>CM074149.1:301924-426889 GCA_037178625.1 Skeletonema tropicum
TGTAATGTTCCTCCGATCCGGGCGAGGAAGATCTTCATGCAGGCATTGCGCATACATGTTGCGTTGTGTGTTGTGTTCCTCAACTCACAAAGCTGTCAAGATATGGCGGGAGCGGAGATAGAGCAGCAGCAGATGGTCATCATCAGACGGACATCTCGTTCCGAGCATCCGGTACCACCTTCTCCATCCAAGACCTTGCTTCAATCCAAATGCACCATGATTTGAATATCTAATATTTCGCCGTATCTTGCCTTCTAGAGGCCCAATCATGACGATCAGTGGCGTTTTGGAAAGCTCTAATCAAGCTCTATCGATTAGGCGTATAATCAGCTTGATTGGAGGACTTTTTACAGATAGATTCGGTCAAAAACAGGGTCAGAAAGTGACCAGTGGCTTGAAATTCGGCCTCCCATCCCGATTTTCACATCATATGTCAAAATTATCAAAACAAAACCAACAATATGACCACCGTTGGAAAGCTCTTTTGAAGCTCTATCGATTAGTACCATTATTGCCATCGTCAAAATTAATAAACACTGCTCGGGCAAGCCCTCGCAATTACACTCTTTACGATCAGCCTCATCCAGACAGTCGGTACAATACGTCGAAGATCCAAAAAAAGCGACCACCTAAATCAACGTGACAAAACAGTGCTCGGGCAGGGCCCTCGCACGCTTCGCTGAAGACACTTCTCCTAGATCAGCCTCATCAATGAACTTCAGGTGCAGCGCATTCAAACGCTTCGCTGAAGAACGACACGTAATGGAGCGAAGATCATGAACTTAGTTCCGGTATGGTATCGTCCATCGTCCATCGTCCATCTTACTATCCACCATCACAACATTAACTTGCCTCGACTACGCTCGGCGATAGATAGTACTACGATGTAATAGATGTTGCTGACGACGATGTTGTCATCTTCCTCCTCCAACCACTACAATACATAATACATACTACTCCAACCACAAGCCACTACTTCTTCTCATCCTTCCTCCTCCAACCACATCATCGATACTGCATGTTGGTTGTGGTTGGAGGAGGAAGGATGATGAGAAGAAGGAGTTGGACGCATGATAAATAATAATGTCAATCAACATCTCCTCCACCATCCACAAGCAACTGTATGTACAGTACTCCTCCTCCAACATCATCGTCGGCAATGATCGTCCTCCTCCAACCACAAGCAACAACGACTAAGATTAAGATTGCCGACGACGATGATGTTGGAGGAGAAGGAGGATGCGAGTTGTTGTTGTTGCTTGTGGTTGGAGGAGGAGGGTATTGATAATGAACATGAATACAACAACATGCCGAGCGGAGTCGAGGCAAGTGGAAGATGACAGTGAGAGCGAGGGCTTGCCCGAGCTGTGATAAGTAATACGTCGTGCCAACCTAACATGGATCACACTCCTCGACGTGCCAACCTATCATTGACGGCGCCTCAGTGCAGCATCTGTATTGTGCGAGGGCGACCGCAGGAGCCCGAGCAGTGAGTACTGTGAGGTTGCCGCGATGAAGGTGGTCGCTTTTTGAGATCTCGCACGTAACAATTGTCATGGACGGCGCTGCATTAAGGAAGTGTGTTTTGTGAGGGCAGGGCCCCTGCCCGAACTGTGATTACTTATTATGTTCATGATATTGGTGGTAATGTTGTTATTGATGGCGGTGGAGGTCATTCTGTTCATTTTGATGAAAATCTGAAAATTTTGGGGCGAGTTTGGCGCTGGGATTGACTTTCTAGACCCCTCTCGAGTTGAATCGATTGACAAAAACATCGATATTTGGCTTTGGCAATAGTACTATTCGATAGAGCGTGGCGAGAGCTTTCCAAATCACTACTCATCACCTTCATACAATCACTTCATCAAAAGTTATGGAGGAAAAGGTGAATCTATCTGGAGACGATACATCGGAGCGAGATAGAGAATTGAGAACGAGTTTGGGGGGTGTTCGTGGAAATACGATAGTGTGGGTTAGTAAATGAGAGGCGCTTTTATGATTCTAAAGGGTGCGGTGTAGCTCATTCTGCATTGAATGGCCTTTCTAATGAGCCACTATTTGTCTTACTACGAGCTCTACAAGGGAAGATATCATCTATTATTTATTTGCTGAATAATCTGGAAGGAATGCAGAAAGTAATAGTAATGATTATTGTATTCTAATATTATCTCTCACACACAAACACACATTCTCATTGCAAATCATCATTCAAAAAGTTATCAAATACTTACTTATCCAGTTGATTGTTGTGTGTATTCTTGACACGGCAGCAGCATCAATTCCCCCTTCAAGCTCCTTTCTAATCCCATACTCCCAAAGCGGCCTAGCCCTCTCCATACAATCCATCAAACTCTCCGTCAAGGGAATCTGCTCCTCCGTAAGATCCTCGTATCTGCGATCCTTTCCTGGATAATACGTATCATCCTTCTTCATCGGCGGTGGCCTAGCCTTGAGCGAATTCCTCCAAGCCTGCACCACCTCCACACCCAATTCTTTGGCGGCATCCATCTTTTTCAATCCAGTCAATGCTCCATAATTCCGTTCATTGAGACGCCAACTTTTGTAGACGGGCAAATAGGGAGCGTTGAGTTCGTTGAGGACTGCCCATGTACTTTTGACGGCGCGGGTTAATCGTGATGTGTAGATGATGTCTGGTTCGTAGCCCTCGCTTAAGGAGGAGGCGAGCGGCATGTTCCATTTCGAGTATTCCTGGTTTGATAATGTCTGGATCGGCTGTATGTTGTGTAATGTGGATGTGGAGGTATTGTAGATCGAGCGTGTTAGTGTTAGTACATAGTTCTATGCATGTGCATGTATTGTATGCATATATTCATGCACACATACATGATAAGTATAATCTACTCCAGACTCACCCCAACCTGTGAACCGCCCAGTCTCTTGGTCCACTTGGATTCCCCACACCTCAACAAAATAAGCGAGCCAGGCTTCTTCGGCTTCTGGGTAATCACTTTCTTCACTCCCTTGGACACCAACGAAAGAGGTCTTTGCCACTTGGGCTTGCGATCGATGATACTGTATTGGCGGGACTCATTCTTGACGGATCGTTTGGCTTCTCGTGGTGAGAGGCAGCGTGTGAGTAGCCTTCGATGGTGAGCTCCTCGTCCGATGATGATGATGGATTTTGAGAACTGGTGCTTTGGAGAGAAACAGTAGCAGTAGAGATGATGCGCTCGCTCAATGGCGGCGGCGCAAATGCAGATATTGTGGCGGCAACTGAGAGAAGAGCAATTGTCGTCGCCGCCACGACGGTAGTGCTTAGTCGTCGTCGTCGTGCTGTTCGCTGCTTCTTCATAATCATCATCCTTGATTGCTATGGTATGGTATGCTGTGATGGCATGGATTATGCAGTATGTAATGTTCCTCCGATCCGGGCGAGGAAGATCTTCATGCAGGCATTGCGCATACATGTTGCGTTGTGTGTTGTGTTCCTCAACTCACAAAGCTGTCAAGATATGGCGGGAGCGGAGATAGAGCAGCAGCAGATGGTCATCATCAGACGGACATCTCGTTCCGAGCATCCGGTACCACCTTCTCCATCCAAGACCTTGCTTCAATCCAAATGCACCATGATTTGAATATCTAATATTATCTTGCCGTATCTTGCCTTCTAGAGGCCCAATCATGACGATCAGTGGCGTTTTTGGAAAGCTCTAATCAAGCTCTATCGATTAGGCGTATAATCAGCTTGATTGGAGGACTTTTTACAGATAGATTCGGTCAAAAACAGGGTCAGAAAGTGACCAGTGGCTTGAAATTCGGCCTCCCATCCCGATTTTCACATCATATGTCAAAATTATCAAAACCAACAATATGACCACCGTTGGAAAGCTCTTTTGAAGCTCTATCGATTAGTACCATTATTGCCATCGTCAAAATTAATAAACACTGCTCGGGCCAAGCCCTCGCAATTACACTCTTTACGATCAGCCTCATCCAGACAGTCGGTACAATACGTCGAAGATCCAAAAAAAGCGACCACCTAAATCAACGTGACAAAACAGTGCTCGGGCAGGGCCCTCGCACGCTTCGCTGAAGACACTTCTCCTAGATCAGCCTCATCAATGAACTTCAGGTGCAGCGCATTCAAACGCTTCGCTTGAAGAACGACACGTAATGGAGCGAAGATCATGAACTTAGTTCCGGTATGGTATCGTCCATCGTCCATCGTCCATCTTACTATCCACCATCACAACATTAACTTGCCTCGACTACGCTCGGCGATAGAATAGTACTACGATGTAATAGATGTTGCTGACGACGATTGTTGTCATCTTCCTCCTCCAACCACTACAATACATAATACATACTACTCCAACCACAAGCCACTACTTCCTTCTCATCCTTCCTCCTCCAACCACATCATCGATACTGCATGTTGGTTGTGGTTGGAGGAGGAAGGATGATGAGAAGAAGGAGTTGGACGCATGATAAATAATAATGTCAATCAACATCTCCACTCCACCACACAAGCAACTTGTATGTACAGTACTCCTCCTCCAACATCATCGTCGGCAATGATCGTCCTCCTCCAACCACAAGCAACAACGATAAGATTAAGATTGCCGACGACGATGATGTTGGAGGAGAAGGAGGATGCGAGTTGTTGTTGTTGCTTGTGGTTGGAGGAGGAGGGTATTGATAATGAACATGAATACAACAACATGCCGAGCGGAGTCGAGGCAAGTGGAAGATGACAGTGAGAGCGAGGGCTTGCCCGAGCTGTGATAAGTAATAATACGTCGTGCCAACCTAACATGGATCACACTCCTCGACGTGCCAACCTATCATTGACGGCGCCTCAGTGCAGCATCTGTATTGTGCGAGGGCGACCGCAGGAGCCCGAGCAGTGAGTACTGTGAGGTTGCCGCGATGAAGGTGGTCGCTTTTTTGAGATCTCGCACGTAACAATTGTCATGGACGGCGCTGCATTAAGGGAAGTGTGTTTTGTGAGGGCAGGGCCCCTGCCCGAACTGTGATTACTTATTATGTTCATGATATTGGTGGTAATGTTGTTATTGATGGCGGTGGAGGTCATTCTGTTCATTTTGATGAAAATCTGAAAATTTTGGGGCGAGTTTGGCGCTGGGATTGACTTTCTAGACCCCTCTCGAGTTGAATCGATTGACAAAACATCGATATTTTGGCTTTGGCAATAGTACTATTCGATAGAGCGTGGCGAGAGCTTTCCAAATCACTACTCATCACCTTCATACAATCACTTCATCAAAAGTTATGGAGGAAAAGGTGAATCTATCCTGGAGACGATACATCGGAGCGAGATAGAGAATTGAGAACGAGTTTGGGGGTGTTCGTGGAAATACGATAGTGTGGGTTAGTAAATGAGAGGCGCTTTTATGATTCTTAAAGGGTGCGGTGTAGCCTCATTCTGCATTGAATGGCCTTTCTAATGAGCCACTATTTGTCTTACTACGAGCTCTACAAGGGAAGATATCATCTATTATTTATTTGCCTGAATAATCTGGAAGGAATGCAGAAAGTAATAGTAATGATTATTGTATTCTAATATTATCTCTCACACACAAACACACATTCTCATTGCAAATCATCATTCAAAAAGTTATCAAATACTTACTTATCCAGTTGATTGTTGTGTGTATTCTTGACACGGCAGCAGCATCAATTCCCCCTTCAAGCTCCTTTCTAATCCCATACTCCCAAAGCGGCCTAGCCCTCTCCATACAATCCATCAAACTCTCCGTCAAGGGAATCTGCTCCTCCGTAAGATCCTCGTATCTGCGATCCTTTCCTGGATAATACGTATCATCCTTCTTCATCGGCGGTGGCCTAGCCTTGAGCGAATTCCTCCAAGCCTGCACCACCTCCACACCCAATTCTTTGGCGGCATCCATCTTTTTCAATCCAGTCAATGCTCCATAATTCCGTTCATTGAGAGACGCCAACTTTTGTAGACGGGCAAATAGGGAGCGTTGAGTTCGTTGAGGACTGCCCATGTACTTTTGACGGCGCGGGTTAATCGTGATGTGTAGATGATGTCTGGTTCGTAGCCCTCGCTTAGGAGGAGGCGAGCGGCATTGTTCCATTTCGAGTATTCCTGGTTTGATAATGTCTGGATCGGCTGTTATGTTGTGTAATGTGGATGTGGAGGTATTGTAGATCGAGCGTGTTAGTGTTAGTACATAGTTCTATGCATGTGCATGTATGTATGCATATATTCATGCACACATACATGATAAGTATAATCTACTCAGACTCACCCCAACCTGTGAACCGCCCAGTCTTGGTCCACTTGGATTCCCCACACCTCAACAAAATAAGCGAGCCAGGCTTCTTCGGCTCTCTGGGTAATCACTTTCTTCACTCCCTTGGACACCAACGAAAGAGGTCTTTGCCACTTGGGCTTGCGATCGATTGATACTGTATTGGCGGGACTCATTCTTGACGGATTCGTTTGGCTTCTCGTGGTGAGAGGCAGCGTGAGTAGCCTTCGATGGTGAGCTCCTCGTCCGATGATGATGATGGATTTTGAGAACTGGTGCTTTGGAGAGAAACAGTAGCAGTAGAGATGATGCGCTCGCTCAATGGCGGCGGCGCAAATGCAGATATTGTGGCGGCAACTGAGAGAAGAGCAATTGTCGTCGCCGCCACGACGGTAGTGCTTAGTCGTCGTCGTCGTGCTGTTCGCTGCTTCTTCATAATCATCATCTTGATTGCTATGGTTGGTATGCTGTGATGGCATGGATTATGCAGTATGTAATGTTCCTCCGATCCGGGCGAGGAAGATCTTCATGCAGGCATTGCGCATACATGTTGCGTTGTGTGTTGTTGTGTTCCTCAACTCACAAAGCTGTCAAGATATGGCGGGAGCGGAGATAGAGCAGCAGCAGATGGTCATCATCAGACGGACATCTCGTTCCGAGCATCCGGTACCACCTTCTCCATCCAAGACCTTGCTTCAATCCAAATGCACCATGATTTGAATATCTAATATTATCTTGCCGTATCTTGCCTTCTAGAGGCCCAATCATGACGATCAGTGGCGTTTGGAAAGCTCTAATCAAGCTCTATCGATTAGGCGTATAATCAGCTTGATTGGAGGACTTTTTACAGATAGATTCGGTCAAAAACAGGGTCAGAAAGTGACCAGTGGCTTGAAATTCGGCCTCCCATCCCGATTTTCACATCATATGTCAAAATTATCAAAACCAACAATATGACCACCGTTGGAAAGCTCTTTTGAAGCTCTATCGATTAGTACCATTATTGCCATCGTCAAAATTAATAAACACTGCTCGGGCAAGCCCTCGCAATTACACTCTTTACGAATCAGCCTCATCCAGACAGTCGGTACAATACGTCGAAGAATCCAAAAAAAGCGACCACCTAAATCAACGTGACAAAACAGTGCTCGGGCAGGGCCCTCGCACGCTTCGCTGAAGACACTTCTCCTAGATCAGCCTCATCAATGAACTTCAGGTGCAGCGCATTCAAACGCTTCGCTGAAGAACGACACGTAATGGAGCGAAGATCATGAACTTAGTTCCGGTATGGTATCGTCCATCGTCCATTCGTCCATCTTACTATCCACCATCACAACATTAACTTGCCTCGACTACGCTCGGCGATAGATAGTACTACGATGTAATAGATGTTGCTGACGACGATGTTGTCATCTTCCTCCTCCAACCACTACAATACATAATACATACTACTCCAACCACAAGCCACTACTTCTTCTCATCCTTCCTCCTCCAACCACATCATCGATACTGCATGTTGGTTGTGGTTGGAGGAGGAAGGATGATGAGAAGAAGGAGTTGGACGCATGATAAATAATAATGTCAATCAACATCTCCCTCCACCATCCACAAGCAACTGTATGTACAGTAACTCCTCCTCCAACATCATCGTCGGCAATGATCGTCCTCCTCCAACCACAAGCAACAACGACTAAGATTAAGATTGCCGACGACGATGATGTTGGAGGAGAAGGAGGATGCGAGTTGTTGTTGTTGCTTGTGGTTGGAGGAGGAGGGTATTGATAATGAACATGAATACAACAACATGCCGAGCGGAGTCGAGGCAAGTGGAAGATGACAGTGAGAGCGAGGGCTTGCCCGAGAGCTGTGATAAGTAATACGTCGTGCCAACCTAACATGGATCACACTCCTCTCGACGTGCCAACCTATCATTGACGGCGCCTCAGTGCAGCATCTGTATTGTGCGAGGGCGACCGCAGGAGCCCGAGCAGTGAGTACTGTGAGGTTGCCGCGATGAAGGTGGTCGCTTTTTGAGATCTCGCACGTAACAATTGTCATGGACGGCGCTGCATTAAGGGAAGTGTGTTTTGTGAGGGCAGGGCCCCTGCCCGAACTGTGATTACTTTTATGTTCATGATATTGGTGGTAATGTTGTTATTGATGGCGGTGGAGGTCATTCTGTTCATTTTGATGAAAATCCTGAAAATTTTGGGGCGAGTTTGGCGCTGGGATTGACTTTCTAGACCCCTCTCGAGTTGAATCGATTGACAAAACATCGATATTTGGCTTTGGCAATAGTACTATTCGCGATAGAGCGTGGCGAGAGCTTTCCAAATCACTACTCCATCACCTTCATACAATCACTTCATCAAAAGTTATGGAGGAAAAGGTGAATCTATCTGGAGACGATACATCGGAGCGAGATAGAGAATTGAGAACGAGTTTGGGGGGTGTTCGTGGAAATACGATAGTGTGGGTTAGTAAATGAGAGGCGCTTTTATGATTCTAAAGGGTGCGGTGTAGCTCATTCTGCATTGAATGGCCTTTCTAATGAGCCACTATTTGTCTTACTACGAGCTCTACAAGGGAAGATATCATCTATTATTTATTTGCTGAATAATCTGGAAGGAATGCAGAAAGTAATAGTAATGATTATTGTATTCTAATATTATCTCTCACACACAAACACACATTCTCATTGCAAATCATCATTCAAAAAGTTATCAAATACTTACTTATCCAGTTGATTGTTGTGTGTATTCTTGACACGGCAGCAGCATCAATTCCCCCTTCAAGCTCCTTTCTAATCCCATACTCCCAAAGCGGCCTAGCCCTCTCCATACAATCCATCAAACTCTCCGTCAAGGGAATCTGCTCCTCCGTAAGATCCTCGTATCTGCGATCCTTTCCTGGATAATACGTATCATCCTTCTTCATCGGCGGTGGCCTAGCCTTGAGCGAATTCCTCCAAGCCTGCACCACCTCCACACCCAATTCTTTGGCGGCATCCATCTTTTTCAATCCAGTCAATGCTCCATAATTCCGTTCATTGAGACGCCAACTTTTGTAGACGGGCAAATAGGGAGCGTTGAGTTCGTTGAGGACTGCCCATGTACTTTTGACGGCGCGGGTTAATCGTGATGTGTAGATGATGTCTGGTTCGTAGCCCTCGCTTAGGAGGAGGCGAGCGGCATGTTCCATTTCGAGTATTCCTGGTTTGATAATGTCTGGATCGGCTGTATGTTGTGTAATGTGGATGTGGAGGTATTGTAGATCGAGCGTGTTAGTGTTAGTACATAGTTCTATGCATGTGCATGTATTGTATGCATATATTCATGCACACATACATGATAAGTATAATCTACTCAGACTCACCCCAACCTGTGAACCGCCCAGTCTTGGTCCACTTGGATTCCCCACACCTCAACAAAATAAGCGAGCCAGGCTTCTTCGGCTTCTGGGTAATCACTTTCTTCACTCCCTTGGACACCAACGAAAGAGGTCTTTGCCACTTGGGCTTGCGATCGATGATACTGTATTGGCGGGACTCATTCTTGACGGATCGTTTGGCTTCTCGTGGTGAGAGGCAGCGTGAGTAGCCTTCGATGGTGAGCTCCTCGTCCGATGATGATGATGGATTTTGAGAACTGGTGCTTTGGAGAGAAACAGTAGCAGTAGAGATGATGCGCTCGCTCAATGGCGGCGGCGCAAATGCAGATATTGTGGCGGCAACTGAGAGAAGAGCAATTGTCGTCGCCGCCACGACGGTAGTGCTTAGTCGTCGTCGTCGTGCTGTTCGCTGCTTCTTCATAATCATCATCTTGATTGCTATGGTATGGTATGCTGTGATGGCATGGATTATGCAGTATGTAATGTTCCTCCGATCCGGGCGAGGAAGATCTTCATGCAGGCATTGCGCATACATGTTGCGTTGTGTGTTGTGTTCCTCAACTCACAAAGCTGTCAAGATATGGCGGGAGCGGAGATAGAGCAGCAGCAGATGGTCATCATCAGACGGACATCTCGTTCCGAGCATCCGGTACCACCTTCTCCATCCAAGACCTTGCTTCAATCCAAATGCACCATGATTTGAATATCTAATATTATCTTGCCGTATCTTGCCTTCTAGAGGCCCAATCATGACGATCAGTGGCGTTTTGGAAAGCTCTAATCAAGCTCTATCGATTAGGCGTATAATCAGCTTGATTGGAGGACTTTTTACAGATAGATTCGGTCAAAAACAGGGTCAGAAAGTGACCAGTGGCTTGAAATTCGGCCTCCCATCCCGATTTTCACATCATATGTCAAAATTATCAAAACCAACAATATGACCACCGTTGGAAAGCTCTTTTGAAGCTCTATCGATTAGTACCATTATTGCCATCGTCAAAATTAATAAACACTGCTCGGGCAAGCCCTCGCAATTACACTCTTTACGATCAGCCTCATCCAGACAGTCGGTACAATACGTCGAAGATCCAAAAAAAGCGACCACCTAAATCAACGTGACAAAACAGTGCTCGGGCAGGGCCCTCGCACGCTTCGCTGAAGACACTTCTCCTAGATCAGCCTCATCAATGAACTTCAGGTGCAGCGCATTCAAACGCTTCGCTGAAGAACGACACGTAATGGAGCGAAGATCATGAACTTAGTTCCGGTATGGTATCGTCCATCGTCCATCGTCCATCTTACTATCCACCATCACAACATTAACTTGCCTCGACTACGCTCGGCGATAGATAGTACTACGATGTAATAGATGTTGCTGACGACGATGTTGTCATCTTCCTCCTCCAACCACTACAATACATAATACATACTACTCCAACCACAAGCCACTACTTCTTCTCATCCTTCCTCCTCCAACCACATCATCGATACTGCATGTTGGTTGTGGTTGGAGGAGGAAGGATGATGAGAAGAAGGAGTTGGACGCATGATAAATAATAATGTCAATCAACATCTCCTCCACCATCCACAAGCAACTGTATGTACAGTACTCCTCCTCCAACATCATCGTCGGCAATGATCGTCCTCCTCCAACCACAAGCAACAACGACTAAGATTAAGATTGCCGACGACGATGATGTTGGAGGAGAAGGAGGATGCGAGTTGTTGTTGTTGCTTGTGGTTGGAGGAGGAGGGTATTGATAATGAACATGAATACAACAACATGCCGAGCGGAGTCGAGGCAAGTGGAAGATGACAGTGAGAGCGAGGGCTTGCCCGAGCTGTGATAAGTAATACGTCGTGCCAACCTAACATGGATCACACTCCTCGACGTGCCAACCTATCATTGACGGCGCCTCAGTGCAGCATCTGTATTGTGCGAGGGCGACCGCAGGAGCCCGAGCAGTGAGTACTGTGAGGTTGCCGCGATGAAGGTGGTCGCTTTTTGAGATCTCGCACGTAACAATTGTCATGGACGGCGCTGCATTAAGGGAAGTGTGTTTTGTGAGGGCAGGGCCCCTGCCCGAACTGTGATTACTTATTATGTTCATGATATTGGTGGTAATGTTGTTATTGATGGCGGTGGAGGTCATTCTGTTCATTTTGATGAAAATCTGAAAATTTTGGGGCGAGTTTGGCGCTGGGATTGACTTTCTAGACCCCTCTCGAGTTGAATCGATTGACAAAACATCGATATTTGGCTTTGGCAATAGTACTATTCGATAGAGCGTGGCGAGAGCTTTCCAAATCACTACTCATCACCTTCATACAATCACTTCATCAAAAGTTATGGAGGAAAAGGTGAATCTATCTGGAGACGATACATCGGAGCGAGATAGAGAATTGAGAACGAGTTTGGGGGGTGTTCGTGGAAATACGATAGTGTGGGTTAGTAAATGAGAGGCGCTTTTATGATTCTAAAGGGTGCGGTGTAGCTCATTCTGCATTGAATGGCCTTTCTAATGAGCCACTATTTGTCTTACTACGAGCTCTACAAGGGAAGATATCATCTATTATTTATTTGCTGAATAATCTGGAAGGAATGCAGAAAGTAATAGTAATGATTATTGTATTCTAATATTATCTCTCACACACAAACACACATTCTCATTGCAAATCATCATTCAAAAAGTTATCAAATACTTACTTATCCAGTTGATTGTTGTGTGTATTCTTGACACGGCAGCAGCATCAATTCCCCCTTCAAGCTCCTTTCTAATCCCATACTCCCAAAGCGGCCTAGCCCTCTCCATACAATCCATCAAACTCTCCGTCAAGGGAATCTGCTCCTCCGTAAGATCCTCGTATCTGCGATCCTTTCCTGGATAATACGTATCATCCTTCTTCATCGGCGGTGGCCTAGCCTTGAGCGAATTCCTCCAAGCCTGCACCACCTCCACACCCAATTCTTTGGCGGCATCCATCTTTTTCAATCCAGTCAATGCTCCATAATTCCGTTCATTGAGACGCCAACTTTTGTAGACGGGCAAATAGGGAGCGTTGAGTTCGTTGAGGACTGCCCATGTACTTTTGACGGCGCGGGTTAATCGTGATGTGTAGATGATGTCTGGTTCGTAGCCCTCGCTTAGGAGGAGGCGAGCGGCATGTTCCATTTCGAGTATTCCTGGTTTGATAATGTCTGGATCGGCTGTATGTTGTGTAATGTGGATGTGGAGGTATTGTAGATCGAGCGTGTTAGTGTTAGTACATAGTTCTATGCATGTGCATGTATTGTATGCATATATTCATGCACACATACATGATAAGTATAATCTACTCAGACTCACCCCAACCTGTGAACCGCCCAGTCTTGGTCCACTTGGATTCCCCACACCTCAACAAAATAAGCGAGCCAGGCTTCTTCGGCTTCTGGGTAATCACTTTCTTCACTCCCTTGGACACCAACGAAAGAGGTCTTTGCCACTTGGGCTTGCGATCGATGATACTGTATTGGCGGGACTCATTCTTGACGGATCGTTTGGCTTCTCGTGGTGAGAGGCAGCGTGAGTAGCCTTCGATGGTGAGCTCCTCGTCCGATGATGATGATGGATTTTGAGAACTGGTGCTTTGGAGAGAAACAGTAGCAGTAGAGATGATGCGCTCGCTCAATGGCGGCGGCGCAAATGCAGATATTGTGGCGGCAACTGAGAGAAGAGCAATTGTCGTCGCCGCCACGACGGTAGTGCTTAGTCGTCGTCGTCGTGCTGTTCGCTGCTTCTTCATAATCATCATCTTGATTGCTATGGTATGGTATGCTGTGATGGCATGGATTATGCAGTATGTAATGTTCCTCCGATCCGGGCGAGGAAGATCTTCATGCAGGCATTGCGCATACATGTTGCGTTGTGTGTTGTGTTCCTCAACTCACAAAGCTGTCAAGATATGGCGGGAGCGGAGATAGAGCAGCAGCAGATGGTCATCATCAGACGGACATCTCGTTCCGAGCATCCGGTACCACCTTCTCCATCCAAGACCTTGCTTCAATCCAAATGCACCATGATTTGAATATCTAATATTATCTTGCCGTATCTTGCCTTCTAGAGGCCCAATCATGACGATCAGTGGCGTTTTGGAAAGCTCTAATCAAGCTCTATCGATTAGGCGTATAATCAGCTTGATTGGAGGACTTTTTACAGATAGATTCGGTCAAAAACAGGGTCAGAAAGTGACCAGTGGCTTGAAATTCGGCCTCCCATCCCGATTTTCACATCATATGTCAAAATTATCAAAACCAACAATATGACCACCGTTGGAAAGCTCTTTTGAAGCTCTATCGATTAGTACCATTATTGCCATCGTCAAAATTAATAAACACTGCTCGGGCAAGCCCTCGCAATTACACTCTTTACGATCAGCCTCATCCAGACAGTCGGTACAATACGTCGAAGATCCAAAAAAAGCGACCACCTAAATCAACGTGACAAAACAGTGCTCGGGCAGGGCCCTCGCACGCTTCGCTGAAGACACTTCTCCTAGATCAGCCTCATCAATGAACTTCAGGTGCAGCGCATTCAAACGCTTCGCTGAAGAACGACACGTAATGGAGCGAAGATCATGAACTTAGTTCCGGTATGGTATCGTCCATCGTCCATCGTCCATCTTACTATCCACCATCACAACATTAACTTGCCTCGACTACGCTCGGCGATAGATAGTACTACGATGTAATAGATGTTGCTGACGACGATGTTGTCATCTTCCTCCTCCAACCACTACAATACATAATACATACTACTCCAACCACAAGCCACTACTTCTTCTCATCCTTCCTCCTCCAACCACATCATCGATACTGCATGTTGGTTGTGGTTGGAGGAGGAAGGATGATGAGAAGAAGGAGTTGGACGCATGATAAATAATAATGTCAATCAACATCTCCTCCACCATCCACAAGCAACTGTATGTACAGTACTCCTCCTCCAACATCATCGTCGGCAATGATCGTCCTCCTCCAACCACAAGCAACAACGACTAAGATTAAGATTGCCGACGACGATGATGTTGGAGGAGAAGGAGGATGCGAGTTGTTGTTGTTGCTTGTGGTTGGAGGAGGAGGGTATTGATAATGAACATGAATACAACAACATGCCGAGCGGAGTCGAGGCAAGTGGAAGATGACAGTGAGAGCGAGGGCTTGCCCGAGCTGTGATAAGTAATACGTCGTGCCAACCTAACATGGATCACACTCCTCGACGTGCCAACCTATCATTGACGGCGCCTCAGTGCAGCATCTGTATTGTGCGAGGGCGACCGCAGGAGCCCGAGCAGTGAGTACTGTGAGGTTGCCGCGATGAAGGTGGTCGCTTTTTGAGATCTCGCACGTAACAATTGTCATGGACGGCGCTGCATTAAGGGAAGTGTGTTTTGTGAGGGCAGGGCCCCTGCCCGAACTGTGATTACTTATTATGTTCATGATATTGGTGGTAATGTTGTTATTGATGGCGGTGGAGGTCATTCTGTTCATTTTGATGAAAATCTGAAAATTTTGGGGCGAGTTTGGCGCTGGGATTGACTTTCTAGACCCCTCTCGAGTTGAATCGATTGACAAAACATCGATATTTGGCTTTGGCAATAGTACTATTCGATAGAGCGTGGCGAGAGCTTTCCAAATCACTACTCATCACCTTCATACAATCACTTCATCAAAAGTTATGGAGGAAAAGGTGAATCTATCTGGAGACGATACATCGGAGCGAGATAGAGAATTGAGAACGAGTTTGGGGGGTGTTCGTGGAAATACGATAGTGTGGGTTAGTAAATGAGAGGCGCTTTTATGATTCTAAAGGGTGCGGTGTAGCTCATTCTGCATTGAATGGCCTTTCTAATGAGCCACTATTTGTCTTACTACGAGCTCTACAAGGGAAGATATCATCTATTATTTATTTGCTGAATAATCTGGAAGGAATGCAGAAAGTAATAGTAATGATTATTGTATTCTAATATTATCTCTCACACACAAACACACATTCTCATTGCAAATCATCATTCAAAAAGTTATCAAATACTTACTTATCCAGTTGATTGTTGTGTGTATTCTTGACACGGCAGCAGCATCAATTCCCCCTTCAAGCTCCTTTCTAATCCCATACTCCCAAAGCGGCCTAGCCCTCTCCATACAATCCATCAAACTCTCCGTCAAGGGAATCTGCTCCTCCGTAAGATCCTCGTATCTGCGATCCTTTCCTGGATAATACGTATCATCCTTCTTCATCGGCGGTGGCCTAGCCTTGAGCGAATTCCTCCAAGCCTGCACCACCTCCACACCCAATTCTTTGGCGGCATCCATCTTTTTCAATCCAGTCAATGCTCCATAATTCCGTTCATTGAGACGCCAACTTTTGTAGACGGGCAAATAGGGAGCGTTGAGTTCGTTGAGGACTGCCCATGTACTTTTGACGGCGCGGGTTAATCGTGATGTGTAGATGATGTCTGGTTCGTAGCCCTCGCTTAGGAGGAGGCGAGCGGCATGTTCCATTTCGAGTATTCCTGGTTTGATAATGTCTGGATCGGCTGTATGTTGTGTAATGTGGATGTGGAGGTATTGTAGATCGAGCGTGTTAGTGTTAGTACATAGTTCTATGCATGTGCATGTATTGTATGCATATATTCATGCACACATACATGATAAGTATAATCTACTCAGACTCACCCCAACCTGTGAACCGCCCAGTCTTGGTCCACTTGGATTCCCCACACCTCAACAAAATAAGCGAGCCAGGCTTCTTCGGCTTCTGGGTAATCACTTTCTTCACTCCCTTGGACACCAACGAAAGAGGTCTTTGCCACTTGGGCTTGCGATCGATGATACTGTATTGGCGGGACTCATTCTTGACGGATCGTTTGGCTTCTCGTGGTGAGAGGCAGCGTGAGTAGCCTTCGATGGTGAGCTCCTCGTCCGATGATGATGATGGATTTTGAGAACTGGTGCTTTGGAGAGAAACAGTAGCAGTAGAGATGATGCGCTCGCTCAATGGCGGCGGCGCAAATGCAGATATTGTGGCGGCAACTGAGAGAAGAGCAATTGTCGTCGCCGCCACGACGGTAGTGCTTAGTCGTCGTCGTCGTGCTGTTCGCTGCTTCTTCATAATCATCATCTTGATTGCTATGGTATGGTATGCTGTGATGGCATGGATTATGCAGTATGTAATGTTCCTCCGATCCGGGCGAGGAAGATCTTCATGCAGGCATTGCGCATACATGTTGCGTTGTGTGTTGTGTTCCTCAACTCACAAAGCTGTCAAGATATGGCGGGAGCGGAGATAGAGCAGCAGCAGATGGTCATCATCAGACGGACATCTCGTTCCGAGCATCCGGTACCACCTTCTCCATCCAAGACCTTGCTTCAATCCAAATGCACCATGATTTGAATATCTAATATTATCTTGCCGTATCTTGCCTTCTAGAGGCCCAATCATGACGATCAGTGGCGTTTTGGAAAGCTCTAATCAAGCTCTATCGATTAGGCGTATAATCAGCTTGATTGGAGGACTTTTTACAGATAGATTCGGTCAAAAACAGGGTCAGAAAGTGACCAGTGGCTTGAAATTCGGCCTCCCATCCCGATTTTCACATCATATGTCAAAATTATCAAAACCAACAATATGACCACCGTTGGAAAGCTCTTTTGAAGCTCTATCGATTAGTACCATTATTGCCATCGTCAAAATTAATAAACACTGCTCGGGCAAGCCCTCGCAATTACACTCTTTACGATCAGCCTCATCCAGACAGTCGGTACAATACGTCGAAGATCCAAAAAAAGCGACCACCTAAATCAACGTGACAAAACAGTGCTCGGGCA
Source organism: Skeletonema tropicum (assembly GCA_037178625.1). Classification (NCBI taxonomy): domain Eukaryota; phylum Bacillariophyta; class Thalassiosirophyceae; order Thalassiosirales; family Thalassiosiraceae; genus Skeletonema; species Skeletonema tropicum. Next base: position 319,436 of record CM074149.1, read on the forward strand.
GGGCCCTCGCACGCTTCGCTGAAGACACTTCTCCTAGATCAGCCTCATCAATGAACTTCAGGTGCAGCGCATTCAAACGCTTCGCTGAAGAACGACACGTAATGGAGCGAAGATCATGAACTTAGTTCCGGTATGGTATCGTCCATCGTCCATCGTCCATCTTACTATCCACCATCACAACATTAACTTGCCTCGACTACGCTCGGCGATAGATAGTACTACGATGTAATAGATGTTGCTGACGACGATGTTGTCATCTTCCTCCTCCAACCACTACAATACATAATACATACTACTCCAACCACAAGCCACTACTTCTTCTCATCCTTCCTCCTCCAACCACATCATCGATACTGCATGTTGGTTGTGGTTGGAGGAGGAAGGATGATGAGAAGAAGGAGTTGGACGCATGATAAATAATAATGTCAATCAACATCTCCTCCACCATCCACAAGCAACTGTATGTACAGTACTCCTCCTCCAACATCATCGTCGGCAATGATCGTCCTCCTCCAACCACAAGCAACAACGACTAAGATTAAGATTGCCGACGACGATGATGTTGGAGGAGAAGGAGGATGCGAGTTGTTGTTGTTGCTTGTGGTTGGAGGAGGAGGGTATTGATAATGAACATGAATACAACAACATGCCGAGCGGAGTCGAGGCAAGTGGAAGATGACAGTGAGAGCGAGGGCTTGCCCGAGCTGTGATAAGTAATACGTCGTGCCAACCTAACATGGATCACACTCCTCGACGTGCCAACCTATCATTGACGGCGCCTCAGTGCAGCATCTGTATTGTGCGAGGGCGACCGCAGGAGCCCGAGCAGTGAGTACTGTGAGGTTGCCGCGATGAAGGTGGTCGCTTTTTGAGATCTCGCACGTAACAATTGTCATGGACGGCGCTGCATTAAGGGAAGTGTGTTTTGTGAGGGCAGGGCCCCTGCCCGAACTGTGATTACTTATTATGTTCATGATATTGGTGGTAATGTTGTTATTGATGGCGGTGGAGGTCATTCTGTTCATTTTGATGAAAATCTGAAAATTTTGGGGCGAGTTTGGCGCTGGGATTGACTTTCTAGACCCCTCTCGAGTTGAATCGATTGACAAAACATCGATATTTGGCTTTGGCAATAGTACTATTCGATAGAGCGTGGCGAGAGCTTTCCAAATCACTACTCATCACCTTCATACAATCACTTCATCAAAAGTTATGGAGGAAAAGGTGAATCTATCTGGAGACGATACATCGGAGCGAGATAGAGAATTGAGAACGAGTTTGGGGGGTGTTCGTGGAAATACGATAGTGTGGGTTAGTAAATGAGAGGCGCTTTTATGATTCTAAAGGGTGCGGTGTAGCTCATTCTGCATTGAATGGCCTTTCTAATGAGCCACTATTTGTCTTACTACGAGCTCTACAAGGGAAGATATCATCTATTATTTATTTGCTGAATAATCTGGAAGGAATGCAGAAAGTAATAGTAATGATTATTGTATTCTAATATTATCTCTCACACACAAACACACATTCTCATTGCAAATCATCATTCAAAAAGTTATCAAATACTTACTTATCCAGTTGATTGTTGTGTGTATTCTTGACACGGCAGCAGCATCAATTCCCCCTTCAAGCTCCTTTCTAATCCCATACTCCCAAAGCGGCCTAGCCCTCTCCATACAATCCATCAAACTCTCCGTCAAGGGAATCTGCTCCTCCGTAAGATCCTCGTATCTGCGATCCTTTCCTGGATAATACGTATCATCCTTCTTCATCGGCGGTGGCCTAGCCTTGAGCGAATTCCTCCAAGCCTGCACCACCTCCACACCCAATTCTTTGGCGGCATCCATCTTTTTCAATCCAGTCAATGCTCCATAATTCCGTTCATTGAGACGCCAACTTTTGTAGACGGGCAAATAGGGAGCGTTGAGTTCGTTGAGGACTGCCCATGTACTTTTGACGGCGCGGGTTAATCGTGATGTGTAGATGATGTCTGGTTCGTAGCCCTCGCTTAGGAGGAGGCGAGCGGCATGTTCCATTTCGAGTATTCCTGGTTTGATAATGTCTGGATCGGCTGTATGTTGTGTAATGTGGATGTGGAGGTATTGTAGATCGAGCGTGTTAGTGTTAGTACATAGTTCTATGCATGTGCATGTATTGTATGCATATATTCATGCACACATACATGATAAGTATAATCTACTCAGACTCACCCCAACCTGTGAACCGCCCAGTCTTGGTCCACTTGGATTCCCCACACCTCAACAAAATAAGCGAGCCAGGCTTCTTCGGCTTCTGGGTAATCACTTTCTTCACTCCCTTGGACACCAACGAAAGAGGTCTTTGCCACTTGGGCTTGCGATCGATGATACTGTATTGGCGGGACTCATTCTTGACGGATCGTTTGGCTTCTCGTGGTGAGAGGCAGCGTGAGTAGCCTTCGATGGTGAGCTCCTCGTCCGATGATGATGATGGATTTTGAGAACTGGTGCTTTGGAGAGAAACAGTAGCAGTAGAGATGATGCGCTCGCTCAATGGCGGCGGCGCAAATGCAGATATTGTGGCGGCAACTGAGAGAAGAGCAATTGTCGTCGCCGCCACGACGGTAGTGCTTAGTCGTCGTCGTCGTGCTGTTCGCTGCTTCTTCATAATCATCATCTTGATTGCTATGGCATGCGTGATGGTTACAATACCTATGATTGCTCTCGGTGTGTTCCTCGGGCGGCACGCATGAAGATGAAGGCAAGGATCTTCAGTTGTGTGTTCCTCAACTCACAAAAAAATCAGCTGTCCGAGTGTCTTTGTGTCAAGATATGGCGGGAGATCTGTAGATGCCCATCTCATTTAGAGCTCTTGGTTGCCGGAAAACGGAAACTTACTTAGCCCCCGATGACGGGTTAATACAGTCGTCGTACGGTTATTTTGACACACGCTTATTTTGACATTACAGTTATTTTGACACAGCAGCAGAGAACACTACCTTCTCTTATCGCTGGCTTCCTCGCTTCTCCCGAGGAGGGAGAAGAGGCAGCTCAGCCACACAAACCACCATGACCATGACCATGACATTACCATACACAATACTTACACAATACAGCGAGACAAATTAATAAAGTAAACGACAATGAGTGCTGCTAGATGTGCTGCGGGCGATTATTGCGACATGGAAGGCCTCCCCTTGCCGCCTGAAGGCAGCAGGGATTCGAGACACTTTTGTCTTCGTTGCGGACATCAGAAGCATGCGCCGTGTGGGCACCAATTTGATGATTTGCGAGGTAACGAAGAAGAATACAAAGATATCCTTGATGTCATTGCGCCTAAAAAGGATGGTGATCGACCTAATCCTAAGCCAGCGGGGAAAAAAGGTCCGCAACTTGAAATTTGTTTTAACTGTGTTCATCAAATCCGGTCATCGACAACAACACCGGCAGCTGCACCCGCACCCTCACCTATGCCCGTCGAAACTCCAGCCACCACCACCACCACGAACTCTTCGGTCCAAACCACAGCGAGAAGTTCAGCGTCAGCAAATGCAGCAGATGTTTCAGCGGCAGCCGCTCCTTTGCCTTCCTCTACCGCTTCCGCTGCAAAGAAAAGTAATGGAGGAGGTGTCGTTGACTTAACTGCCGATGCACCAAAGAAGAAGAAATCAAAGCAAACAAAACTAAAGCCCCCTTCTGGAGGAAAAAGAAAGGAGAAGCCGCCGAAGCCAAGGAAGGAGCGAACAAATTATTCAATTCAAAAAAGGCTTGAGATATTGGAGTACAAAGCTAAATATGGTGGTGGGCCAGCTGTGAGGAAATATAAGTGTTCCAGACAAAATCTTAGTTATTGGGAGCAGCAAAAAGCGGAATACTTGAACGTGGTAAATCATAGCGGCAACGAAAATAGGATCGTGAAAAACGATCCATTGTTGCGAATAAAAATTGGTATCAGTGCGTTCTATGAACTCAATAAAACGATGCCAAAAGATTGTCAGATAAACATTACAGGTAAGTTGGAGTCATGAATTAATCTTGGATGCAACACATGAAATATCCGTCGAACCTGACACATATGCCTTCTTTACACATTTTCAGGCGAGGTGATATCTGCTCGAGCTATTGTGATTAGAGATCGTCTTCTTGAGATACATGCGGAATCGAACTTTTTGACTGATCATGAAGTGACGCAGATGAAGAAATGCACATTCTCTCAAAGCTGGAGCAACAAGCTAGCTAGAAGCAATGGGTGGAAAAGCAAAAAATTGCACGGAGAAGCTGGGTCCGTTGATGTCGACAAGGCAGCGCCCGAGATGTGACAATGTCTAGAGCCACGTTAGAATGGCTATTGAAGAAATTGATTCTTAGACAAATTGTGAGCCTATTTTAGACTAAAGAATGATGAAGACGAAAGTGGAAAAATCCGCCAACTGAATATTCTCACACTCCCTCGTGCACTGAAGTCTGGTATCTGATCAGAGTCTAAATCTAAATCGGAGAGCTTGCATTGTTGAGAGCTGTGAATATTTTGTGTTTCATTGTGACCAAAAAGTTGCATTTGGTAGTATTTGTAGTATGTGTGGAGAAATTCATCGGACAATCTATTGCCTGTGCGCTTGAAAAGCAAGCGAGTGTTTCCCGATGGAAGTGTGAAGCGGTTGACGTACTCCTGTAAAATTTTTCTGATTGCACAGATAGTAATTGCCACTGAGAGCAAGAGTGGTATTGTGTCGCTGGCTGAAGCATTTGTTGTACTCGCAATTGCTTCTTTGTAGTTGAAGTAATGCTCGGATGGAGGTAGGATCTGAATATCTAGAGCTCCCTCGTTTGCAGTTATGTGACTCTTGAATTCTTGACCAAGAGCTCCCTCGTTTGCCGATGATTGAATTGTAAATTTTGAAGAAAGATTGTTGACTTGCGCAAATGTATCGTATAGTACGCTGCCAAATAGAGATTGAGATGGCGAATTGCATTGAGCAAAACCAGGAAATGAGACGTCACATAGAGCGTTGTCGAAGATGGACGCATCGCATAGAGCGCTGCAAGAATTGGGGACATCGCATGGAGCGCTGCCAGGAATGGTGGCATCGCATATAGCGCTGCCAAGATTAGAAACATAGCGCAGGGCGCTGTCGGGTTGGGTCGGGATTGTGGCAATTCCAATGTTTGAATCGCTCGTGGTACTTGTTGGAGAATATGTCAGCAAGCTTGCAGTCAAGTTTGCAGTCGCGCTTTTATCTAATACCTGCAATGATGCAGATGATAACTGCGACTGCGACTGCAGCAGCTGCCGCTGCTGCTTCTGTGTGTCTTGCTGACTAACTTCCTCGCTTGATAATGATCGACTCTTGGAGTCAAGGACTCTCTCGTACGTGTAGAGCCGGCTTGAGCTGCAGTACATGCTGCATCTACATGCCCGAGTGTATATACACCTCTCTCCCTCGCGAAATGAAGGGCATTTTATGTGATTACACAAAAATGTCGAAATTTGGAAGTCACTAGAATTAGCATCCAAAACATTTTCCTCGCTTACGGATAGTCGGCTTGACCTCGAGCTTGGACTTGAGTTTGAACTTGGGCTTGAGCTTGAGCTTAGCGTATCATATGTCACGACAATAGAGTCGCTATTGCGTTGGAGCCTGACAAAAGGAAGCGAATGAAAGCTGCAAATAGTCGATTCAATGCTGAGTAAAATGACATCATATTGAACGCTGCCGATAAAGCTGGCATCGATATTGAACTGAGTGCTGTCGAATAGGGCTGTGTTGCAGTGGGCGTTACCAAAGAGAATTGCTTCACATTGAGGTGAACTGGCATCATGTTGAGTGCCGCCAGAAGAGATAGATTGAGTTCTGCAGAAAAGAGAGGCATTGCGTTGAGCACTGCCAATTTGCACACCATGAGTATGCTTTACGAACCGGTCAATCAAGATGTTGTCTTGACCGAAGCCGAAGTCTAAACTGTCGTTCGCGTAGGTCGCTATCACATTAGAGTTTAGAGCCACATTTCTGAAACGGGCGATAGCATAGGTCGCTATCACATTAGAGTTTAGAGCCACATTTCTGAAACGGGCGATAGCATTCTCTGTAAACCGGTCGATCGAGATTACCTTGTCTTGATCGAGGATTACAAGGTCGTCCCCGTAAACTACTATCACGTTAGAGTTTAGAGCCGCATTTCTGGAATGGGCGATAGCGTTCTCCGATGGACTATCATACAATGTGTGCCCATTTGGGTTGATTTGCCCATTTGGGTTAGTGTTGCATGGTCTATTCATAGCTTGCCCATGTGGGTCACTATGAGATGGTCCGGTCATGGCTTGCTCGTGGGAGTTACCATGAGGATGTCTATTCATGGCTTGCTTATAGAAGTTGTTACCATGAGATGGTCCGGTCATGGCTTGCTCGTGGGAGTTACCATGAGGATGTCTATTCATGGCTTGCTTATAGAAGTTGTTACCATGAGATGGTCCGGTCATGGCTTGCTCGTGGGAGTTACCATGAGGATGTCTATTCATGGCTTGCTTATAGAAGTTGTTACCATGAGATGGTCCGGTCATGGCTTGCTCGTGGGAGTTACCATGAGGATGTCTATTCATGGCTTGCTTATAGAAGTTGTTACCATGAGATGGTCCGGTCATGGCTTGCTCGTGGGAGTTACCATGAGGATGTCTATTCATGGCTTGCTTATAGAAGTTGTTACCATGAGATGGTCCGGTCATGGCTTGCTCGTGGGAGTTACCATGAGGATGTCTATTCACTTTTTGCCCATTTTGATTTGGGTTACCGTGAGAGTATCTGGTCAAGGCTTGCTCGTGTGAGTTGCAGTTGCCGTGAAGATGTCTATTCAAGGCTTGCCCATGCCAGTTGCCGTGAACACGTATATTCAAAGCTTGCTCTGGTGGGTTACCGAGAGATTGTCCGGTCAAGGCTTGCTCGTTGGAGTTGTTACCCTGAGGATGTCTATTCAAGGCTTGCGATATGCCAAGAGTTGTTGGAACGGCTTGGGTTCCGTATAGATTGTTTGGAGCTGCAGTGAGAAGAAGATGAATACTGTCTCCCTCGGAAAGTCTGCTTGCTCCCTCGGAGTCCTGAGTTACAAAAGGAGAAGCTCCCTCGTCAGGAATGGGATTGAACCATGTACTGTAAGTTTGATGTTCGTCAAGAGTAGGATTGACCAATGTCTTGGTAAGTCGAACGTTGAAAGGATTTTGTTTGAATTGGGCCATTCGAAGCAAAGCAAATAGTAGGAACAGAAATATCCATCCCACTTTGTGCCAACCCTTTTGCTTCGGGCCCTCTCTTTTCCCGAGTCGTTAGCTTCCTTGATAATCTTGTTGTCCTCTGGGTAACAAAGACGAGCCTTGCATTTGATAAAAGTCCCATTGGCAGAATATTTGCCAGTTGTCTTGACCCTTGCTCCTGCTGGAGGAGCAGAATAAGCAGTATCTGTCGTCATTTCAATGGCTTGATTTGCAACAAAGATGTGAATCCTTAGGAAGGTCCGAAATTGACTCAAAGACGAGACGGGTTCGAATCACGATTCGAATGAACGAAACGATTTGAATTCTCACGTTCAAGAGTGAACGTTCGAATTAGATCGAATCGTCAAGGATGCAAAGTGATAAAGTATTCGTATACTCAATGGAGAGCTAAAAGTCTGATAAACTGTGACAATGTCTAGAGCCACGTTAGAATGGCTATTGAAGAAATTGATTCTTAGACAAATTGTGAGCCTATTTTAGACTAAAGAATGATGAAGACGAAAGTGGAAAAATCCGCCAACTGAATATTCTCACACGAGATCGAAAGGATTTGCACCCTTATTGCTGAGTATGACCTTGATCATGTCTATAACATGGACGAGACTGGTCTCTTCTTCAAGTGCCTCCCGAACCGCTCCTACCTCAAGAAGGAAGATTACAAGAATGCTCGTGGAAATAAATTGATGAAGGCAAAAGATCGTGTTACTGTCTATGTTTGCACAAATGCTGATGGTTCGGACAAGGTGCCACTCGCAATGATTGGCAAATCCAAAGAGCCTCGGTGCTTTCTCCGACGCCAGAAGAAACTCACGTACTATAGTCAACGCAGAGCTTGGTCTGACACTGTTACCTTCCACAAGTGGTGGAGAATGTTCCTTCATCACATTAGGAGGAGAACAACGAAGAAAGTGCTTCTCATTTTAGACAACTGTGGACCACACGGTGATGAGTTGATCGATCCCGAAGGACAAGTGACAGTCGTCTTCTTGCCCCCGAATTGCACTTCCATGTTCCAGCCTATGGACGCCGGCGTCATTGCGATGTTGAAAAAGAACTACCGCACACAGCTTTTGTTGATCATGTTGCAAACATTCGACGATCGAGAACATCGACGCAGTCAGGCAAAGGGAATGGCTGCTGGAACCAAGGGCTTGGATGAGGGACACCATCCTCACTTACGAGATGCAATGGATATCCTTTATAAGGTTTGGGAAGAAGTGAAGCCAGAGGCTGTTAAGAAGTGTTGGATTAAGTCTCAACTGATTGGTCGAGACGATATCACTAGTTTATCTGCGATCGCTCCTGGAAACGATAGTGTCGATAGTGAAGCAGTTGCTGATGCTGCCACGACTACTGATGCGGATGGTGATGTCAATATGGAGCCAGAAGTCGTTGCAGCGGCTGGAGATGATAGTGAGACTTCTGATGGCGATGATGCTGAAATGGAACGACTCTACGAGTTGGCGAACCAGTTTGCCAAAGACAACAACGAACGACTTAGGGAAATGGCAGCACAAGTGAAGCAACTTTCCATCGAAGTTGACGGATTTGAGGAAGAAATCTTTGCTGAGGTCTTTGGTGAGGACTTTGCGCAGGATTTAAGTGATTTGTCAAACATTTTCTTGTCAAAGTGTCGCCTTTTCGAAGCGAAAAAGTTGGAGAAGAAGCTTGCAGGCAATAAGTTGCGACAACCGAATGTGGCGCCATACTTTAGGGTTCAGAAAGCTGCATCCAAGCCTTACTCACGGCACGACAATGCGTATTGGTTATTGGATCAATGTAAAAAGCATATCAAAGATTCGTCTGAGACACCATTGCTGCTTGCAGAGGCAGCATTAGACGCAATCAAGAAACTCCGTGAGAATGAGAATGCGGGTTCAGAGGAGGACGACGAGAATGACGACGAGGATGATGATGCAGATGCACGGTACAATATCTTCTTCAATTCATTTGGTCATCTACGCTCTCGTAACGTCGAATTGATTATGGTCTTAAACAGCAAATCTGATGAATTGGTGAAAGATTTATCGTTGACTCTGGAACAACTGAAATTGACGTGGGAGCATGAAGACTTCTAAATATGTAAGCAACCTTGCTTTGTCTCCTCCTTTGTCTGAAACCTATGTACATACCTATGTACTGGTATTTAAGCTTATGTACCGATGCCTATTTACTTGCTACACGGATGTTTTGACAAGTACGGTTATTTTGACTTTTTTTTTTTTTTTTTTTTTTTTTTTTTTTTTTGATCTGATAAATAAGTGATTAGTTTAGGATGGTATTCAGGAGCTGTTACTGGGCAAGCTGGATTTGACACGCTGAGCCAGAACACAGTGTGTCAAAATAACTGTACGACGACTGTACGGAGAGATAATCAAAGGGAAGAAGCGCGTCACGTGCGTCACATACAGGCCATCACTCAAGCCATTTTTTTATACATTGAATTGTGGGCGACGTGGCTAATATCTTTCTCATTAGGTTTTGTCCTTTCTTGAAATAGCGATGCGAAATTAGCTAATAATAGCATCACAATTGCATAAATGACGTGTATCTACGGTGTCAACAGTAGCTTCTAGCTTCATCAGGTACTAAGGTTCCATCAGTTGTCAGAGAACGAAGACAGATCTTCGAAATGACACCATGACCACATCATCATCAATCACCCTTCATTCCGGCATGCACTGGAAGAGAAACTACCGATTGATTGTGATTGTGAATACGCACGCCGATGCAATTGTTCTGTCATGACACTCTAGCACAGAAGCTCTAATGAATACTCTATTACTCCTTAGAGATTATTAATAACAGGCGGTCAATTATCATTGTCGTGGAGAGGCCGCTGATTTTTAGTAGGTGAGTTCATGTTGCTGAGTTTGACCGTTATGCGATTACGGCCGTTACAAGGATGATACAAGACCATGTGAGAGAGGTGCAGTCTTGCTGATGGCTAACGCTCTACACTGTGCCTATTTTTAAATTAAAAAAACCGTGGCCTTCGCCTCGGTCGCGGAATATTTTCTGCGTGGTTAAATTTTGGAAAAAGCCATCGAATCGACGCCGAGACGAACTGATCGATCGGCCTTTCATTGGTTCTCACAGTAATTGATGGACGATTGACGATCAATCAGCCAAGCATCAATTCTCGAACGTTCGATTCTTCATTCCATTCAATCGAGACTTTTCAGTGAACTCTGCGCGATCGCACGATACTCAAATCGCTCAATTCCATCCATTCATTCGAATTTCATTTTCTTGCAGGAAATTCATCTCTGAGATCTGATTGATTGATCCACCAGCGATTGTCCGAAAGCAACTGTGCGATTCAATCTCGCTCGTTATTTTTTTTCAACAACACAAACAATGGTAAAGCTTCGTTTGCCCCGCAGTCCATTTCTTGGTGGATCGGAATCATCGTCCCCGGCCAATAATAACAATTCGGCAGGCACTCGGAGAAGTCGACGTATTCATAATCGTAGAATGCAGCAGCCACAACAACAGTCACAGCAGCAACAGTTGGACGTAGTGGCAATGGAGGTTGCAGAGGAGGCTGAGCGTCGGCCTGATAATCACGACAACAATAATGAAAACAATGAACAGCAGCAGTCGGGAAGCCGATCATCCTTGCGTAGAATGTTTGCATCTCCGGGGAAGAGAAAGCCGGAAAGCAGAGGCATTACTGCGTCTATTCGTCGTGCTAGGACTGCAACGTCACAGGCCACTGCTAATGCTGCTGCTGCTGCTGCTGCTTCCTCTCAATTGAGATTGGACATGGATGAGGATGCCGTCGGTGGGGGAGTGTTGAGGGAGAGAAACAATACCGAGGAGACGGTTGCCTCTATTCAATCAGAGCATAATAAGAATGGAGTCCCTCCCCTATCATTGCTCTCACCTAATAGTGGCACGTTCTATGCACATGCTGCGGCAAATGATGCAATGGAGGTTGATGGTGCCAAGGCAGCAGGTGGAGCAATCATTACAAAGAATGTGCTTCAATGGATGAAAGATGATGCCCCACCGGAGCTTTTGCCCCGCATCCTTTCCTTCTGTGGATCACGTAGACTTTGTGCGTTGTCCAAGGTGAATAGGAAGTGGAATTCTATTATCAATGATGAGTCGATTTGGAAAGTGATGTGTGAAGATACGCACAAGGTGAGATGATTTCAGTGATCGAAATGAGAGTTGATGGAATTTGTAATATGATACAGCTGCTCACTAACAATTCTATTATTCCTCAACCACCCACAGTGGACTGATGGGATGCAAATGCCCGAATCATGGAGTGACTTCTACCGGCAGAATCCATGCGTCCCTATTGACTATGACACGTTGGAGTCTGCATTTGATTCCATTTCTTCTGGGGCGAGGGTTGAAAGCACCGAGAACAACGTCAGACAGAGATTCCGCATGCAGACCTCGAGTGCTCGCATTTTGCTTCATCCTGGACCGTACTTTTTGCGAAAACCAATAGTTATCAACTGCATTGGTAGTGCCGAGGTCACAATTGAATCCATTAGTGGATTGAAGGATCCCAGGCATGCTTTGACATGGTGCCAGAATTACCATGCTGAACCGCCGTTGGACAATAGCTCCACCACTCGCAAACTCCTCACTGGCTTGAGCTCATCAGATACCATGGATAGCAGCGAAGAAACGAAGAGGCCTTCATCTGCAACATTGAGACAGATCTTTGGATGTAGATCGACATGTGCTGCGCTTTCTACGCTATCAACTCCCCGTCGTGGTGCTGCAGAAGAGGAAGAGGATAACGATGATTGCATGTCGCCAGATGACCGAGCCAAGTTTCACAAGTCTTCCTTTCAAGGGCCGAATCAAACTGCAGTAGTGGTATTTGAATCGTCAAAAGAAAACCAGGCAATCTTTCGTGTGAGGCAAGGAATTGCACATATCAAGGGGATCAAGCTTCTCCATTATTGTGAAGGAGTTGATATTTGGAACGGAAATGCGGCTATTCAAGTTCAATCACCTTTTGCGCCTAATGGTCGTCAAATTCGCATCCAGCCTCCATCTGTTGTACCCACGGCGTACGTTTCGGACTGTGACATTGTATCTCTCAGTGGAAGAGGCATTGTCAACATTGATGGAGGTATTTTGCACGTGAACAAGTGTTTCATTCACAATTCTGCAGCCACTGGACTGTACTTGGGCGGACGCGGAAGCCAAGTCACCATGACAGAAACGGATGTTGTCGAGAATGGCAATGGTAATGAGCGTAATCATCGTGGCGTGTCTCGTGGTCATTCAGGAATCTACATCGAGCAAGGCACTGCCATAATTCGTGATTGCAACATCTCCAAGAACTCTTTGACGGGAATTTCCGCAGTTTCCACTGACCATTCTACTCTGCAAGTGGAGCGTTCCTGTCTCCAATCAAACGGTTCCATCCAGGTGGAATTACCACCAATTGGCAGCCCGTCGAGGCGCCGAAGTTATAGTAGGGAAAACACTATCTCTACTAATGGTCATGGACGCCCGAGAAGCAGATTTGCTATGGCATTGGAGTTGCCAAATAGCCCCCACCCCATTGGTCGTCACTTTCCACCACTGCCACAGTCACCTTCGGAATTCCCAGACGATGTGGTCTTGAGAAGGTAAAGAGAAGTTGACTGTAGGTACGAAATGTCTGTAAGAGCTCCTGCATGAACAATGATGCTGTACATAGATAGAAACTGGAGCAGACATATTATGTAGAGTTGTAGATAACTTCTACGTTGAACAAATTGTTTGATCATGATTTTCCATTGCTGTAAGTAATCTTCTCTCTGCGCCTGATCCACTTGCTTTATCGCAAGATCCTCTATTGCGTACGAAACGACAATCCGAAAGACGATGGATGGATGGATGGGCTCTGTCAAACGTGGACATCTCTCTCTAGATATGTGATTCAAAAGAGTGCCAAGAGGAACATATCAAAAGATGTCCACAGATTGGTAAATTTTGGGTGTGTAGTATCATTACTAACTACAGCAATTTTAGGTCGATCTCTGGCCCTCTGGCTGAGAGGAATTAATGCGTGACGCGTGACCCGTCTGTCTTCGTCTGTTGAGTCATGGTTGTACCCCTGACATCCCCGTGACCTTTTGCATTGCGGTCGCTGTCCCACTTGATAAACATAGTCCTATCGTCTGTGCCTTTCCTTTTTTTGCATTTGAAATGAAGAGCTGGAAAATCGAACGACATACAGACTAATGACACGCGTCATCCTCTCAAGAGGGTTCGGATCTTCACAGCTGTTTATCAATTCATTTTAGTACCGTCGCGTCTGTGCTTATCCTTTTATATTACCATAAAGAAAAGTCAAGAGTTTGAAAATCGATCTACTCAATAATGTCTTGCTTTTTGCCCCGAAGCGAGCAGATATATAGGCGGGGCAGGCTACATTTGTAGAGCGACAACAACAAAGCATCAGGTAAGAAGTACACAATCTCCACTCCTGATCCTGAAATCATAGGTAATTCTTTGTTGAAACAACGTAGACTTCATTCTCTCGATTGTTCTATCTGCCACTGCCATAATGAAATCTCAATTCTTCTCCACCGTTGCATTGATCCTTCTTTCTGCCGCTTCAGGCGCCCTCACCGCTGAGGAGGTAAGGCTTACAAGTCTATGTGGTTTGATAAACATGTTATTAATACCTAACACATATTCACGAACACGTTTGGCCTATCTTATTCAATCTTAATCCGCAGTCAAACCTCCGCGGCGGCGCTGCCGCCAGCATCTCGGAAGACTATTTTGATCTGGAAGACTTCGATCTAGAAGCCTTCGATCTCGAAGACTTCGAACTCGATTCATTCGACGGGGCAGACACCTTCTTGGCTGACCCTTGTAGCGAGCGTTCCTTCCGTACTTGCTCGAACAACCGCCGCTGTGAAAAAGTTGGATGGCGGTGCAGGCAAAAGCTCACCATTTGTACTGGCTTGTCCCGGAGTGAGTGCCGTGCTAAAGATCGTCGTTGCCGCTTCAACATCAGTGAAGGGAGGTGCAAGCGCAGAGACTCATGTGATGGGATGGACAGAAACGAGTGTAACGAAGTTTCTCCTGATTGTCGCTGGGACCAAGGCGGATGCGTGAGGAAACACGAAGGCAGTAGTGGACCAAAGGGGGATTGTCGTGACATGTCAAAGCGTCAGTGTTATCGCGCGAGGCACTGCATGAGAAACAATAGGAACGTTTGCGTGCCAAACCTTCTTGCTGAATTGCTTGGCAACGATGAAATGAAGGAAAATTAGATGAAGGTAAGATCTACAAGAAGGAGATGAAATGTTGTGTATTTAGATAAGGAAGGCGGTTCATATCCATGTGAGAGGTGTAAGGGTTATGCATTATTTGTATTCATGAGAAGGCATTCCGAGGTCATATTCATTCTTGATTTGATAGGCGTAAAGATAGAATGCAATTTGCAGCGGCGTGTATGATATTATTCGCTACCTAGCACCTTGCAGAGGCAGGCATCCGGCACTCACGCTTGCCGTCGAGATAGATCTTTTTTCGGTCCATGTTAGCAGCGGCAAGGAGCAGCGGCGTGATAAACTCTGTATTTGTTTTATCTCTTTTGTGTTGCGACACCAGCTATCATTGAATTCTTGTCTAGAGCATTTTATCTTCTCTCACTGCTCTGTACTTGAAAAGCAAAACGGCTGATCTCTTCTTAAACATGTCGTTTTCACTGTTCCGTACCACACTAAGGGTTGCGTTGCTGCCTCTTAAAGTGCTGGCAGGAGCAAAGTTTGTTTCAAGTAAGCAATGACGAGGGAGACGAAATGTGTAACAGCAAGCACCCTTCTGCTTCTGCCTAGAGTATTGAAGTAGAAGTAATAGTGCTGCTGAGGACAAGTACTATGAATATGACCATTAGAGAAACAGAAAGAAAACAGTTACTACAGTAAGAGATGTGATAATTTACGTCAAGAGTTCAGGTTTCACATATCAAAGTTATCCATTTCTTTTGTTGGATGCCAATACTGCGATACATCACTTCCAATTGTGACTGGCCTAGCGTAAATTTGGGGCAGTTGAAAGAGGATAACAGTAACAGCATCGGTTACAATTCGTTACTACTACTACTACTATTACGAAAGCAACACTAGTCCTTAAAATTTCTCAAGAAAGTTCAAATCTCTTTAATGTGGCTCGTAGTTGACATTTTGCAGCCATCAAATGAAGCTTCTCTCATGTCATGCTCCTTGTCCTTGCGACCTTTGTTGGGCTGTTCTTCGTCTTCGGGTTCCTCTTCGTCATTGGAAATAACTCCGGAGACCGATCTCACGATCAGCTGATGGGCGCGCTTCAATTGGGATTCCCGAGACCTTGAACCCGAGACCTTTATTTTTAATTAAAGCTAGTAAGCCCCCTAACTAAACGACCACTCCCCGTCCATCGAAATCTCATGAGGGGCACATGATCATGCATCCACCTACCAAAGATGGTGCTACTAGTCCATAGGAACTTCCCTGATATCGTCAATGCATGTGCCCCATAATTTTTCAGTGCGTATTCAGTGCTTCAATTATCGCCCGATCGGTCCTGTGTAGGCCATTCAGCTTCCATGAAGGTTCTGCCGTCTCCCACGACATCATTCATCCCTCCAGCCTTTCGGTCTCTTTCGATGGATCTCCCAGAAGAAATACGGCACGTTGTTTGTATTCGTATCCACCCAAGTTGACCACAACAGAAGGATTTTTATTCTTAAAGAGGTTGGGCGGATGTCACAAAAGGACGATTCCATCGAAATCCATCGAGGGCGAGGGGACAATACTAGTCCAGAACGGTGTTGTTACACCATAGGAACTCCGCGGATATAGTCATTGCATGTGCCCCTCGAATATTCAGCCTGTATTCAAAGTTTTACAATTCGAATTTGATACGTTCTTGTCGAACTCAGTGCAGAGGAGTGCTGCTGTGGATATAATACGAATTGGATGATCTTGTCGAGCGCTTCCACCCTTTCTTCAATCTAATACGCCGCAATCAGATAATATTCGTCATTCGCATTAATTTCTTCGGCATAAACGAATGGATTGAATTTATTCACTAGTGGAAGATTGATCGCATTTTTATTCACGCATGGTCTCAAATGGTGTCAATCTTTGGGCAAATAAGCAGGGACTATCTAGAGCTAATTGAAGCAATGACGCAGTGGTGGGCACCTCTTCTTAATCAGGATTGCTAGAGATCAGATGCTTTTTCTCTATACGAAAGTCGGTAACACAAATTGGTCGTGGCAGATCAAATTCATGCGCTCAAGAAAACAAGCCGTGTATCACTGGAATCTTGCACCAACTGCCAAAGCTGAGTCTCTTTTGTATGGCTCGTAGTAATGCACTATTGGGTGCCTTCAATTCCAATCTCGCCTTGTGCAAAAGAATGATCCTTACATGAGTGCGATCTAACCTGGACCATCTTAGTGTGTATAAATTGATAAGGATATCGTCGAAATGATGGCAAGATGTACGAATTAAGAATGTTGAAACTGTACAATATGATAGGAATACAATGACTAATTAGTACTAATTAGTAGATTAACCTGTTTGTTTCATCTATACCTATACCGTTATATATGATTGGTGGAGAGCTCGTGGATGGAAAGCGAATCGAATTAAAATTTCATTCGAATCGACTGGCGCCAAGATGCTTGGAACGAATGCCTCGAAAATCCTGATTGAAGGAGATAGTCGAAACTCGATCAGCTGATCGTGAGATCGCTCCGGAGCGTTCTGCCAGGTAAAGCTGTTCCATGGTGTCATGTAGGAGCAAGTCAGGATGAAGTTCAAAAGACAGCCTCGTCTTGCGTGAACATCCATGTACGCATCCTGAGGTGTTACCTCGCCGGCGCTTGGAGGAGGCATCACCTGCATTGCCATTGCCAAGGTGATTGATATCAAGGAGGTCACTCAGGCCAGCATTCCTGATGATTTCATTAATCTTTCCAGCAGCATCCAAGTCATCAACGCCGTCTTCTTCTTCGGGACAGAGCAATAAGGTCTTCATTCGGAATAGGTCGCTTGAATAACGAGAGAATGCATCTACATCTGGTTCTCCAACTCGGTGAGGCTTAGTATTAGTAGGCCTGACACCCCCATCATGCTGTTTCGTGGGCACAGTGTAGTTGAGAACATTCATGCTTACTCGACTAAATTAGGGGGGTGCGCAGCCTATGATTTTTTGGGAGTCACGAGTTGTGCGCGCCAAGTTTTTTCGGCAACGTTTTTGTGCCGGTTCTTACAAATACGGTCACGGTGGTGGTGCAAATACGGTCACGGAGGGGGTGCAAATACGGTCACTCCAAGTCACGGAAGTTCAAACCACTGTAGAACACACGTAGACTGCGAAATCACGCACAGTTTGAGATTCGTGACCGTCTTTGCACAAAACCATCACTCCCATCATCAAGATGATGATGTCCGTAGCTGTAGAGATACGAGCAACACACAACTACCAATCACCACTAATGATAATCGATCACCGTCCGCATCCAAACATTCCTATGGATTGATCTGTGAAGGCAGAACTCTCATTCATCATCGCAAACATCTCTGTGTTTTGTGCCGCAAGTCTCCGTGTCACCGGCCGGCTACCTCTATCCTCTGGACTATCCAAATATAACCAATCCAATATAGATCAAAACAAAGGACATTTGTGATGTTGCGTACAAGTCGATAATGTTGTATGCCGACGAGCACACAAAAACAATCGACACGTGGGTATGCTTTTGGCGTCGTCGACATCAAAAATACGTCGGGCGAAGCTATCGTCTCTCCTCACACGAAAATACTGATCGAATGTTTCGTGCGCATCGGATTCTTCAGAGGCAGGCTAAGTTTTTGCAGGCGATGATGGCTGCATCATTTTCTTATGCAAGTGCTTCGTGGATGGTGTATGAAAGTGGGAATACCTCAGTTTGAAAATGTATCAACACGCAATAATCAGCACCTCGTATGGACAGCATCGATGAAGACATACAAACTTGCTCTATTCACGCCAGTCTTAGTCATTTTGTGGGCATAGAAAGTTGCAGAGTGTGATGTGAACGGATACATAATATGAGACCAAGAACACTGATGGTTGGATGCGGCAATATGACGAAAGATTTGAAATCCAACTACAAACCAGTTCTACTGCACCTAGTGCACAGCAGTAGATTGAAGAAGATTGTAACCTGATAAAACCAAAGTTGACACACATCAAGAGAGTTCACAGCCGTACCAATTTGTGTCAATATTTTTTAGCCCCTGCCTGCTTAATACATGATACATGAAGCATTCACGATGCCATGCCCATGCATTCTGAGCTCTTGGCTCGAAAGCAAATCTCGTAGGAGGCTGGCGAGACTTGTATAAGATGATGCACAATAATTATATCTGTCTCCTACTACAGCTGTTGCTCGTCGTATCAATGCTACGTCAAGAGCAGAACTTTCCTCCTTCTTTTCTCCCTCCTTTTTCGCCCCCAAAAACGACGAAGGAACCGCCACGAAAAAAATGCCGTTTTTTCTGAAATATTTTTGACCATGGCCAAATTTGGGCTTTGGGTTCATAGGTGTGGAGCTTTTAACAACCTGGGATACTAATTCCCACGTTCAATGGTATCATTTTCAGCGGGCTTAAAAGCTCTAAAAGCTTTTAACAGCTCACCACTTTGAGCGTTTCAGGGTAATATTCGGATCTATTCGGAGACAAAGTGGATAGAATGTTAAAAGCTCCGCCCCACGCCCAGCGGGCGACGGGCAGCCCGCTGAAAACCTTTAAAAGCTCTAAAAGCTTTTAACAGCTCACCACTTTGAGCATTTGTTGGTAATATTCGGATCTCTTCGAAACAAAGTGGATAGAATGTGACGCACGTGCGTAGCAAATTCCAATTTGAACCATCATCCAAAGTGCTTGTGTTGCTTTGTGTTGACACCATGGATGGCTTCCGACAACATACGCAAACTATTTGTAGCCAGCTCCAATTGTATCAAGTTCCTCCACAATGACAGTGGTATGTAAAGAGAGGGATATCATCTGGCGGGCGGTTCGGACTGCCGCTATAGTATTATTTTGACGACATGACGGGTGACAGGCTCTCCCTGCTGTCGATCGGTGGGTTCCCGTGGTCGGTGCGTGATGCGACAATATCTCCCGAACAATGCTACTGAATAGCAACTATTTGAAAGTCGGAATGCATCTGCGACATCGAATTCTGTCGACACATATCGAGAGCTGATGAGATCTACAATCGAAGCTGCATCGCAGCATACGACATACGACCGAATGGTATGTTTGGGAGAACGCATCAACAAACGACACCACGATAATTAGAGGAAGAGAATCATAATGAAATCAGTCGATAACTCATACAGCGATATACGCTGGTCTCGTGAGATCCCAGTGTAAACAGCATTCCAGCGTTCGATGAGGAGCAGACTTATGAGCATCTGTATTATATCGGCAAAAACGACACGCACTGATACAGAGTTGCTGTGTCTACCGAAGAGGGTGCATCAGTGTAGATGGGGATGGCGCATGCATGCTTTATGCATGAATTGAGTGATAATGGAAAGATGATCCAAATTACCCGTTCAGTCAGAGTGTCAGAGAGTATTGCCATGCTCGCCATTGACACGGTGTTGATTAATGATACTCAATCACTTCTTGCCTGTATGTGGCCGGCACATCCACATCCAATGCAGTATACAGCAGCGACAACAAAAGAATACAACCAAGGGAATCATACAATGCAGCAACTCGCCGCTGATGAACTCTGCGCAGGAGTAGTATCAGCAAAGCCATCAGAGTAGAGTTATGGTCAGCTTCTAACGACACTGGACGCGTGACCTATGCCAATGCATCTCTTTCAATAGACAATGCATAAATAGACGATCTATTCTATCGCTCGAGAGCAATAAGTCTACATCAAATACCCTTGCATATCTTTCTCCGTCTCTTTTTCTTCCTTTTTTCTCTCTCTTTTTCTCTCTTTTTCTTCCTTTTTTCACGCTTTTTTTCAGATAAAATGCCGTCCACACCTATGAACCCAAAGCCCAAATTTGGCCATCGCCCAATCGGAGTAAGAAATAACACCCTTTGTCAGCTTATTCTCTGTTATTACTTCCTTTCACACTATGAAACTTTACAGCGGCATAGAGGGGGGTATGATTTATGCCGCCAAGAAGTTTGGTGGTCTCAAGTGCTGTCCCGGTGGAGATTAAGCTGACAAATCAGCCGATTTTCTGACAAAATGCCGATGCCCGCCGAGCGCGAGCCGATTCCACAAGACCCAACATGAACGGACGCCAAGCCGATGATTCAGGCATTATTATGTTGCTTCGACGATAAGAATGGATAGGAACAATGATGCAATGGCGGCGAACGATGCTGAGGCGACGGATGCATGCAATCATCGACCTGGCCGCGTAGGCGAATTTCATCCCATCGATGATGATGCAGCAACAAGAACCACAGCATCGGCATCGGCAGCAGCCGACTCCACAACATCCAACGTCACAGAACCCAAACCGAAGTCGAAGCGGAGGAAAAAAGGAAAATTTGGCCGTACTTGATGTCAGCTTGCATTCTACCAGAGGACGAATCGGCAGAAGCACAGAGAGACGCTATTGTATCCTTCATCGACGAGAAGAATGAGTGGTTAGATGAGTGGGCCACAAAGTGTGAAGAAATGTTTCCCGACTTCAACCATGACATCAAACGCAATGGTCTTCAGTTCTCCAAGATGGGTTTCGGTAGTTTGGTCACTCAGGACACGTGCAATACTGCTAACAAGGGCTCTCACCTACTCATGAAAGTGATCAAGGAAAGAGCAGCTGCTGATGGGCATTTGGATCCCCTTGTGATCCAAGGGCATTGTCATCACCACTTGCGGAACATCTGGTGGAAATGGCTGGAGAAACGTCTCTCTAAATATCTGGTTGATGCGCTTCAAGGATCTCTGGAGAATATCGACCCAAGGTTCAGGGTAACTGCAAACATGTCCGATATCATTCGAGCGGTGGACAAGGAGTTCTCTCTGCCAGCCAATTATCCCAAAGGACACGGGAAGGCATTTGAGTTTTGGCTTAAGAAGTACCATCCAGGTGCTCCCCTTGTTTCTACGCTACGGAGCACAGGAGCTCGGCATGACATGAACGTAGAAGGAGCTGGAGCAGTTTATTTCAACCGCTCACTCTACATTCAATTCCTCGACGAACAACTGCGAACGCCGAACAAGGACAACATCCTTCAAGAGAATCTTTTCATAATTCTCTCTTGTAGTGAAATGATTGCTTTGTGTCGCGTCTGCTCTATCTTTCATTGTGCATTCAGTCTGCCCCTACGGTTTCTTGCAGGCAAAACGCATGAGTGGGCTGAATATGATTGGTCTGTACTTTCTATGTCGAAGGCTCTGATGGCATTTGAAGCGGCTATGACAAGGATTGCAATGGATGGAAGCGCTCTGTTGGATGAAGAGTATGTAATGAATGAAGTGTTTAAAAAAATTGCAGATGTAAGTGTCTTTGTTGCTCCACACATTTCATTCTTATATTCGATCCTTCTCATGATACAATCCTTTCCAACTTTATCCTTGCAGGAACTCCCACCCTTTAAGGAGTATTTAAAATACGTATTTGAAACGAAAGGGAGTAAGACGAAAGTAGTGGGAGCAAAGGAACTTCGTAAAGAACTTTTCGATCCTGAGCGGAAGGAGAACAAAGATACTGATGAACTCGTTGCAAAGATGGCTGAAGTTGCAGCAGAGTGCATACTGGAAGAAATGCATGATAAAAATAAGCACACCCATGAGTATCTTGACAGCATGGATGGGGTAAACAGCTGGGGTAAAGTCACTCGTGAAATGCACGAAGCAACACTGGGCCGCCGGGCAACAAATGATGTTGCCGAGGGTCCCTTTGCAGGCTTGACTCAGCAGTTGCAGGCATTCACAACGCTGTCTGGAACGAATGCTGCAGCTGTTGCGCAGGCAAGATTCAATGGAGATTTTTATCGTGTCGAAAGTGAAATTGTTCGCAAGCAGAAGCCAAAGGAGAATGATTCGTCTGATGAACGTCCGCCAAAGAATGGCACGTTCATTGATCTACCGCCAGAAATGTTGCAGTCGGCACTTGCGTTTGCAATGGGAAAAGCAAAGGAAGTGAAGAAGAAGGATCAGGCCTCTCTCAAACGGCAGGAGGAGGTGAAAGCAAAAAAGATCGAGCTGCTCAAAAAGAAGAAAATGGAGGCAGCATCGGTGGCATGTATAGACCAGTTGTACTACTTTGAGATGTATCACTCGCCGAGATGCTGGAAAACTGCGGAAGCGGTGGATGATGGACTAGAGTATCTCGCAAGCAATACTGCTAAGCTAGAGGAAATCAAGGACCAGATTCGTATCCGTGTTCTTGGTCTTGGCTGGCAAGACTTACATCATCCATGGAGCAAGAATGGTGTTCAATATTCAGCTGAACAACTCGCCAGCCATTTGAAGGACAAAATCATTCCAGAAGAAAGCAGGCGATCCATTCCAGTAGAGTCTCCTGTAACACTTCCCGAACGCAAGCCATTGCCAGTCTTAGGTACTCTGTCTGCAGATGTCGTCAAGATTAATGAATCTTCACAGGAGATGAGTAAAGATTTGAGAGACAAGGCAGTCGAGCAGCGCAACAAGCTTGAACAGCAGGGAAATGGAGATAGGACTGGGGAGAGGCAACCAATAATACCCCCAGTGATGGATAGCTCAATGGTCAACCGTCGTATAGAATACTGTCACCAATATGCAGTTGAGGATGGGAGTGAAAGTGAAAGTGGAACGATGCTGGTTTGGTGCCCCGCAACAATTGAGGCTGTATTTACTCCTACAAAAACGTATACTGCGGCAAATATTAGATGGGACAAGGATATACTTGATAAAGATGAGGATCCTCTATCGAGGCAGAAGTTCAATCCAAAGTTATGGAACAAGACGAAGCACGGAGGATGGAGGTTCACCGAAGAAGAATTGAAGAAGATGGTCAGCGCCGTGGAAGATGAAGATGAAGATCGTGATGAAGATAGTAATGATGAAGATAGTAATTAACGTCCCTAATCGAAGTTGAAAGATATTGTGTCATCATTCCCAAGTGGAGAGGTCAGGGCAATATAGCATTATTAGAAGATGATAAGGATAAGATAGTGATGGAGATAGTGTTTGGATGAAGATAGTATTGTACTAATTCTGTATAAAAATTTGCGGGAACAAAAATGGCGCCATCCATCACCTCTCAACTCGTGACACAATGGCCAAAATATGCTCTACTATGGAGCCCAAACTAAGTATCAAGCAGCAACATTTAAACATTGAAACGTGGGGGATTTCTACATTGGATATATACGAAGGCATTTGTGCAATGATACTTAGTATGCAGCGTATTTGAAAATTCAATATAAAGGCTGCGCACCCCCCTAACTAAATGAAGGGAGGGATAACTGCATGTTTCAATGAAAAAGTATGATACATTGTTACTTAATCGTAGATTTGCTATTTATTGTTCCAGCCGTCTGTTTTGGAACCTTTAAGCACTTGGGAATCTATCTCAGAAGGACATGCCAAATACAGGGAAGCAGCAGCAAGTCGGCAGTTGAGTCCCATTGCGCTGCTGCCTGTACCTGTTCCGGTGTGCCTTGTTACGACTATGTAATGTATTCTTCTCCGACTGCTGCTCTGGCTTACTTAGAACTTAGAGTCATAAGCAGGCTGGTAGAAAAATAAGGTTAACCAACAAAACCAAGTCTTAGATTCAAGTAAGTGCGAGTAATTGATCTCTCTATCTCTTGGATTTCTCTAAGTATTCTTGCTTGTCTGTTGCAGGGTTACGTTATCCCGAAGACTCGTGTATATCTTTGAGCACTTGTGTAATCTACCTCAGAAGGACGTGCCAAATACAGGGAAGCAGCAGCAAGTCGGCAGTTGAGTCCCATTGCGCTGCTGCCTGTACCTGTTCCGGTGTGCCTTGTTACGACAGAGTGTTCTCCGGCTGCTGCTCGGCTGCGAATGGACGGCGTACCTAGAGAGAGAGTCATCAGCAGGCTGGTAGAAATATAAGGGTAAGTCTTAGATTCAAGGGCGAGTAATTGATCTCTCTATCTCTTGGATTTCTCTAAGTCTAAGTATTCTTGCTTGTCTGCGTGACATTGCGGTTACGTCATCCCTGGAAGACACGTGTATGTAGAATAAGTGGGCCAACTTTAGCCAAGGCCAAGGATCAAATTGAACGTTGACGGGGAAGTAGAAGTGAAAACATCTGATTAATGTTGGGGGTTCATTTATATTACATTACCATCACCAAACCCATCTGTGCAGGCACACGTCGGACCCCGTTAGAGCCAGCGCATTTAGTATTTAGTTGCGCCATGGTAGATATAGGTAGTCCAATACCTTACAAAACCATTTTCAGTATGTCAATCTTCTGTACTGCTTGGAGGAAGAAGGTAGAGAGGTCTTGCCTTGCTGCCAAATCAAAACTGATTGTGAAGAAGAGGAATTGCACATTGTCACATTAGTTAACATTAGTAATTGAGTGATTCTTATATTGCAGTTAACTAAATGTTGATGTTGGTGAGCACTGTGAATAAATCAATATGAGCCTTCAGATGGTATTATGCTCCTAGGTCCACTGAGCTCCTCTGGGATATGCCGAACCCATAGAGTTCACCATGTCAATCACAGGTTATCCCGAGCGTGATGGACCTGGAGGAATAAAGACTCAAGCACTAGCAACGGGTGAAGCTCGAACGAGATCTTTGTCTTGCGAACATCTAACTCTCCGGCGACTCGTTCATTACTCTCTTCGCTGTCACCGGTCAAGAGCAAGGAATTCATTCTTGTCTCTTGATGAGAGTAGTACATGAACGGATCTTCATGCTTGCGAACAGGCTGCCCTCTTGGTCTTTCTATGGATGGATTAGTGCCTCCGTCATGAGTCTTGGTGGCAACCGTTATGCATTGCTCTGAGGTGGAATTGTTTCCTTTGGATTTGGTAGTGTTGTTCATGGTGAGAGATTTCGTTTCTGCTATCTTGGGAATCAATTTGAGGTCTCTATTTTCTTCTCGACTTTCAGTACGATTGTTCTGATCTGCATAACTCTGGTAATATGTGTATTATTGCAACTGAGTGCTCTCTCTGCTAACAGTAGGAATGGAAATAAGTAATTATATTATACTTTGCATGCAGCATTAAGCCTGTTCCCTTCAAGTCGCTCAACCTGCTTGAAATTCTTTCTACTCTTAAACATGCATAGGTACGATACGTGGATCTGTATGTCATGCATGTCGAAAGTTTAGCATTCGCTTTTTCCTACTTCGCGACATCTCTATTCCCTTCAAGCCTCACAACGTGTTGGAACCAGCAGATGCTTTTCTCCAATAGAAAAGACAAAATCTATGTCTACCTATGTGATACTGTCGAAGGCTTTTCTCCAGCTCTTGACAAGAGGGCCTGCGGTCAATGCAGACGTGTGGCTGGCTGAGCCAATCCCAACTCCTTGCTCTTTCCCTTCAAACTTTGATATGCATTTCTCGTTCGTTGCCCCACACCCTGGCAGCCCCGTCTGATAATTGAAGAGATGCGTGCCGCTATATACCTTGAACAAGACAGGTATATTCTTATATTACAAAAATGGAATGACACCAGGCATCGGTTATTATAGCGGAACACATCATTTGTGAGTGAGGCGGGAAAGCAAACAAAGCCAAGTCTTTATAGACTCTTGCTTTCTTGATGATGTTGCTTGAAAGAATTTGTAAATGGATAACGATGAAGCAGTTGCTGCTTGTAAATACCAAGTTAAGCCTGATGTCTCAACTAAATACTCCTAGCTTACATCGTGTTTAACGCAACAGACGTGCCTGATTTCTGAATTTCCCAGACAAAAACAAAAAATTCTTGACCAACAGAAAATTCTAATGTTTACTCGTTAACTCCTCGTCCGTTGTTGGCGCATCTGGCACTAATGAACTAAAAAGGTTGGGGTATAAGTATATCTAGATAACTGCTGTATTTCTTGTTGTAGTCAAAAAAGTTCCCCTCAGCCGCTACATCTACATATCTCAATGAGCAATTCCTGTCCGTGGAGCAATAGCATCAAGTTGCTGCGGATATTCTACTTACGTGCACATTATTAAAGCAATGCAAACGCCATCTTTGTTCCAATTGCTCCCATACCAACTCCAAGCAACGCCGAAAACATGGCGAATGGGACTTCCCGCTTCAATCCCTTGCTTGCTTTGTCTCCCATCTTCTTCACTGCAGCACGGAACATGAGTGATGGATAAACATAAATCAAGGCATTCCCCAAAGTTGCACCAGCAAATGACATGATGAACGCCAACTCCTTCAACTGTGTCGCAATAAGAGTAATACCCCCCAAAATAGCCAATGTAGTCTTGGTAAGAACAGAATCGGTACGCTTTTCCATCGGCACCTTGAGTAAATCGAGCCATCCATCCCTTGCACCCACAAAGGCAAGTGGGAACGAAAATATAATGGAAAATGCCACCGCAAAACGACTCAAACTCATCAAACCATCTGTCGCGGCATAATTGTTGAGAATCAATCCACTACTCGCACTACCAAATGTCAAGAACCCCAACGATCCAATCAATGCAAACAAAAAGATGGAGATCCCAAATGACGTCCCAACGACTGTATTGTACCTCTTGATGGTATTATCTTTCAACTCGATGAAGAATTTGGGCGCATTAAAGTGAGCCATGTACGCAGTCGACAGCATACAAATAAGAATGAATGTATTGGGAGACAATGCCGCGGATGCTCCCAAATTTCCAAATTGTGGTTGATAGTTGGTGGCTACATCGGCAATGTACTTTCCAGCCGGTACAGCAGCAACAGTCTTAGTTCCCGCAGTTCCCACTTTGTACTGTCCACCCAAATACCGCATTGCCATGGCAATCGTCGTGTAGAACATGCCGGCAATCCCCGCAAGAGAGAATGGAGCAAGACTGGACAAATTCTTCAATAGACAGAGTGGCAAGAGTGTTGTTCCGGTGACTCCCAATAACGCCAATGTTCGTGTCGTTTGAATTCCAAACGTCATGAGTAGGGCGCGGATGGTGTCACCCAAAATCATGGAGTAACTTAGCACGGCGAAGCATGTTTTGAATGTGCACGTGACGGCTGTATATATAATATATATATATATGATATGTGATGTAGATGATTGTATGTAGATGCAGGAATGAATGATTTTAATGCACATACATAATAGAATGAATATGATGAATGAATGGCGTGCAGTAAGCTAAGAACACACAATACATATACATCTAAAATCTACTCACCAGGAATCCAACTAGTCTCATCGCCCACACTCTCACTCCACGCCCCACGATAACTCTGCCCACCGGTATAACTACAAACGCGCCCAATCAACGAAAATCCATACGCCGAAAACCCGCCAATAATACAAATCAACGCCACGGCCGGAAGTACCGCCGATGGAGCATTCCCAAACGCGGCAATTCCAGCGGGCAGGGAGAGCACTCCGGCGCCCACGATGGATTTGACGAGATTGAAGATTTCGTTGGGCATGGAGGCTGTGCCTGTTCCGCTGCTGCTGGTGGTGGTGGTGTCGTCATCAGCGGCTTCATCATTGGTCATGCGCAGTGGGGCGGCGGCAAGTGTAGATTTCTTGACGGTGGTGGTAATAGATGATGGGTAGTGAATGATGGGCGATGATGATGATGATGATCGCACCGTCGTGATGGGAACACGAAGAGCCGACGGCTGAAAGGCCGAGGCTGCCGATAGCACAGCGGCGAGGGCGACACTTGAGATGGCGATGCGCATGGTTGTAGATAGTAGAGTTGATTGATTGTAGTGGATGAAATGGTGATTACAGGCAATTCTTCAAGCTCCGGCAGTACAGTATCTTTCATGACATTTTGGCGTGCGTGAGGCGAAAATAATTGATGGTCGACGATGGAACCCGCCAAAAATATCTTTGATGTGACGGGCATCTGAATCCCTCTGCTTTACTAGAGGTTTACATATGTACTCCATTTGCTACCTTCTACTCTCTCTCTAGAGAGAGAGCACGTGCTAACGCTACGTGATAGGGCTATCTATGATACTTTGGAAGTGATATATAGTTGGATGAGGAATCGTCTGTGTTGTGACGGCTTAAAGAAGTACAATACGACATCATACTCCGGGCTAACGTCCTGTCATCTGCACAATATACTCATTCATTATTAGGAGTACTTATTAATGAGTAAGTACGTAGAGTAGAGGGGTTCATCGCGGCAACTCTCTCTAGAGTGTCGGGTTATGACTTGGACTGTGGGCCTTTGGTTCTCCATAAGTTAGAGGATGGAGATAATAAATAATAATGGAGAGGGCACCACCACCCTACATAGGGTCTTCAAACACCCGTCTGAGTCACTTGGAGGACTCAGCAGAGTCCCTCTGGAGAGGACTCCCACGTGTGACAGAAGATCCTATGTATGGTAGGGTGGGGCACCGACCACCTCGCGCGCTATGCAAGATTATTCTCTCTCTCTGTCACAAGAGAGACAAGGTGTGTAAAAAGGGTTCTCAAACTTTTGACTTTTCCGGGTACCGCATCGGCTGCCGGGTACCGCATCAGGTGAATTCATTCAAGCACCAAGTCGAGGAGGCCTGTTACATTGCATAGCAACACAACATGTAGTCATTGGGCAAAGACAAAGATAGAGATGTTTGATGTTCTACATGAGCTTGACCCGATGCGCACTGTGGCAATTCAAATCTGGCGTGTTGAAAATAGTAATCAATTGCTGAGTTATCATGCTACTGTATTGTACTTGTACACCGATTATAATGTACATATTCACGACCCTCTTCCTTTCTAGAGCTATGTAGAGAAGATTAATATTCTGCAATACAATCCTGGTGAAGCTTACCGAGCATCTTCGCTCTCAATACGGCCTTCCTTGTTGCGGCTAACGACGCAAGAGCAATATCTCCACCCCTCAAACTTTCAGTAACGGAGGGGTCTTGTCTCGCCTGCTCTGCGAGAACGGCATGCACGCATCGACGTCTGCAAGCCTGCACCTCGAGCACACAGGCCGGTGAGAGTAGATGAGCAATACCAATCCAGAAGCCGCTCTCTTCTTCGGACGCCGAATCGCTTGCACGAGCTTGGAGGACATCTTGCTTGATGTTACGTTTCATTAACTTGTATTCTGCCTTGGTGTACCACAGCTCTTTTTTGTCCTCGTGCAGATCAACTGTGTAAAGCAGTGATGTTTCGGCAAAGCGTACAACGTGATGGTTGCATTTGGGAGGGAAGTCTACGATCAATTCAGACGCCATGTTAGTGAATGGTTAGTATATTATTGTTCTAACCTGTGCTGTGAATAATATGATGTTGTATGTTATTACACAAATTATTTATGAATCACAGCTGTCAAAAAAATAAAACTGAAGTACGTCGGGAAACCATGACAACAGGTGGATTATCCGCGACACACTCAATCTCTATCTAAGAGCAAGGTGAATTATAAATAAATCTTGGGGTATGATACGAAAATGGCTGTCTGACCGAGAGCTCAGTGAGGATTCTACTCTAGAAAACTCTGGGCAAATCCACTACGATACTCATGTAATATCCCATTTATTCAATCTTTTTCTGCATGACTTTTCGCCGAGTGAGATTACATATGCTTCCAGGCCAGCTGCTTTGCCAGCTGCTACATAAGATAAAGTTCAAGCTGACTTTTTCTAGCGATGTAAAAGCGAACTCACGGCGTCTCGACAGAGTGAGACGCGAGCGACTCTCCTTATGCGTTCTGGACAGCTGCTGCCAGCTGCTGCAGAACTTAAAGTTCAAGGTCAAGATGACTAATTCTAGCGATATGAAAGCGATCAGAGTGAGAGTGAGTGGGTTTGTCTTTGGCCTTTGGGTGTATGTAGGGGGCTGGCATAATCCCCCGTACTTATTGTGCGAACTGTAAGAGCTGAGTGAGCGTACATAGTTGAATGTTGAATAAGCCTGTCTTACGCGCGCCCTGGACGCACGCAACCATTTTTTTGACACCTCCACCATGGCGGCCTACTAACTAGCCCCGAATTTTATTTCAGATATAGACAAGATATAGACATAAACAATGATACAGTCCTTTAGAGTGTGTTAATGTGAATGTTGTATACAAAGGAATCGTACTAATATCTCATTTTCTCGCTGAGATATGCATTTTTGTTTACCCATAGTATTTGCTAGACAAATTTGGCTAACAAGCTCTAGCTTGGAATGGAACCACTGTTTCTTGGGGGGCTGATGCAACCCAAACTATCCTGACTAGGATTCATCTCCTGAGATATAGACTAAAACGGTCCTATCATCGTTTTGGGCATAAAGTAGAGTACATTTGTCAGTCTATCGACCTCCCTACGGCCAATTTACCATGGTGGAGGTGGGTGAAAAAATGGTTTTGTTCGCCCACGTGTTTTGGCGGGTCAGGCTTATGGCTGTCTTGAAGTTAGAGTGCTGGTATTATTGATAGGGTTATTCTTCCGTATGGAAATCACCTCGTAATATGTCTGTAACTCGCTCCCAAATCAAGTTGGTGTACAAAGCGTTTACATGAAAAGCTTCAAGCTGCGGCAAATTGTGCTGCTTGTTTTGATTTAGCCACGCTCGGGGAGCCGACAGACCAGGCGCAGGCCAGCAAGGTGCACGCGTTACTGTGCTGTTGTCGGCAGGCTTGGAGGCCCAAGAGAACATCTTTGAGGTATGGAGAAGTATGCGATATCTTTGTATGCTGATATCGTTGCAATTGGTGTCGTGGTCAAGTACATTGAGAGGTGAATGAAACGGCGTTTCGACCGCTCTTGGTCCAGGAAAGTGGTGCAATCTGTCTAGAGATAGAATCTTTTCAAGAGTCGTCAAAATTTCATGTATTACTTGTTCAAGACGAAAGACGAATTGGGTAGTGCTCAACTAAACATGTGTAGAGTTGGTAGCTAACTCATAACTTTTGATACTCTGTGTCCCGTCATAGCCGTGATGGGGAGAGAATCAAGCGTAGACAGCCGATCGAATCGATCGAATCAAACATCCGTGCTTCAACACAAGCAAGCTATCAAGACTTCTTCTTCCTGTTCATGTAAAGCTATATCTGCATCTCAGGTTGAGCTTATTGTTAGGAATACACATGCGTTCTTTGTACCTCAGTGCCCAGATGGACTTGTACCAAACAAGAGCGATTGAATAAGATCGGCCTCACTCACCTCATGAAGAGCAACTCTGCATTAGCTATCGCAGTGGCAATGAGCGAAACTGCAAAGACAGGATTTTTTCTATTTGAGTTAAATCTGCAGCTCAAGTTCGCCGCCGAGATGCAAACTAATGACAAAAGTGCTATGCAGCCTGAATATTATTCTCGATAGAGTCATGCATCCGTTGAGACATACAACTACGCATTCGGTGATTCATCTTCTCTCGCGGACTGGATCACTCCTCCATGCTTGGTAATACACATATTATGAGGTGGGATGCCGTCCTAAATTATCTGTTCTCGATTCTCAACTCACTAACTTCAATATTAGTAGCAAAGTTCGACTGAATTATTCCCCCCACCCAAACATCTGTCCCAACTTCACCTACTTATATGTCATCACATCTCCTTCACCCCCCTCCCAGTCAAAACACCGAAGCAACATTCGACATTCATCCCTTGCTCCTCTTGTCTTGTTCGTCCTATTCTTCCATGTTATCTTCATCGTCACTATCGCTTTCTTCATCTTCGTGATCCTCCACTTCAAACGTATACGATGGCAAATCCAGAAAAGGACGGACTTTATTCATCACGATTTCGTGAGGCAAAGCATGATGCAGTGTAGCCCCAGCCTCATTCACGACGCGCTGATGCTCTGCTTGGTAGTGAATAATTTTGAGAAGAACTGATCTGATCCAGCTTTCTATCACATCGGCCTTTTCTCCCGCTTCATGACTAAAGGTGCCATAAAACCCTCCAAACACATCGGGAAGAATCTGATTGATTGACTCAATTTGTTCATTCATATCATTTCTCCAGTCGTCCAATAGTAAAGCATCGATAGTTTCATGCAGTTCTCCCTCAACTAAATCTAGGTGCTTCAATTTTGTACATCCCATAAATATATCATAATCAGTAATCAAACCATCTTTCAATGGGATGGTGATTCGTTCTAGAGAGGTGCAGTTGAGGAATGCCCTCCCCTCAATTCTTCTCAGTTTGCTTCCAAACTTTGCGTCTGTCAGGACTGCACAATAGAATGCCTCTCTCTCAACGATCTCAATGGATAACAGGTTGATGCTCATTAAAGACATGCACTTATTGAATGCATATTCTTTGATAATTTTCAGCTTGCCGCATTTCACATCCGTCAGGGCTGTGCAACCATCGAATGCGAACCGCTCGACAATTTTGACGCCCGGCATAACTATTCGTCTCAAGGAACGGCATTTGGAGAATGCCTGTTCTTCAATCTTGTCGACACCCTCATGGCAGATGACCTCAACGATGTTACGATGATTAATGAATGCCCTCGCCAGAATGACGGTGACGTCTTCATGAACGATCACGATGATTTGATTTCCATCACGAGGAATATCTTGGCCCTCCTCACCCCTGTAAATGTACCTCCTAACATTATTGCCCTCAGCCGCCATGACGACAACACCACCGCAAGATAATGATACGCAGCAATAAAAAAACGGTAGCAGTTTATTATTTATTCATGCCACAGGAAAGAGGTAGGAGGTAGGCAAGAGGTAGATCTATGTCCAGGCAACATACAGGCAACCGGCAACTTGCCTCGATGGGGTTTAGGTTTATTTGCTACGCATGTGGGTAACGTGGTAGGTTTATCTGTAGGGAAAGTTTATTGTAGGTGAATGAGTAATCGTCTTGTTGTGTTGGCTACAACATCATGCTCCGGTCGAAGTAGTATTCTGTAGTACAATTTAGTAACGAGGAAAGCAAGGAGTTCATCGTTGCTCACTATAGAGGATGGAGAGGGCTTTGTGTGCAGCTGATCCTCACGAAGAAGAATCGCCGATCGCACAGCTACAAATACCGAATTCTCCGCTTCAGCAACACACACTTTCCTCTACCCTAGAGACGATTTGAATGTAACCAACATTGAATACATTGCTGTAACCCTGGAAGATGGCTATCTCCGACACCATCCTCTTCAGAGGATTCTCAAGAGAAAGCGCACTGGCAGTCGCACCAGCCCTTGACAGCACCGAGATCGAGGTGGTGATTGAAGTAGAGATCTTGGAGATCTTTCACCACCACCTGGCAAGTTCCTGCTACGGTTCGCCACTCTAGTAATATGTAGCCATTAAATCGTAGCTCACCTGTTAGTTCACTGCCTCTTTTGTGCTGTCTTCATCAGAGCTACTCATTTATTCTATAACAGACCCCACATTCGCAGCAACACGCAGCGACTAGCACCCACGTGAGTTGCTCCCCCACCGGCAAAATGACCGAAAGAAAACTCAGCATCGAGGAGGCCACAAGTCATTAGTGACATCATGAAGCCTAATTGCATGGATCTTCCTCGGCTCTTTGTAGAAAATTCGGCCAGGAAAAGGTGCCTCAAATGTCGCATCGTGTATTTTGAGCGCTGCTTCATTATCATAATTCACGGGAAACATCCTGACTGATGTCTACAACTTCAAGTTGAAGGGTACTGGGCCGTTGAACTTCTTAACTCGGATGTAGATACTCCTACTTTCGAGAGGGAAAGACTCTGTGTTCTACAGCTGATGGCTACATCGACAAGATGGAGGGTACTTTCGTTCGTGCGTTTGGGGAGAAACCGTCGAGAAGAATTACTTTACCTCTGGAGAAAGGAGACCATCCTTAACTTGATCTTTCGGAGTTCCTTGACGAGAAACACACCAAGATCTGTCAGTCGATCATTGGAGCTTCCCAATGGGTCATCATCCTTGGACGTTTCGATATTGCTTGTCATATAATGACACTGTCCAGCTTCCGCGCGCAACCAAAGGCCATCTTGATAGGATCAAGAGGATCTACGGGTATCTCTGCAAGATGAGGATTGGAGCCATTAGGTACAAAACTGATATGCCTGATATCTCAGATTTCGATTTCCTCAAAAGTTGGTCCAGTACGCCCTTGCCGGAAAGGAGTACCCCAAGAATCTTCCACCCGCTCGTGGGAAGCCCGTCCTGATGACTAATTTCGTGGATGCCAATCTAATGCATGATATTCTCAGTGGGAAATCAGTCACAGGTGTACTTCACTTCCTCAACAAGACTCCTTTTGATTGGTTTTCGAAAAAGCAGAATACTGTCGAAACAGCTACGTATGGATCCGAGAACAACGCAGCGAGAACAGCTATCGAGCAAATCAGGGCTAACAAGACGCTCCTTCAGTTCCTTGGAGTACCTTTGCATGGAACCCCGATTCTATTGGGAGACAATGAGTCTGTAGTGTCAAGTGGAGTTAATCCTGACTTCAAGAATCATAAAGGCATTTGGTATTGTCATACCATTACATCCGTGAGAATGTAGCAGCATCAGGTTTGCATTCATCCGAGGCCGAGGTGAGTATAATCCTGCGGATACACTCAGTAAGCATTGGGCGTACCAAGCAGTATGGCCATTGATCAGGCCCATCCTATTTTGGAAAGGTGATACGATGAAATTATTGGTATTGGAGGAAAAGAAGAGTAATGATAAGAATGACGAACCAACCAAGGGGAGTGACAAACGGGAGGTAGTCCGTATCGGTATTGATTCTGTACTTATCTATATGGTATGTTAGAATAAGTAGTATCTCCTCTGGGAATAGAATTTCGAGATCATTTGATTTTTACCCCCCAACTATAAAATCTTCCTATTGAATTCCTACGCTGAAATTCTACATAAAATAATTGATTTTCACCCCGATAATTTTTTCTACGTGTCGTCACGAAGGAATTCAATAGGAAGATTTTATAGTTGTAGGGGGGAAAAATCAAATGATCTCGAAATTGTAGGTAGTACAATGTGGTAATGAAGCGACATAGAAGTTCCGTCCGCTTCCAGGAAGATTGAAGGAATAATAGAATCTGCCATCTGTTCATTTTGGCGGGGAAAGATACAAAATCCAGCCGCACGTCACCACTCTAACAAAAGATGCCAATGCAAACTTCGAAGAAGAAACAACAAAAGTATCATCTCATACTCCCTCTGTCCCAAAAAAAATGAGCTATTTGAAGTTAATCGTAGTCCCACAAAAAACTAGCTATTTGACGTACTTATTCCTACGTGAGGTCCTACACAAGTGTCCGAGAGGCCTCTTCATTTTCACAATAGGGTTAGATATAAGGATATTTTAACGCCTTTTGTCACAATATCATTACAAATACTTGCTTAACAACCTCCAACCTCCATATAATCGTAACCGGCGTGAAATAAGCTTTCCAACGATGTGCGATAGCAATTTTTTGGACGGAAATTGACCAAATTTTAACTATTTTAAATCAAAAAGCTCATTTTTTGTGGGACAGAGGGAGTATATCATAGCATATCATTTTCCTTTATCGTTATCAACCATGAAGTTTTCCAACGTCATTCTCCTCATTGCCTCCCTTGTCGCCAGTTCTAATGCTGAGGTAAGTTAGATGAGTCTTCTTGAATGATGATTGTTGTGTGCTTTTGCTCTTGAGACGTGTCTCAAAGACAAAGATCTGCACCTTCGCACTTTACGGCAGCTGTGTCTCTGCTAGAGAAGGTGGACCAATGCGCTTGGCTGTAACACTGTGCACCTGTGCGTGTTCGGTGTGTTGCATCTTGGCAGCAGCGAGGCTTACTTGTAGCCGACGGCGGCCTCAAGTGGCCGGAAAGGATTTTGCTGGGAAAGATCATCTGGAGAGTTACCGTCCTGCTCTCTCAAATTCAACTTCAACTCCCGACTTACATACTTTTTGCTCTCTCTCTCTCCGTCCTCTTCTCGATCCTGTCCTATATAAGTAGGTATCCTCCTCCGATGGCAGTGAAATTCGCTGCCCTTATCCTCCTCCGATGGCGGTGAAATTCGCTGCCCTTATGCCCAGCAAGGCAAGAAGAACCTCCTGCCCTCGTACAACACGACCGAAGAACGTCGCATGAAGTGGGAAGAAATGCCCGAAGTAAAAGAGTTAAACCTGAAATACACACCGGGAAAACAGAGTGAAGGAGAAACATTTTGCAGCTCTGACAGCGACAACAAGTACTGCAATATCATGCATGGTGACTGGGGAGACTCTATTCCAAAAGATGGTGAATATTGTATCTTCGCCATATTGGAGTTTGAAGACAAAGAGGGGTTTTTTGATGACCCAGCCGATACGCAAATGTTTGAAGCCATATTCTGGAATGAGCTAGTCTATTTGGCTGATCCAGATCGTCGGGATACATGGTTACTCGCTGCAGGGACGGGTGGCCTTAGAAGAGGTGATCTTGCATCTCCATGGGCTTTTTCGTCCATTGTTTGGAAGAATGGCAATGAACATGCCAAGAAATTCATTTCCGAACGGCACCGTGACACTGCTCAAGTGGTTGGCCTGGGATTGAACTTTACTTTCCATGGCCATTATAAGGCAGTCAAGTGCGACGAGATTTGGCCAGCTCTTGAAGCGAACGGTCTCAACCAGACCAATTTCGAGGGGGGTGCGGTGTCAGGTCTCTTGCCAAGAGAAGGAGGTCCATTTGATAACCATCTTAACCTGTGGAATGCATTTTCTGACATGAAGAGCTACCATGAAGATTTTTATCCCGAAGATACCTGTCATGTTGGACCTTGTCCTGGTGATGGCACTCCTCCAGATGCTATCGTTGAGGATGACGAAGAGTGCTCAAAGACAGCCGTTAACGTTAAGTCTTCGGCAGCCGATTTGTCTTCTTTTGGCTGGTGTGTTTTCTCCCTCTTCATGACTGCCTCTTTCATGCAAAAGATGTGGTAAAAGGGATGCAAGTTGATTTATTACTCAACCAGGGTACGATCTGGGAAATAATAGCTACTGCAGCACATGTTCGTTATCATTTAGCATAGATAATATCGCCTCTTGAGGGCCCACCAGACGTACTTAAAATTTCTGTTACATGTATGATTTATTACTGAACCAAAGTTAGGCGCTGCAACTGCGTCACTTCTCAAGGATTGGTATTTCATGTGTGGGATGGGCTTGTTACTTTGGGGACTCAGAGTGTTACCATAAACCTCGACTTAGTTGAATACACATGCTGACTTCAGTGATAGTTGTAAACCATTCCCACGAAGTAAAGTTGCACATTATTTTCTGTGACAGCACCCCCTTCAAACAATAACTAATTTCTATGTAGGCAGCTGAATATTGAAGTCACATTATTACAATCATAATGAATGCCTACTCAAGATATTTCACTTTCGTTGATAGTTACTTTTATTCATATTTAATTTCATTCATAATATTCATCAGTGCAACAACGCAAAATAATTTTACACGACGGCGGCCCACTCCCCCTTTAGCTTCAGTTAGTTTTTCTCACAAACAATGCGGCTGACAAAAGGATCCTCCGTCTTGTACTTGGCCATTCCCTGTCCAGTAATCTCATACTTAATGGTGAAACCCAATGTCTGGAGCAAGTCAACGAGCTTGGCAGTCTCAACATACCTACGATAATGACCCTTTCCATGTTCCTTTTCCAACGCTTCGTCAAGTGAGCAGCGATATTCCATGTATAGCGTATCTCCACTCTTGGTCGCGGAGGCAAGTGCCTCGAGGTAGACATATTCCTGTTGTTCATCCAATGCATGCATGAAGAAACGGTTGTACAATGTGAGGTTGTAGTTGTCATCTGCGTTGGCCCCGGCACGAGCTTGATCGATCAATGACTGGACGTGTTCTGGCTTGCTCACGTCACAAACGGAGAATGTGGCGTTGGATGGTGAGTCCTTCTGGAGTTTGTCAACAGCTGCGCCACTCAAGTCGCCGGAATAGACACGGAAGCCTTGAGATGCCATGTATTTCGAATCACGGCCATTTCCACAACCAAACTCGACGAATGGACGTGTCTTGGGTGCTTCGATGGCAGTTAGGCAGCAGAACTGTGAGGGGACACTGACGGTGAACTTGGTTGCGTAGAAGCTGTCCCAGTAGTTCGCTTCGTTGGTGACGACTTTCTTTACGGTAGGATCGACAGTCATGATGAAAGATTTACTTACGCAAAAATTATGGCATGTTACAATACTACTCTTTTGTTGTGTATGTGCGTGGAAACTTGCTCTGCTCTCTATCTCTGCTCTTGCGCTTCATTCCGTCGTCGGACCAGCCCCTGGGCTGGAGGCAGTCATCGGGGCACAAAGATCTTGTGGCTATTTTAAATTACCTATTTCTGCCCAAATTATGTACATTTCTTACCGATTGGGTAGCTGAAGTCTCCAGTTTGACCCGTATCCAGGCCATAGGGACGGACATTGTTTATCAAGACTTTTGAGGGTCATCGGTACCGAGACCGAAACTGTAATGTAGGGTGGGTCTTCAGACACTTGTCTGAGTCACTGAAGGATTAGCACATACATGAATGAACGATGACCGGAAATTGTCGATCGTGACTTGAGGTCATCCTCAAGGAATCAAACTTCCGAATCACGAAGATTTAAATGAACGAACAGGTAGGAATAGCATGGGAAATGACCCCTGACTCACGAGAGGGATGACCGTGACCGTGATTCGTGGCAACATTTTGTGTGTGTAAGTACGTAGCCTAAACACAGGGTTTACTTCTCACAATAGTAATATTACTAGCATAAAACACACTTTGTTGAGTGAGCCTCCGTTCACGTTCCTTCTGCAGATGATATGTATGTAACTACGATGACGATGAAGGCTCAGGTAGTTATGTACCTAGTTCATGCGCATGAACCCCCAACCCTCTAAGTCATTTTACTTAATCTTATAACAGTCCTCCTTCCTCCTCAACGTAGTATATAGCCGCATACAACACCGTCAACGATGAAGCAAGTCCCTCTCATTGCCATCGCAGCTGGCGCCTCCGTAGTCCTAAACCTAGTCGTGTTCTTGTCAAGCAACAATAATACCAATAATAATGACGCTTCCCCCCCCATCAGACGACCCTTCATTCGATCCTCAACTGAGGAGCTCAAAGCATCCATAGGGGGGTGGTTCGGAACACAACAACCGGGAGACTCGCTACCCAAATATCCGTTACGCACCCATCTGTCCTCCTTCAGCACCGATCGAATTGGACGGAAATATTTCGATGAAGTGCCCAAAACATTAGAGGGGTCCAACTGTCTGTTATTCGATTGCAATCAAGATGTGACCGAGTGCGATAACGGAGATGAGACAAATTATAACGGAGACAAACCACCGTGCTGTACGCACGTGCTTCGTGACATGAATCGTATCTTTGATGAGGAAATGAGTGCACTGGGATTGGATTACCATGTAGCGTTTGGATCTTTACTGGGCTTACGTCGAGCGGATCGATTTATACCCTGGAGTGCTGACTCGGATATAATGCTACATTCCAAGGAGGTAATGAATGCATTGGTGATGTTGTGGGATAGTCAGAAAACTGGAATGTCACATCATCATTCGATAATCAATCGAATGTGTATCAATCCGGAGTTTGCAAATGGAGGGTTGAAGAAGTGGGCTTATGACGAAGAACGGTATCGGCAAGCTATTGATGGGTGGGATGGGGAGTGGAATTTGGGATTCCCGTATATGGACCTTTATTTATTCCAGGCAATAGAGGATGGTAGCATGTTGCAGTGGGGCAGGTGCCGTCATTATTACAAGGATTTGCTTCCTACCGAACGGAAACTTGTGTACGATGGCCAATTTGCCATGAATTTCCCACCCAACCCGGATCAAATCCTTCGAACGAACTATGGGAGTAATTGGAGATTCCCCCCAACGGAGGAGGAGAGGAGAAAGCATGGTGGCAGGCCGTGCCCGTATGGTCCTGACAAAGAGTAATGAAAAATGCACCGTGCAGCAAGTTGTGGTGCTTGTGGGGCATCTGGGGCACAGGATCCACTTATCGTTTTTTAGAAGCAGGTGCAGGGTTAATAATCAATGTAACAGAAATTTCAAAGTACGTTTGGTGGACCCTCAAGAGGCGACATTATCTATGCTAAGTGATAACGAACATTTGCTGCAGTAGCTATATATTTCCCAGACGCACCCCAAGTCTGCTATCTTTCAAGCAGGCCAGGATTAACAACGTTAACCTATTCAGGTCGTTTGCTGGGTGTCGATTAGTCGACTGGAGTGAAAACATAATCTATTCTCACTTCGTAACACTTCACTATCAGCTTGCTCCCTAGCTTCTCTCGCGATATTTCGTGGTGGCGGCGGTGGGGCTGGTGCGGGTCCTGTAAGTAATCACTGATAAGGCGTTGACCCGGCAAAAGAGTGTCTTGTCACGTTCCCATGCCTTCACCGTTTCTTCGATGTGGTGAAGCCATTGTCGTCTCGTAGCTGGTCTCATTCGCAAAATTTCGTGTAATTGCATTCCCATCGGTTGTTGGTGGATAGGCAATAATAGCTCATGACGATGCTTGTGATGGCACAATGTTAGCACAATCTTGCCTGGTTATTAAACTAATTAGTTTTATATGATCACGAAGATTGTCCAGGGCTGCGCCGTGATGAGCGTCAAATCAGTCCAGGCTCCAGCCTCCCGTTTCATTTGTACTTGCAATTCCCACTGCCGCTTCCTCCTCATAATAAGTAGCCAATCCGTCATCGCTTACAGCTAGCACTGCGCCTTGCTTTGTCCAGCGCCACTTGCCCCTTGTACTTGAATAACGCACGAGCATAGTCCACTGCGGCTTCCTCCTCATTCTCATAATACCCAATGGAATGTTGCTTTCCATCGATCATGATATGCGCCTGCCACTTATTCATTTGTTTACTGAAGCTGACTCCAGTGTATTTCGATGCTTCGTCCTTGATGCGCCCAGCACTTTTTGGAATTGGTGGCTTTTGAGGCA
This sequence comes from Skeletonema tropicum, assembly GCA_037178625.1. Classification (NCBI taxonomy): domain Eukaryota; phylum Bacillariophyta; class Thalassiosirophyceae; order Thalassiosirales; family Thalassiosiraceae; genus Skeletonema; species Skeletonema tropicum. The sequence goes on from CM074149.1 coordinate 360,689, forward strand.
CATTTCTCAAATCAATTCTGTGCGAGCGTTGTTCCATCGCTTTGTCTAGCGCGCCTTGACCCTTGTACTTGAATAACGCACGAGCATAGTCACCTGCAGCTTCCTCCTCATTCTCATAATAACCGATGCGATGTAATTTTCCATCGATCGTGATATTTGCTACCCATTTATTCATTTGTTTATCGAAGCTGACTCCAGTGTATTTCGATGCTCCGTCCTTGATGTACCTGCTGCTTTTTGGAATAGCTGGCTGTGAAGGTATATTGCTCAAATCAATTCTGTGCGAGCGTTGTTCCATCGCTTTGTCTAGCGCCCCTTGCCCCTTGTACTTGAATAACGCACGAGCATAGTCCACTGCGGCTTCCTCCTCATTCTCATAACAACCGATGCAATATTTCTTTCCATCGATATTGATTTGCGCCATCCATTTATTCTTTCTTTTATTGAAGCAGACTCCAGTATATTTCGATGATCCATCCTTGACGCAGCTGGCACTTTTTCGAATAGGCTTCTGTGGAGAAATTCCTTCCAGATTGATTGCAAAATTCGCACTGATCGAATCCTCCGATGGATGAGCACGTTTGTTTCTTCCCCTTTCTTTATTCTCACGAGTCAGCCAAGAATGCCTATCGCAAAGTCCATCATCTGTGGCAGCAACGCTTATACAGCCTCTGGAACGACACAGCCGAATATCTTCCTCTTCCTCCTCTGAAGAAGAATCATCATGCTCCCCCCTCACCTGATGCATCCAACATAGCCCACCCCTCTTCTCTAAATTCGCCTTGTTAATACATCCCCTCCAGCGACACAACTGTACCAATCCACCATGATCGGGACACAAGCCCGACAGGATGCCTCTCTTATCACATCCGGAAAATTTGCACACAACATCTTGTGCACCGTGCCTCCAGCAGAGAGGCGAGGGATGTTGTGCACGCCTGGTACAGCTGGAATGATTGCATAGCTGTGCCTTGCGTTTCTTCGATTTTGCTGTATGGTCCGCCGCCACCGCCGATGGTACTTTTGCAGCGGGAGCTGGCGGCGGGGCTTCTTCTTTCGGTGAGATGCGGATGACTCTCCGTGTCACCATCGTTAAAATTATTTCAAACTATTTTGTTCCACGCGCAAGATCCTGTGCTTCTGACAAATCAGCTGCTGTCAGCTGAATTATTATCTTATCATTCATTTCAGCACCACGATATAGATACGCCGCTATGCAGCGATCTAGAGATGGGCTAACTGGGGGAAAGCAAGCCGCCTACTACCAGCTACTACCCCTCGCTCTTTCACATCATTGTGAGGCGCTCAGGAAAAGTAGGTGGTGCGTTAGGTTATTTTTGTGCTACGGTAAACTACGTATCACTGGTATTGTAAACAAGAAAAGTATCTGTAGATGGCTGTGAAGACTCTTGAGTCGACTGAGAGCTACTTCTTTGTGAAATAGATCTGCCACCTGTACTGTGTAATAAATATGAAATTTGGTCATCATTAAGTGATGACGCTGTTATCGGGCCATTGTTGCTCTCATAGAGTGCTTGATGTTGGAATACACGGGACTCAATCAGTGACTGGAACCAAGAGGGTCTTTACCTCTTTACTATCCAGGCACCAGACCTGTGTAGACCTGTGTACGACGGAACTAGCTCGCCCTTTATTACTAGCTAACGATTAAATATATAGTTTGTTTACGTGAATCTCCATGAACGTGTGTTCGCTAGGAGGCGTTGTCCGTAGCAGATTATAAGAGTTTAGCACACCCATTAAGAATGGCAAAGAAAAGGAAAGAGCTCCCTGATGATAGTTCGGTTGATTCAGCTTCGTCTAGTGGTTCCAACTCGATGTCCGTTTTACAACGCTTTGTCGTCGAGGTGGTTTCCCCTATCGTTCAGTCGAATCAAGCCGTTGTTAAGGCGAATCAAGCTGTCGTCAAGGGAGTGGAGACTCTTGTTAAGGAAGTGAAGATACTAGCTGCAAGCACGGCCAAATTGGTCCAGAATTCTTCGCAACCATCAGTCGCCCCTATCCGTTCAGTTGTGCACTCGCAGGCAACATCTTTGTCGAACATTCCTATTGATTTGATGACTAAAAGTGGTTCTTCGGCCTACCTGGCAGGGTCTACACCGCCGGCAGATTGGAAACCGCTTTCTTTGGAACAGAAGAATAAGGCTAAGTTGTTGGAAGTACTTGCACATTTTGAGACAGGTAGTGGTTTTGACAGTCTCCTACTTATTGGAAAGTCGGGCACGGGTAAAATCCATGCTACTCCGAAAACCGTGGGACAAATTGAGGTCGCCTCTTTTGATGTGTCTAATTTCAGCCACATGCTCACCGCCAGGCATGAACTTGCCCGCGTGAACGTCTCCGATTGGTCTCAATGGATTCATGGTCCCGTTGACTGTAGTCTCACTCGCCTTGCCTCTAATCCTCGCATAGAGTCCACTTTGGATCTCGACGCATCGGATGATAATGTGAAGAAGGTGGCTAACCACAAGCATCAACAGCGTATTAAATCTCAGATGGCGCATGATTTTATTCGTGCAATCCTTACTGAGGCTTCATACAAGTCTCTTCTATCGGATAAGTCATTTGTTGAGTATGAGAAGGAACTGGATGGATCTAAGTTCTATTGTGGTCTCTCCCTCCTCTGGCTCGTCTTGGAAGCTGTTAAGCCTGCTGCCGTGGTAGATGCTAAGGAACTTGAGAAAGTTATTGAAGGGACTACTCTTCTTGGTCACTACAAGGACGATGTGCGTGCCTACATTAGCTGCATGCGGGGTGCTCTAACTGAAATTCGCAAGAAGCATGGTCAAGATGCCTACGGTGATCGTCGTTACACTGAATATCTGATGGGCCAACTCAAGAAATCTCAACTAGGTGTTTTTCGTCGCTGGGTGGAGATTGAGTGGACTAAGTTTATTACCAATAGGTCAACGTTTGATGTCCTTAACTTTGAGACCGACGCAACCGAGATTTGGGTTGGTCACACTCATGAGGATGATACCAATGCCCCTGCTACTGAGGAATCTAAGAAGTTGGCTCTTCTCACGCAGCAGAATAAAACACTACAGAAGAAGGTCAAGGCGTTGACAGATTCGGATGCTGGCAAGTCGAATGACAAGGATCGTGATGGTAATAACAGTGATTTAGTGGTGGAAGGTATTGAACGTTGGCGCACGATCAAGAAGGGGAATACTTACAGAAAAGATGGTAAACTCTTCGAGTGGTGTGACAAGCACAAGCATCATACCGGTGCCTATTCTGGCTTGTATATGAGGTGCAACAACGGTGATCATCATGATCACGAGCTTTGGTTGAGGAAAAGGAAGAAGCCTAGCAAGGGACGCCGCGATGGAGGTTCCAAGCGTAAAGCCGACGATTCTGAAGGGGATGCTAACACTAAACCTGAAGATTCCTCTTCGACCAAGTCCAAGTCCTTGACCCCCGTGTGGAAAAAGGAGAGAAGGACTGCTTTTATCACCGATGCTGTCTGCAATGGAATGTCCGATGAGCAGGCGGCAGGACTTTGGGAGAGGCAAATTGCAAACTCGGATTTTTAGGAGGCACGGAGTTTGCTGGAGCAAGGGAATGTGATAACCTAGACTACTTAGTTATCATATTCGTTGCTTTACTCCGAATTGCCTTAATTCCGTACAGCATTTATTCCTTTATTGTGGTACACTTGGTGCGCTACATAATTAAGGTTTGTGAGTTTCCGATGGCTGTCCCTATGCGAGTATACAATGCAGAGGTAGCAAATGTTTTGTGGCTGAAGAACTTCTTCTGGTGGTTTGTGGCTCACCTCATCTACTGGATCTACGTTTGCGTGCAAGTTCTCCAAATACCACTCCAATGCGCTAACTTGGTATGGATAGGAATCTGTTTTTGGCCGCGTTTCTACTATCATCTTTTCCGCCCTTCATCTCCTGGTCGATCGATTTGGGATATCTTGAATGACCCAGGTCATTCAGCAGACAGGAGATTAGGATTACGTACTGCTTCTCGGAAGGAAAGGGAAACTGCAAGTAATAACAACAAAGCTATTCTTCACTCGAAGACTCAATTCCTATTCAAGCATCAAGATCTCTGCCCCACGCGAGAGAAATGGTATCTTCATTCATCCTATCAGGTTCATGGTTCGTTTGCATGCCTTGTCGGTATGGATTCACAAGTGGTCGACTCTCTAGAAGCAGCATTGGATACTCCGATTCTATTCAAGTATTCACCTGATCCTCTGTGTCTTGAGGTCCCCTACGAATATGTAACCTGATTGGTGCTGGGCAACGTTTTGGCATCTATTCTTCATGATTTTGTTCATCTCAACTGGATATTTGAAGTTCCTCTATCTACGATGGTCTTCCTCTACCGTGTCACAACCAAAGCCAGCCAAGACATCTAGACGGCGGCGACGCAAATTTGTGAGGAAACGTCGACATCGTCCTTCACTTCCTGTTGTCCATGCGAAAGCATCTGTCTTTATGACCAAAGGAGGGGATGATAATGATGAGCTCAGGGCAGATAGAACTACATGGGATACAGATGGAATACCGTTCTTTATTGATAGTTGCGCCAATCTAATCATCAGCAATCAAAGAGATCTCTTCGGTGACTTGAGGGCAGTAACATCAAGCATTCAGACGCATAGTGGTGAAGACGAACGAGTTCGGTACATTGGAACTTTTCGACTGGAGTTACCTGACAATGATGGAAAGATTTGGACTTATCAGATTCCTGGTGCATTCTATGATCCGCATACACCCTACAACATTCTTGGAGTTGTAGCGCTGTCAAATTTCTTCAATGATACGGATCCTACTAACAATCCTCTTGCAATCGATGGCACTTGGTCTCGGACTAGCGGTGCTCGCACAGAGTTAGTTTGGGATAATCAGAAGCACAGGTTGAACTTTCTGCACAAGTCGGAGTCACAACTCCCAGAGTTGATTCTCTATCAGGGCAATTCTTATTTCGAGGCATTTTGTACGCGGGTGTCACGTTTTTACGATAGTACTGTTCGTCACGCTTTTACAACTGCGTATACTGTACAACCGACTAATTTCGTTGAGGACGACGAGGGAGAAGTTGGAGTGGTGGACCAGATTCCAGATCAGCGTGAGTCTTGGTACAAGCCGCCGTATTCTTCAGATTATTGTCTACCTTGTTCCTCCAACAAGTCACCGGAAGAACAATCGAAATATCCTTTTAAACTTGGAGAAAACCTACTTTACAAACGTATGGAGGGTGATACTTTGAAAACGGATAGCGTGGTTTACGAGGGAGAAGATGCATCGGGCAAGAATCATCTTATTCGTCGCAAGGATGGAACTCGGATTGCCGTCCATGACTCGACTCTTGTTTCACAACTACAGCCTTCGTTTGAGAACATACCTGGCTCCCCTCTTGACTACAGGAATGAAGTTGGAGTAGGTGTTTCGCAGAAAGAGGCGCAAGCCTTAGCCCGTCCACAGCAACTTACTCCGATTCAACAGGAGCTGCTAGGATGGCATCATCGCCTATATCACTTGGATTTCAAGCATCTTTTTCGTCTTGCTAAGATTGGAGTTCTTCCGAAGTCTCTACTACAATGTGAGAAAGCTCCGCCGAAGTGCCTAGAATGCTTGTTTGGCAACGCTAGACGCCGCCCGTGGCGACACAAAGGTGGAGGTGGGAGCATCAAGAAGAAAACTGAGGTACTACCAGGAGATGGCGTGTCTGCAGATCAGATTGTGAGTGCACAACCTGGACTGGTTCCACAAATGAGTGGGAAGCTTACGAGTGAGCGTATTTGGGGTGCGACAACTTTCGTGGATCATGTATCAGATTATGTCTATGTGCATATCATGAAGTCTTTCACCACGGAGGATACGCTTACAGCGAAGAAAGCATTTGAAAAGATCTTCACTATTGCGGGTAGGAAAGTTAAGTCATACCGCTGTGATAATGGAAGATTTGCCGATAAGGCTTGGTTAGATGATTGCAATTTGCACCAGCAAGCGATTACATTTTGTGGTGTCGGCCATCATTCACAAAATGGAAAGATTGAAGCAAAGAACAAATATTTGACTTTGACTGCTCGAACGCTATTGCTGCATGGAATGCGGATGTGGCCTGAAATGATCTCTACTTATCTTTGGCCATTTGCAATGAAAGCAGCAGCTGATCGTCACAATGTGCTCCATCTTGACGAGGATGGACTCACTCCAGAAGCTAAGCTTCACGGAGTATCGATGGAAAACGTTCCAGTGAAGACCTTTCACACTTTATTCTGTCCGGTATTTGTTTTAGACTCGAGGGCGCATTCAGCTGGAGGTAAAGTTCCAAAGTGGGAGCCACGATCAAGATGCGGTGTGTATCTTGGGCATTCACCGATTCATGCGGGTTCAGTTGCATTGGTATTCAATCCGGTTACAGGTCTAGTATCACCAGCATATCATGTGGTTTTCGATGACAATTTTAGTACCGTACCCTATATGCAGAACGCATCGGTGCCACCAATGTGGGAACAGCTTGTTCAGACTTCATCCGAACTAGCTACTTCAGAGGATTTTCGTTTGACAGATACTTGGTTGAAGAATATGAACGAGGGGAATATCGAACCCCTGCCGATGGATGGGACTAGGAAACGAAAAGCGACGGCTATTACTGATCCCTTTGCAATAATAAACGATCGAAACAACAGCAAGAATCCAAATACACCGGCATCATCCGCTCCTATCGACACAATGCCAGTTGTGCCAGTTGCCGAGGGAGGCGGCGAGTCAGGCAGTTTACCTTCGGCGAAGGAAGAAGACGCTGCAGCAAGTCTTTCTACACCACAACGAAGTACACAAAACAATAATGCCATGACAGCGACAGAGAAATCAACCGCTCCAGCTCCAACAGCTCAGGTCTCCAATGAATTGGAGATGCCAACAGTTATCAATCTTGCGGAAGCAGGGCTACGGCGATCTGAACGCATTAGAGCTCAGGCAGAGAAATGTGCTACCGCCCTATCTACTATTGGAACTGCTACAGAAACCTTGTCACGTACTCGTGCTGGCAGATGTCTGTACTGCTCTTTCAACAGTAAGCACCATTTCTGAAATATCTATGCCAAATGACAACATCTTTCATCATGATGTTACATCCAACGGTAAATCACCCACCTTGACTCATCGTATGATGCAGAAGTATCACGAGGCGAATGAACTCTACGATGGGACTTTCAACGCTACACATTTCTTTTCTCTAGTCACTCAAGATATATCATCAAATGAGACTTTTCACTATGGTCAAGCGATGCAACAGGCCGACAAAGACGATTTTCGCGAGGCGATGATAAAAGAAGTCAGAGATCATGAACAGCGGGGTCATTGGGAATTAGTACCGAGATCAGATATGCCTGACGGCATGAAAGCAATTAAATCAATCTGGTCATTTAAGCGCAAGAGGAGTCCAGCAGGACTATTACTCAAGCATAAAGCACGACTTTGTGCGCATGGTGGTATGCAGCAATGGGGGGAGAACTACTGGGAGACCTATTCTCCGGTGGTAAATATGTTGACTGTTCGACTTTTACTCCTTATCTGCAAGATCCACGGGTTACACTCCAAATCTATTGATTTCGTCTTAGCGTTTCCGCAGGCGGACTTGGAGGAAGACATTTGGATGGAACTCCCCATCGGATTTGAATACGACGATTCAGACGATGAAGATAATACCGGGAGGGGGAGAGTAGATCCAAACAAGTCTAGATATCTGCTGAAGTTGAAGAAGAATCTGTACGGGCTCAAGCAAGCCAGTCACAATTGGTATCAACATTTGAAAGAAGGTCTAATGAAGCGAGGTTTAACTCCGAGTGCCATTGATAGCTGTCTTTATCTCAAGAAAGGTTTGGCGGTATTGACGTATGTGGATGACTGCATCTTAGTCAGTACAAGCCAAGACACTCTCGACAACTTTGTCAAGTCTTTGGTTGAAGGCGAAGAGAAATTTATTCTCACTGATGAAGGGGATATTGATAAGTTTCTTGGGATAGAGATACAGCATTACAACGATGGTTCATTCGAGCTTTCACAACCTCATCTTATCCAACGAATTGTTAGTGAGATAGGACTCGGTGATGACAGTAAGTGGGGCCAAGCAGCAAAGTCTCGTTCTACACCTGCGGATAAAGCTATTCTATCGAAAGACAGCAATGGCATAAAACGCAAGTATACGTGGAAATATCGTACAGCTATCGGGATGTTGACTTACCTGCAAGGCAATACTAGACCAGACATTTCAGTTGCTACACACCAATGCGCAAGATTTTCGATGGATCCGAAGCGGAGTCACGAGGTAGCAGTAATGAAGATTGGAAAATATCTACGTACGTCAATGGACAAGGGAATTATCTACAAACCAGACAAGAAGTTGGGCTTAGAATGCTATGTTGACGCTGATTTCGCTGGTGGTTGGCAACATGCAGATGCTGAATCAGCAGAGAGCGTGATGTCAAGAACTGGATACATCCTCATGTATGCAAACTGCCCAATTCACTGGGTAAGTAAGTTGCAAACGGAAATTGCTTTGAGTACTGCGGAAGCGGAATACATCGCGCTATCGCAAGCACTGCGAGAAGTAATTCCAATGATGGAGATGATGAAAGAATTGAAAACTGCATTCCCGATGGAGATTACAATTCCAAATTTCAACTGCACCGTGCACGAAGATAATCAATCATGCATCAGTATGGCGACGAAGCAGAAATTCTCTCCGAGGACAAAACACATTGCGCTGAAGTATCATCATTTTCGCTCTTTTGTGAACGCGAACAAAATCCTGATTAAGTATGTCAACACGCAAGATCAACTTGCAGATGCATTGACAAAACCTCTTGATCCTGAAACATTTATTCGTTTACGCAAGATGCTAATTGGATGGTAATGCCTCGCTACGAGGGAGTGTTGGAATACACGGGACTCAATCAGTGACTGGAACCAAGAGGGTCTTTACCTCTTTACTATCCAGGCACCAGACCTGTGTAGACCTGTGTACGACGGAACTAGCTCGCCCTTTATTACTAGCTAACGATTAAATATATAGTTTGTTTACGTGAATCTCCATGAACGTGTGTTCGCTAGGAGGCGTTGTCCGTAGCAGATTATAAGACTTGAATGGCAGCTAGTCCTGCCGAGCCGTTTGCCTTACAAACCGTTCTCCCGAATATTTGTGTGTAGTAAGTGCTTGGGTCTGGGCTTTTGTAGGATCCCCCGTAGTGATAGTTTCTTTGTTTTGATTTCCAAATTGAGTCGGCTCGTTCTAGGATGTTTGATGGGGTTCTAGTGAATGCTTGGTGAGCCATGTTGGAGGCGTTTGGGAATTTGGACTTGTCGATGTTGTGGAGTGTTTTGTAGTCGCTGGGTGCAGCGCTTTTCATGGTATGTTGTGGGTGGCGCCCACGTGGGGCCCACAACTACACATAATCGGGTACAAATGAGCTCAAATTGCCCAAATTTAACCCTTATATCGACCAAAAATCCCCAATATTCCCCGTTCAAGCCTCTCCTTCAACCATGGTGTGTTGTGGGCACGCCCAAGTGCCCACTATCCCGGTTTGCCTAGGCAGGCAGCGCTCATGTTGAACCGTGTGTGGGGCTTTAGGTTATTTCTGTGCTACGGTAAACTACGTATCACTGGTATTGTAAACAAGAAAAGTATCTGTAGATGGCTGAGAAGACTCTTGAGTCGACTGAGAGCTACCATACTTCTTTGTGAAGTAGATCTGCCACCTGTACTGGTAGTGTGTAATAAAGAAATTTGGTCATCATTGAGTGATGATGTGGTGGTCGGGCCATTGTTGCTCCCATAGAGTGCTTGAATGGCAGCTAGTCCTGCTGAGCAGTTTGCCTTACTCTCAAGTTGAGTATTATCTGCTCAAAGCCTGAGAAATCTTAGTGCGTACATTCGAAGTTAACTTAATGAACGAGGTCACCGATCGGAGTGAGAGGGAGGCCCGGTTGGAAGAAAGGAAGAGGACGGAAGAAGATGCTAGGACGATAGCTTTTAATACCAAATTAAGCTGGACGTTGGAGCTGTCTGATCATCTATCCTACCCGACTATCGAAGTATTACAAGGAGAAGTCTCCGCCATGTCGGCTTTGTCTACTACACAATGTTTATTCTTAATTTCAATCTACTAAGTGAGCGCCATGGGCGAAAGAGTGTCGTCCGTCAAAAGGCGACGGTCGTGATCTTGAAGTTCTTATCCAAAAAGATTAAGACACATATCTCAAAATAGAGATTTCATCTCCCCATAATCCATAAATATCCCGTACGAAATGCATAACTCAACACTCCCCTCTATCATTGAGTACCCCTTAAGTCTTCTTGTTAACTGGACAATCCAAAGTATCTCCGTGCCAGAAAAGTAGAGGTTGAAGAACCTGCCAAACCGCTTGCATTCCTCCCCAATGCTTGCTCAAAATATCTGCAGGATTGTCCTTTCCATTCAACCAAACGAATGCATAATGTCCTGTAGCAATGGCTTCACGAACGAAGTGATAAGATAACATCAGATGTCTCTTTGCAAGTCGTGAATGTGGTTGAGTAGTTGAGTCAACGACAGTTTTGTTGTCTCCAACGAGAATCGAACAATCAACGATAGGTACACCAAGATATAGAAGTGTATACTTCAAATCTTTCAATTGCTCAATTGTGGTTCTTGCTGCAACATTTTCAGACCCAAAAGTAGCAGTCTCAACTGTGGATTGTTTCTTTGAATACCAATCAATAGGTGTCTGATTGAGAAAATGAAGAACAGCAGTGATCGCCTTTCCGCTTAGCATATCATGATAAAGATTCGCATCAACATAGGATAATGATTGCACAGGATTTCCTCTAGCTGAGGGTAGGTTCTTTGGATATTCTTCCTTGGATCCAGCATACGGTGTACGTGACCAATCATATTCCTCAAATTCCATATCACTCAGATCAGGTCAGGCATGTCAGTTCTATACCGAATGGTGGCATCACTCATCTTGCAAAGGTACCCATATAGATCCTTAACCATTTCCAAATGTCCTTTCCTAGGTTGGACCCTGAAACCACCATGAGTCATCACATGAACAGTGATATCAATTCTCCCCAGAGATACTGCCCATTGCACTGCACCAATCAGCGACTGGTATATCTTGGTCTCCTCATCATCGCAGAATTCAGAAGTATCTAACTCAGGATGAGCATTAGGTTGCATCGGTGCCTTATTGAAATGCGGCTCTTCTCCAAACAAGCGGATATATGTATCTTTCATCTTGCAATATACTTCTTGGGTGCCAAACAAAGAATACCATCATCTTCTCTCCAATAGTCACATCCCAATAGGTACTTGATAGGTTCAGTTCCCTTCAACTTGAACTTAGCAACATCAGTCAAGTATCTAATAATAGCCTTGGGGTCTTTCGATCCAATAGTGAGAACATCCACGTAGGTGGCTATATACTCATAGTATCCTTCAAAGATAGGAACCATCACTCCTTCGTAGGTTAGGGTTAGGGATCCATTTCTCGTACGCCATCGCCAAAACTTGGCAATAGCTCCACCATGAGCTCATTCTTTGCGTAGTTACTTAATTGTATTAAGAGTCTACTAGATCAATCACTCAGGTCTTTAGCAGATTCAAAATCGCCTCGTCACTCGTCAGCTGTACTGTTCGTTTGCTTTCAGCTTGCAAGTTTTTTTTCAGTATCAGGCTGATGGTGGCAAGTAATATCGATAAGATCCTTATGGCCAAGGGATGAAGATTGCCACTGCAAGGAAGGTCAAAATCCTTCTAGTTACTGTGTTATTCAGGGTCGTAGGAAGCCATTTTTCACCATGGTCTGGGTCCGTTTTGGATGGTTGATGGCCTGTGAGTACCGATTGTAAGTAGGAAGCAGTATTATACGAAACGGTACTGGATTTTTTGTCGCAAGCCACACTCGGTTGACTCGACTTCAAAAACTTCAAGTTGGAGGAGGTTGCTTAATAATTGTGCGACGCTTAGACTTTGCTATTGTACCCAATAACACTAACGCGGTTAGATCTCTTTAAGTAGATCTGCACAAGGAGGAGAAACTGGACGACGTGTGTGGTTATCTGTCGAATAGACACCAAACAGTAACGAGAGTCTAGGCGAACATCCTAATATGATATCTGTGCTGGATAGACCAGGAGGGAAATACCGGCATGCGTGCTGAGATCCGGAAACAATGGGCGAATTAAGATTCCTCCACTTACTTAAGCTGGACACGGAGCACTGAAGCTCTGCTGTTGTGCGTCCTACATCGTCTATCGACAATGATGCTCACAAAAAAAGATAGAAAATAAATACTTAAAACCAAACAGAAGTTGTAGTACTACCGCCACCAATATGGGGCACAGTTCTTTCATCAATACATCGATAGTAGTGTAGGACGCACAACAGCAGAGCTTCAGTGCCACTTGAGGCTGTTGACCTTGTTGTGATCCTTCATCAAATCCATAAGCTCACGATACGTGGTGGTACCGAGGTCAGATAGGCATGTTTTGATGGGAACCTTGTCGCTAAGGATGACGACACGACATGTTTCAACAAAAGATCGGAATTATTCCGAGTAGAAGTCATTTTTGAGTGACTATTCACGGTGTTCGATCGATCTCATCTCACAGACGGATTGCCTAAATCCTTTCACCGAAATCCAGTGAAATGTACTTGATGTCTCTAAAGTTATCTGCTAACTCCAGTCTATCACTGCCGGAACTCCCAACAGTGAATACTTTCTATGATCTCCTACGAATGTGCTCTGAGGGACCTGTGCCTAGCCAATGTATCAAATCCACAACTCTGGTGGAAAATGAAATAGCTTCGGATGACTACACCGGGGTGTAGAACTCTGGTACAAAATCCACGTAGAAAAATATAGGGTGAAAAATGTCGGAGCTGTTTCCCGCCAATTTTTTTGCTAGTGAAATGCTCTAACTGACGGCCAAGATGGCCAAAATTAAGTTTCGGGGAGTTGTTTGATATGCTTTTCCAGTAGCACCATCCTTTTGCCGACTATATTGGCGACTCTATACATATGTTGGTTGGCCGATAATTCCAATTCCCTGCTGAGATATGCATGTGACTAGGTACTAGCTTTTTGCTCGACATTTTTGGCAGGTCATCAGCCATCACAACTAGTACAAGCTAGAGGGTACCTTCGAATGCATATCTAGACGAAAATATAAGCTTTCATAACCTACCCAGCACAGTATATACTCACATAATAGTCACCTAAAGGATAGTATCTCGGGAATAGCATGCAAACCACTTCCCTGAAACTTAAATTTTGCCACTCGGACCCAAAGCTAGAGCATTTCACTAATAAAAAAATTGGCGGGAAGGGGCTCCGACATTTTTCATTTTTCGCTCCGTCGTTTGAATTCCTACAATATTTTTGAATTCCTACAGTGAGCTGGGTCTACGTGGATTTTGTACCAATGGAATGTCGCTTATGGTCTGGGTCCGTTTTGGATGGTTGATGGCCTGTGAGTACCGATTGTACGTAGGAAGCAGTATTATACGAAACTACTGGATTTTTTGTCGCAAGCCACACTCGGTTGACTCGACTTCAAAAACTTTGGAGGAGGTTGCTTAAGAGAGGATCTGCCTAAGAAGGAGGCCAGATTTGAATTCCCCGGAACGAGAAACTCCCTACAGCAGAGGTGGGCGATCCCCAACGCGCGCGAGCCCACTTAAAGCCGAACTGGCCCATGCGTTTTGTACACACCTACCTAGCAACAAGCAACTCTTACCACCATCCACCCGCCACGGGCCAGGGCGAAAAGAGAGTGCGTAAGGGGGGGAAAAGAGGGGGAAAGAAAGGAGGAGGAAAGGAGGGAGAGAAAGAAAAAGAGGAGGAAAGAGAGAAAGAGAGGAGGAAGGAGGAGAGGATTCAATGCAACGATGGTTCATACTTCTTAGTTTAGCACCCCTTCCGCTTCTGATAATCTCTACCGTTGTAATCCAATTTTGCCTGCAACTTTTCATCTTTTCATTCTGGTATTGTATGCATGGTAGATAGAGTTAGAGTGGTCGTCAACAAAAGAAGTGAGATTCTGAACACAATCTTCTATGTCTATGGTTGACACACCATCTTTTGAGTTAAAATAGAAGTCCCTCAATCGAATTCCACGCACGTTGCACCTGCGGCGCCCCTTGATGACGCTATCAGCAGAGATATTATGCCTTTCCATCACTTCAGCAGCAAGCTGTTGCGAGTCTGTTCTTTCAGCCATTGCCCTCAGCTTATTTTCCTATCATTATTGTATCGTCTGATGATCAAGATCGAGCTGCTTGCAACATGCGACATTTGACATTCTCTCCTGTTTGCATTTTTGTACTGTCCCTTGGTCATAATCTTGTGTTGTTTCTGTTTCAATACACATTTTTCAAATTGCATTCTACCTCACTGTCTTTGCATTATCCACGCATACAGTCACATCAACGTGCATGAGTTGTGACCAACTTAAATTCGTCCAGAGGTGTTGTTGTTCGTGTATTTGTACAGCAAGCGAATTGTGGATCAATGCTAGTGTAGTGTATCGGTTTCAAATGGATGACTGGCGTTGCAGAGAAGCTGCAACGAAGAGATAAAAACTGATTGATTTATTCTTGTCCATGATGTCTCGCATACAGCAGCAGGAAAATCCTTTTACGAGGGTGCGGATCTTTCTTGGCCGATGGCAGCAGATGATAATATTATTATGCGAAGCCTTATTTCGCTAATAGGGGTGAAGTTTGAAGCGCATGGTCTTTAATTGGCAGTGTCTCCGTTATGATGTTGTTTTTTGTGCTGAGGCTGCAAAAGAAATACTCCTACTGGACTGGTTGGTTTGGTTCCATCACCACCACGGATCTTCATCCACGCTCATCCAACATCCATGTGACATAAAGGATGTCATCGAGCAACTATGAGCAGTTTCCCCCCTAGACGACTTCCGTCTTCTCTACGATACAAAAGGCCACTTTACTGCATCATATTCTTGTGATTCTAGCTTCCCTTTCTTCGCCATCTCGTGTTTTTTGTGCTTGAAATGAATGGCGGAAGTCATGGTGATCCAAATAGCCAATTAATGGTGAGGGCGGCATCGTTTTCATGTCCGATGCACAAGTTCTTGGATGTATCAGCAAAGTTTTAGTCTGTACGTCGATTCAGAATTCCTTAGTTTTTCAGAATTCCTTAGTCCTTCCAAGTCCGATTTGGCCCAGCTCCCTCTCTCTCTCTCACGTAGAGAGAGGTACTTGCCTTCTCAGCTATTGTACTCTCCGCCTATCTATCTTCTTGTATGCTACTGCAATCTTGCTGATCCTTCACCATATCATCAACCACAGACATTCGTCTACCAAGTAATATGGCTAGTTGCTTTGAAGCGCAGGGAGAGTTAGTTTTAGTTGGGGCAAAGTATCATGAGTACAAAGATATGTAGAAGGTTCGAATGAAAGTAATCCTCTATTTTAAAACACCAAATAATAGCCAACTCTCAGCAAGAACGAAATAGGTCATGTTTAGAAAGCTTGGGACTCTCCTCGAGGATGGTATGTACAGAAGGCCGTTGCATCATGCCCAAAATAGGCCACTCGAACAGGCTCAGTGTCCGCATCAGTTGCATCATCAGACTTGATAAAAGCGTGATCAGGTCGAGTACGTTCTTTTTCTTTCTGCGGCAAAGAATCTGCCGGTATCCATGAAGAACTCTTCCAACAGCTCCATATTCTGGCCCAGCATGTGATACAGCACAACCTTGAGTTCATCCACAGTGTTGAAAAAAAGAAGAAACGACATGTTTCACGTTTAGTCTTCTATCATGGCTTAGACTTGTTCCTACAAAGGTACCAACTCGGTTGTGAACAACACCACTTTAGCAATACTTCTGCTTAGAATTGAGCTCTATGCTCTATCCTCATCCGTAGCATATACTTCTACTCCTACATTGAATATGATGAGGAACACCACGGGACAAATGATTGTCCTGCAAACCCTATTATTCAACAATTTTTGCAGAGCCGACATCAAGAAATGGATGACTGTCATCCGCTATCAGAGTTGATATGATCCCGATCATGTGTCCACCCAGATCATACGCCGGCCTATCCCATCTCTACAGTGTGAATAATCATCCACTCTAGTCGAATGGCTGGTAAGTGGTTTTGTCTGGCGACCACCCCACAAGAGTCATTGGCGGCTCAGCCCGGTGGGCCTGGGGCCTTGTATGGATATGTGCAAGGGAAAGAGCGCCCTGTGCTCTTCGAGCTAAAGTGGTTCAAGATTCAGGGAGACACAATAACTGGGACCCTCAGAAATGGAACCATGTGATGTAAGAGGCGTGGATGAGTGAGAGAGACGAATCGGAAACTAGAAATGTGTGTATTTACAAGTGCTTGTAATTTGTATCAGCTCTTTCCAGTGCTGTTCATCAGAGGTCTGCTCCGACTTTCGACTCTTTCTACAGATTTGCTTCCTCTTGCTTTTTCACAAGTATTGCACATAGCTGCTGCTGTGAAGCCTCCCATCCAGTCCGTCACGTCCAGGTTGCTTTTGGTTCACTCCGTCCTCTGCTGGCATTGATAGGTTTGAGGGTTCCGCCTTCTTTGGTGGCTCTTGCGCCAAATTTCTGAGGGTTTGATTTTTGTCCACGACGGACTGACAGGAATTTCAAGCGAAATGACTTCGCTCGACTAACCAGCTTAAACAAGCTCAAGCTTTGAACGAAGCTTGGATTTCCCGCCAGTATCTATTGTAGTTTGATTCAAAATCTCCTCGTCACTCACTCGTCAGCTGTACTGTTCGTTTGCTTTCAGCTTGCAAGTTTTTTTTCAGTATCAGGCTGATGGTGGCAAGTAAGGTATCGATAAGATCCTTATGGCCAAGGGATGAAGATTGCCACTGCAAGGAAGGTCAAAATCCTTCTAGTTACTGTGTTATTCAGGGTCGTAGGAAGCCATTTTTCACCATGGTCTGGGTCCATTTTGGATGGTTGATGGCCTGTGAGTACCGATTGTACGTAGGAAGCAGTATTATACGAAACGGTACTGGATTTTTTGTCATAAGCCACACTCGGTTGACTCGACTTCAAAAACTTCAAGTTGGAGGAGGTTGCTTAATAATTGACCTTACTAACGTGGGCATGCCCAGCGGGCTAAATAGCCTCTTTGCGTTTTCCCCTATTCTGCTTCTGCGCTACGATTTTGGCCAAAGATTTTGCTTCCCCAATAGGCTTTCACTCATAGTGCGCTATCGCGACCTTTTTTGTGCGCATTCCGCACAAAATCCCGCACTAGAGATTCGACGTAGGAACTAGTTCAAATACATACAGCGCACATCGGGACTTACCCAGGTACAGATGGAAAACACTCTGTGTCACAGTGACTTACTAAGTAACCGCTAGTAAAATCCGCCCCCACACAACTCTCAATTTTGTGCGGCCGCGCACAAGCGCACTATGAGTGAAAGCCTATTCCCCAACCACAAAAAGATGACTGCGCCGAGCTTTCCGAAACCAACACCATGATGCTGACGACGCCATAGAAACAAATATACAACGTACGAGGTAGCCAAACTACTCTAGAACCATCTACTATCGTTACCGCGACCGCCTGCTGTCACAGTATTGAGCCGAGCCGCCTGAAATCAGAGTAATCCATTAATTAATAACACCATCGCGTCGAATGTGGATCGCAGCTCACTCTCTATGCTTCTGATTGATTTAGTGTAGCAATCGCAAACACAATGGCAACTAAAACGCCAAAGAAAACGAAAGCACCAAGGGGTACCAACTACGACCCTGGAATCTTTCGTCATGTAATGACAGTGGATCAATTTAAGGATGTACTAGGTGTTGATAAAAAGACAATTCCGCTCATCATACCTCTCGCAGAACAGTGTAAATCAAGTGACTGCCCATTTAATGCCATTGAATCGAATAGAGGATATTGCCCCATACACTGCAAACTCTGGTATCCAAAAGAAGGAGAGCGAGGGTCAACGTTGATCGGGCCCCAATATCTCCGTTCAAGCAATGTGAAGTTTAGGGGGTGCAGTTGCTCTTACCCACCTTGCAGGAAAGCTGGTTACTTTCCCAATCATCATGCTTTGTATATTCCATTCGCCATGCGCCAAGAGCTTTTACGCAGTGGTGCACTGTTCTCAGAAGAGAAGTTGCAGGAGTATATTGACAACCCAAACAAGAATATGTTTCTCTACCCATGGCATTTCTTGAGACATCACCTCATCTTTGAAAATGGTTGCTGGAAGCTTGACTACGACGAAACGGCTCCAAAAAAATACTTTGATTTCGAAACTAAAGAGCATGACTCCCCTCCTCCAAATGGAAACGTAGAAAACTTCATAACGGCTGAACTGACTAACTTCACACGACCGCAGGACAGATGGATGGAGGAGAATAGTGAAAGTAAGATGCCAATGTGGATGCTGGAAATGCTTGCAATAGATGATGAATATTCTTTAACACAAGAGCCATCTCCAAGAAAGGCAAAGATTGAGAAAGAAAAATCCTGCGCCAGGACTCAAAAGATGAAGTCAGAAATGCAACGGGCAAGAGTGAAGTGCTTAAGTGACCGCATATCACAAATGAAGCTTAGTAGTGACCACAAACTCGATACCGCTAACCTAAATCATGAGAGAGCTATTTCAACGATGCAAAAGGATCACGAGAAGGCAATGGCTGCATCAAAAGAGGGTCACAAAAAGGAAACAGCTGCATTAACAAAACAGTGCTCTGATCGTTTAAAAGAGAAGGATGACGAGCTTGACGCTGCACGTGCAACAATCAAGGAACAGACGGCAACTATTTCAAAGTTGGAAGCATTAATCAAAGAACTTGAAGACGAACACAAGCAGCAAGCAGAGCAATTGAAACAGCTATGGGAATCAATCGCGCGGCCATTCGAGTATGACGACTTGTGTCCCGGCGGGCTCTTAGGAAATAATGTGAAAGACTTCACTTTCTTTCAGACGAAAGAGCAAAACGACGAGTTCCTAGCAGTGATAAATTTTGCAGATGGAACGGCAGGATCGTTTGCAGATGGTGACGGTCTGTTTGAGAACATGCGCCCATATAACAAAATCAAATCCGACGAGAGAGACGGTTTGAAAGCGCCGCCATGCATGGATATGAACTCACCCGAATACACCAGATTCCTTCAGAGATCCGAGGGAGCACGCAGCAGATCTTGGAAAGATGACTACCTAGCATTTTGTATTTATCTAAGATCTGGGGCTAGTCAAGAGTTTGTGGCGTGTCTGTGTGGCGTATCACAACAAACTATGAGTAATATTTTTTATAGTTGGGCACAACAACTTGATGATGTTTTGCAGAGATGGTTCCCCACTCCTACCAGAAATCAAGTTCTTAGAGCCTATCCAGATCGGTTCAGGGAGGCCGACGGACATGCGCGTTGCTTATATTTTTTGAGTCGATGCTACATCCAATGTGGGCATGAGACTTATAGATTAGACCCTCTGGAAGTTCTGGAGCAGTGAGTGCAATATTGTCGTATTTATCATCAAAGAAACCGTTGTCAAAGAGATCACATGTTTCCTTGACGAGGTTGTATGTGTCTCTGTCCTCTTCTGTCTTGCTCGCTGCTTGCAGTGTATCCTGTAGAATTTGTCTCACATTTCGCTCACCACTAGCATCTATTGTTGCATATGCTAATCCGTTCGGGTTGGGGTTGCGATCGACTAAAGTTATGTCCACCTGCTCTCCAATGAATAGATATTGCTCCACTAGCGGAATTAGTTGCGGTTTGTTCAATGACGCTTTACCATCACGCGCAGCCACAAAGTCACGGAGTTGTGCGACAGTGCTTTGTGCTGCAGTCTTTCCTTGCGGCAATGTTGAGATCAATAATACGATACCATGCCTGCTGCCAAGAGTTGACAATAATAATCTTTGTGTCAATGCCGTATGCAATCAAATCAGAATCACCGGTTACTGGAGTCAATCCCTTTGTCAGGGATTCATAAGAAACATGTGGATCTGCCTCCTCTTTTGACACATAATATTTGATTTTCATCGATTTAGCAACTCGAGCGGCTAAGACTATGTACTCAGGTGTGTTCTTTATTTTCCCATAGACATCAGTTGCGTTGGTTCTCTTCTGATCTCTTCTGTTATCCTCGAAGCGTTTGTTGGGGTTGTCCTTTCCATCAAAATACAGCCTAACACGCCACTGACAGATGGAGCGGAGAAAGTTGAGGTGATGTGCGAACTCAATTAGTGCCGGTGTGTAGTTGCCAGCAAGGTAGTCTGTACCATGCTTAGCAGCACACTGCCACAGAAGGCCAGCAGCATCGATTATGACCACCTTATTGTCCATATTCAATTTATAGAAGTCATGGTGGTAGATCTCACCTCCCGGTAGGTGTTTAAGGAGGTCATTAACACCCATGACACGGATGGCGAGAGTAGGTGTTATTAATTAATGGATTACTCTGATTTCAGGCGGCTCGGCTCAATACTGTGACATTAGACGGTTGCGTCAACGATAGTAGATGGTTCTAGAGTAGTTTGGCTATCTCGTACGTCGTATATTTGTCTCTATGGCGTCGTCAGCATCATGATGTTGGTTTCGGAAAGCTCGGCGCAGTTGTCTTTTTGTGGTCGGGGAAGCAAAATCTTTGGGCAAAATCGTAGCGCAGAAGCAGAATAGGGGAAACGACAAAGAGAGCGGAAAGGGGGCAGCGTTAGTAAGGTCAATTGTGCGACGCTTAGACTTTGCTATTGTACCCAATAACACTAACGGCGGTTAGATCTCTTTAAGTAGATCTGCACAAGGAGGAGAAACTGGACGACGTGTGTGCAGAAAAAAAATGGACTCGAAACTCCCACGAGAAAAAAAGTTAAGCGTCGCACAAAATAGGTACTTGCAAACTGAAGTCAAACGAACAGTACGTCAGCCGCCCACCGACACCGATGCAACTGATTGACCCCCCTACTATCTCGGCGAGTGGATGGAACGTGGCCAACCCAAGTTAGCCCAAGTTGCAGATACACTCTAAACTAACCAAATGGAATAATATTGGTCTTTGAACGGAGGGGATCGGCGTAGTATTGGTGCAGTAATGACTATATATGTAAGTAAAGCCCCAGCCACCGCCCATTTCAAATCCATCAGCTCCGCCGCACTACAGACAACCATGCGATGCTACTATACCTTCTTCACACACCCTCCCCCCAACAATCTTACAGCAATCACGCCTTCGATGATGTCCGTCTATCCTATCTTATCGTCCGAAGTTCACACGGAAGAATCCGGAGAATAGGTAACGTCAAACAAAAACTGATATCGTACACTTTTCTTTCAATTTCCACATAACTCACACACAACAGTTATTTATTGCTCTTTCTATCCATACTTTCTATCTTCTAAAGCTATATCATAATCTTATGAACCTATCACCAGCTTTACTGATTGGAAATCAATTACATTGAAGGGGGCGTTGCTGATGCAGCGCGATTTTTCTGGAAACTCTTTCCTTTCTAGCCACGGTAGTACTTCAATTTTGTTGCTACACACATCCCAACTAACATAAGTCCTGAACGCCCTATCAACGGAGATGTTCGGCGGCTAACGGAGATGTTAAGGTCGAGTTATGGACGGAAGAAGAAGAACGAAGTCAAGTTTCCTCGTGCAATAATTGCATGATGTTTTTCGTCAATTGGGGTTGTCGATGCTCATTTCTGTCATGATGGGTGGGAACCTAGTGGAAAGCTGTAGCTACATCCAGGTTTGGTTCCTCTCCATTCTTTGATGAATGTGTGCATCGCACATCACAGCAATGATCCACGAAAGAGAATTAAAAGCAATGGTGCAGGTCATCAATCAAACTTGTGCCGAAGAAACTCACAATTCATGGGTCAATCCTTCCCTATTTTAACCCTTAAAAGGTGAGTCCATACCATGTAAACATATCACGATATCCTCAGTGTCAACACTAAATTCATTTTCATCTCATTTATTTCATTTCACAGAATACGTTATACTCAAATACTCCATGTTCGATTGAAAAACTAAAGAATCATGGCATGGCCGCACAAGTCGACATAAAATTGATTGATGATTGAGGGAGAGAAGATTTGAATAGAATAGAAGTTGAGTCTAATGAGATGTCTGGAACCTACTCTTCTGGTTGGAGGAACGGAAGCCAAATGAATTGATGAAGCAATGTTTCTATTCATTTCTATTCGAACTCAACTTAATTACTTCTGTGTCGGGCTGCACATGGCCAGCTTCCTCTCGGCCTGTCTTTTCTTCGAAATTTATGGGCCACTTTGTTGGTAGGATGAAGATGACCGTTCTTTAAATAGGCTTCTTGCTTCCATTCAATTAACATCAAGTGGATGTGTTTCCCGGCAAGTGCAAGTGATGGAAGTGGAAGACTGTCTGCTCTCATCTCGATAGGAAGTCAAGTATGCTGTCTGCTCTCGATGGGGAAGTCTTGTTGCTCAATTAAGTTGGTCTATGCATGCTTCGTGGTGATGGGGAGTACCCTTGTGGAAGGCTCCATTTATTTCATGCACTAGAAGTGAAGACGTAATTGTACCCCTCTTTCCCTACTTTTAAACATTAATAGGTGAGTCCATACCGTCAACACATCACCATACCCTCAGTGTCAACACAAAATTTCATTTGTTATCTCATTTATTTCATTTCACAGAATACGTCATCTGAAGACTACACCACTACTGCTCATTCCTACGAATACTACTTACTTCTTTCGTTGGGCTGCACATGGCCCGCTTTCTTTTGGCCTCTCTTTTCTTGAAAATTTGTGGGCCACTCTGCATTCCATCTGCTTGACCGTTCTTTAAATAGGCTTAATGCTTCAATTCAATTAACATCGAGTGGAAGTGTTTCCGAGCAATATGTTTCAGGCCAGTTCCATCAACCAGCTTGGTCACTTCTTGATACATAGGAATAAAGTCGTGGAATGCATCCATTTCAGTTCCAATGGATACATCTGAGGTATTGCCTACCATCTCAGATGGCACCTGGTACGAGTTTTTGCCCCGAATGGCTTCGGTTGCACCAGTTGATCCAGATACAGAAGAAACAGCCTGAGTATCCCCTGTGCAGCCATCAGTGCTATTGCTGAGATTGTCGACACCATAGCAAAGGTCATTGCAAGCAAAACAACTTGGATCCACACCTTCGAATACATACGCAGATGACTTCCAGTGATTGTTGTCCCTGGATCCTCTGAGTCGAAGTTTTCCTGGTAGGCTACGCAAGAAGAGCTCTTTTGATGCATCTCCAGAGCCGACAGAGTAGGCCTCATTCAGTGCTTCCAACTCGTTTTCAGTGATTGGAATACCAGGAAGATCCAGCTTATCCCGCATGCTTTGAAATTGTGCTGACATCTCTCCGTTTCGACCATAGTAATGAGCATAACTATCATGCCACCTATGAGTGCATCGGTAAGTGCTGGAAGCCTGTTGACGAGCTTGTAAATGTGGCGACATGCATATCCTCTCTTTTTGAAGCATCGCGAACAAACCAGCATCTTCTCATTGCACTTGCTATCACTATCAGGTACATCTCTGACCTCGACTAGAGTTGTTCTTTCAAATCTAGGGACAACACGTACAATCTGTTTGCAAAGGAGCTTCTTGAATTCGTCGTCCATGGACTGGCTAGTATCTCTGACGATAAAGCTCATGATCGCCACTCGATGCAGCACTTCACGACTCAGGAATTGCTATGGTTAGAGGATTACATGCAGACAAAATTTCCAAGTGACATACCTCACGGCCACATCCGAGGATTACATGCAGACAAAATTTCCACGTGACATACCTCACGGCCAGCCACATCCGCATCTTTCATACTCACAGCGACAACGCAGCTCAGCACTTATTCACTATTTCTCGACTGTGATTAAAGAGAGAGGAGGAGCCGCACAAACTGTTTTCGTCTACAACTTCGGCGTGGAGCAAAGCATGAGACGATAGCGCTGGTGCTAGACAAATATGATGCCGCATCCATCAAAAAGGAACGCCGGCGGCAAGCTCCCTATCAATCTCAGAGAAGTTAACTGAAAAGCCTCGAATACAGGGAAGCGTCTTTCAGCTAATGCGGGAACCCCCAGATGGTTCAATCAGTAATTCGAAGTTAAACTGCCAGTTGATATCTACAATATTAATATATCTATTTTAAGTATTAGTATTTTCTTCGCCACACTCACACTCACTACACCTAATATATGAACAACCTCCCCCCATTGTAATACCCCCGCCGACTCAAACGTCAAAAAAGAAGGAACGCAGCCTGAATTAGATTCTCCTTCTTTTCGATTGCGACAGCACGATGATCAGGGGTAGATGCATTCTCAATCTTCTCCGTCCATTTCTCAAGTTCGGTGATGAATGATTTGGCTTTGGCGTACTCGTTCTTCAAAACCAATGCATTCACTTTTTCCTTTTGAGTCTTGGTGAGGTGGTTATCTTCATTAACGACCCTCAATTTTTCTTTGAAGAATTCTACATCGTCGTTGGAGGAGGGAAGAGAATTCTCAGAAATGATTTCCAAGTTGTTCCCACGACCACGACCACGACCACGGCCAGTTTTGGCGCTGTAATGGAAAGTGTCGATGCTCATAAGAGTGCCAGTGCCCATGCTGACATCGGACACATCGTCGTCGTCCAACTTAACACCTGCCATATCGACGGTTAGTCCAGTCGCCGATCCTTCGTCGTCGTTCAACGTAACACCTGCCATTTCGACGGTAAGTCCAGTCGTCGAACCCTCCTCATGCTGGCCTTGCATCAACTGTCCTCTGGCGACAGAGAGAGCCTTAGACTGTGCAGCGATCCAACTCCTAGCCTTTTCCTCCCCTGCATCAGGGTAGAGTCGACTAGCTTTTTTGTTGGGGAATTCATTTTTCAATGAATATGCGGTGTGTTTGTAGGCTTTGTCTTCTCCGGGAAGCAAAAGCGCACTTTTGTAGACTTCATCATTGCCAGCGTCCTGGACAAATGCGGCTAAAACACTCTGATACATGTTCATGATTTCGAGGATTTATGTTGTTGTTTTGATGGTTGTATTGAGCAGCGTTGGGGCTTTGGTTATGTTCGTTGTTCGTTGTTTCAAACAACAAAATAATGAGCGAAAAATGAGCAGCTCGGCGAATCTTTCGGTAAGTGACACCACGACCGCCTAAGTTTTTTGCCCGCCAAAATATGTATGAATTCCCACGCTAAAGTGAAAATCTTAGTAGCCGAGTACCGCCTACCGATTTTGCTAGCTTTTTGCAGGCAAACCATGGGCAAACCAAGGGGTAAACACCTATCATAACAACAGCAATGATAGCCTCCGCTGCTACAGCCTACTCCCCGCAAACCATTCAATAACAACAATTATGTTTGTGTCGTCCTGATACTACTTTTATCATACGCATATAGATGCCTATGTGGCTGTACCATCTCGGGCGTTTCAATTGGCAGCGCATAAAATCCGAGACAAACCTCTCCGTAAAGCCAAGTCTATAGACCATATTTGGAGTATTAAAGTCAAAGAAAAGACGTCGTCGCGATCAATCAATATGAAACATATGATGGAAGTCTCTTGGGACTTGACTTTCGTTTGGAATTACTGATAACTGACATGATTATTCCACCTCTGATTCCACATCAAGAAAATATTATAACAATCAACCTCATGAACGAAAGGCTTTGTACACAACAAAATCTAGGAAACATAAAAGTAAACGAGTATAATGGATGTTAATTGTACTACATTGTAGCAATATTATTATGGTGAGAGCGTTATACTTTCAAATGATGATGATGTTTGACAAATTATGTCATTCATTACTACTATTATTGAGATGTTTTACAGTAACTCGACATTGTCCTTTTTGCATCACCACGTGAAGCCTATCATATAGAAGAAGGTATTACAACAGTTGATAGGCACCAAAGAGTGTTTCTTTCATCAAAAGGTGGATGATTGTTGCGTCCATCGGAAACGAATATTTTTGCTTTCTTGATGATTATTTGTAGGAGCTACGGCGGTCTTTCCTACTCTCCTATGGGCTCAGTTGTTGGCTGTAACCATAGTGTGGAACTAGGGTAAGGACCGGTGGCTTGATACGATGTTTGCGGTTATTGAAAGGGAACAAAGTCGATGGCGTTGAATGTTATCTTGCTGCCCGTGGATACGAGGTTCTACTATGTTGTGTATGTGGTGTCTCCGAACGAATGATCGGCCACCTAGGCATTTATACATTGACATGGATATATATTATCAATTGATGAGGCGATAGGGTACTATACATGGTGATGATGGTCGTATATGTTGTCAATCTCTTCTTCGTTCCTACCGGCATACTACTGGCGGGAACAAAATCGCACCTCCCCAAAAATCGCACCTCGGAAAATCTCAGCGACGACCATGGCGCACCTCGACCCCTATCGTATCGACACCAGAAACATTACCTACACATAAATTTAGACGACCGTACTGCAGCAACTCTCTCTCCAACACTATTCCTGTGAAGCGATGCCCTTATTTGGTCACAGACCAGCGCCATCGCTACATGATACGACACCAAAGTGAAGGTGCCGGAAAATGGCAGGTTCATGATGCGCTTCCATTGTCTTCAGACGAATAGTTGGAGTTGATCATCCACTTAACAACGTTGCAGGTGCCAACTATATACTATTAGGCGGCTGTCTATCATTTTGAAAGCGTGTCTGAGTGTTCTATGACGCATGTGGTGGCATAGTGAATTCATGTGGTAAAAATGGATAATTTCCTCCATGTACATCTAAGGAGAATACGTATATCTGATAGAAAATGGAATGAAATGGTGCCAAAACTCACTAAGGTGATGACTATCATATAACAATCAACACTGCTGGACCAGGTTTCTCTATTTCATTGCGGCTACAACATTATTGGACTGGTTGAAATATAGCACATTTTGGTGGAAATGAGGAGCCCTATCCTATCACATGCACGAGTATTTGAAGAGATATTGAGTATATTTACTCTGTAAGAAAGGAGCCCTTTCACCACACAACACCAATAGCCGACTGTTGTGAGCGTTTTACATTGCGTTTCAGACTATCCTGTGACTGCTAACAACACCTTTCCTACCGGACGGCATCAAAACAATTGCGGATGATTCGGCCTACTACTCCATTAGTACGTGTAATTGGCATGAAATTAGTAAAACTGATAATAATTATCGATCATCATAATATATAGAAGGACTGTGTGACGCAACATGGTTATTATATTACCGAAAGCTATAAAATATGAGTATGTCATGATGTTGCCCGGCATGTGCAGATTTTATGTCTGCGTCGGTTGGAGCCATATACGATCATAACGAGCTCGATTCGGCCTTCGCCACTTACAGAATCGAAATCTGCATAAAAAATTGGGTTAGAGAGTGTGTTGTTTATGTTGCTTTTGAACAACTGGACAACATCATTAGTATTACTTTCGCACAGCAGCAAGAATAGGCATGCACACATGCCGTAGGCATGCGTCATTCTAGGTCGAAATTTCAGTTCTTGGTGCCAATTTCGTCAATAAGTGCTCTATCTCGACGAATTATAGTTTCTTATGGAGAAAATAATGTATAATGATTGATTGGTATGATATGATTAGACTTCTTTAGGTATTTTTGTCGAGTAACATGGCCATATTTATGACTCTTACCATTTTGTTAGTGTTTTGTGCGTAAAATTTGGAAAATCGCTAGATATCTCAATGGATATCGATGCCCAGTAATAGATATCTGGCGATATCGATGCCCAGTGCTAGATATCTCACTGGATATCGATGCCCAGTGCTAGATATCGCACTTGATATCGATGCCCAGTGCTAGATATCTGGTGATATCGATGCCCAGTGCTAGATATCTGGCGATATTGTTGCCCAGTGCTAGATATCTGGCGATATTGTTGCCAAGTGCTAGATATCTCACTGGATATCGATGCCCAGTGCTAGATATCGCACTCGAAATCGATGCCCAGTGCTAGATATCTCAATGGATATCGATGCCCAGTGCAAGATATCTCACTGGATATCGATGCCCAGTGCTAGATATCTGGCGATATTGATGCCCAGTGCTAGATATCTCACTGGATATCGATGCCCAGTGCTAGATATCTGGCGATATTGATGCCCAGTGCTAGATATCTCACTGGATATCGATGCCCAGTGTTAGACATCTCTCTTGATATCGATGCCCAGTGCTGGCTATCTGGCGATATCAATGCCCAGTGCTAGGTATCTCACTTGATATTGATGCCCAGTGCTAGATATCTGGCGATATCGATGCCCAGTGCTAGATATCTCACTGGATATCGATGCCCAGTGCGAGATATCTGGAAAAATCGATGCCCTGTGCTAGATATCTCACTGGATATCGATGCCCAGTGCTAGATATCTGGCGATATTGATGCCAAGTGCTAGATATCTCAATGGATATCGATGCCCAGTGCTAGACATCTCACTTGATATCGATGCCCAGTGCTGGCTATCTGGCGATATCGATGCCCAGTGTTAGATATCGCACTCGAAATCGATGCCCAGTGCTAGATATCTGGCGATATCGATGCCCAGTGCTAGATATCTCACTGGATATCGATGCCCAGTGTGAGATATCTGGAAAAATCGATGCCCTGTGCTAGATATCTCACTGGATATCGATGCCCAGGGCTAGATATCTGGCGATATTGATGCCCAGTGCTAGATATCTCACTGGATATCGATGCCCAGTGCTAGACATCTCACTGGATATCGATGCCCAGTGCTAGATATCTGTATCTGGCGATATCGATGCCCTGTGCTAGATATCTCACTGGATATCGATGCCCAGGGCTAGATATCTGGCGATATAGATGTCCAGGGTTAGATATCTGGCGATGTTGATGCCCAGTGCTGGATATATGGGGATATTGATGCCCAGTGCTAGATATCTCACTGGATATCGATGCCCAGTGCTAGATATCTCAATGGATATCGATGCCCAGTGCTAGATATCTCACTGGATATCGATGCCCAGTGCTAGATATATGGCGATATTGATGCCCAGTGCTAGATATCTCAATGGATATCGATGCCCAGTGCTAGATATCGCACTTGATATCGATGCCCAGTGCTAGATATCTGGTGATATCGATGCCCAGTGCTAGATATCTCACTGGATATCGATGCCCAGTGCTAGATATCTGGCGATATTGTTGCCAAGTGCTAGATATCTCACTGGATATCGATGCCCAGTGCTAGATATCGCACTCGAAATCGATGCCCAGTGCTAGATATCTGGCGATATCGATGCCCAGTGCTAGATATCTCACTGGATATCGATGCCCAGTGCTAGATATCTGGCGATATCGATGCCCAGTGCTAGATATCTCACTGGATATCGATGCCCAGTGCTAGATATCTGGCGATATTGATGCCCAGTGCTAGACATCTCACTTGATATCGATGCCCAGTGCTGGCTATCTGGCGATATCGATGCCCAGTGCTAGATATCTCACTTGATATTGATGCCCAGTGCTAGATATCTGGCGATATCGATGCCCAGTGCTAGATATCTCACTGGATATCGATGCCCAGTGCTAGATATCGCACTTAATATCGATGCCCAGTGCTAGATATCTGGTGATATCGATGCCCAGTGCTAGATATCTGGCGATATTGTTGCCAAGTGCTAGATATCTCACTGGATATCGATGCCCAGTGCTAGATATCTCACTGTATATCGATGCCCAGTGCTAGATATCTGGCGATATCGATGCCCAGTGCTAGATATCTCACTGGATATCGATGCCCAGTGCTAGATATCGCACTTGATATCGATGCCCAGTGCTAGATATCTCACTGGATATCGATGCCCAGTGCTAGATATCTGGCGATATTGATGCCCAGTGCTAGATATCTCACTGGATATCGATGCCCAGTGCTAGATATCTCACTGGATATCGATGCCCAGTGCTAGATATCTCACTGGATATCGATGCCCAGTGCTAGATATATGGCGATATTGATGCCCAGTGCTAGATATCTCAATGGATATCGATGCCCAGTAATAGATATCTGGCGATATCGATGCCCAGTGCTAGATATCTCACTGGATATCGATGCCCAGTGCTAGATATCGCACTTAATATCAATGCCCAGTGCTAGATATCTGGTGATATCGATGCCCAGTGCTAGATATCTGGCGATATTGTTGCCAAGTGCTAGATATCTCACTGGATATCGATGCCCAGTGCTAGATATCGCACTCGAAATCGATGCCCAGTAATAGATATCTGGCGATATCGATGCCCAGTGCTAGATATTTCACTGGATATCGATGCCCAGTGCTAGATATCGCACTTAATATCGATGCCCAGTGCTAGATATCTGGTGATATCGATGCCCAGTGCTATATATCTGGCGATATTGTTGCCAAGTGCTAGATATCTCACTGGATATCGATGCCCAGTGCTAGATATCTCACTGGATATCGATGCCCAGTGCTAGATATCTGGCGATATCGATGCCCAGTGCTAGATATCTCACTGGATATCGATGCCCAGTGCTAGATATCTGGCAATATCGATGCCCAGTGCTAGATATCGCACTCGAAATCGATGCCCAGTGCTAGATATCTGGCGATATTGATGCCCAGTGCTAGATATCTCACTGGATATCGATGCCCAGTGCTAGATATCTCACTTGATATCGATGCCCAGTGCTGGCTATCTGGCGATATCGATGCCCAGTGCTAGATATCTCACTTGATATTGATGCCCAGTGCTAGATATCTGGCGATATCGATGCCCAGTGCTAGATATCTCACTTGATATCGATGCCCAGTGCGAGATATCTGGAAAAATCGATGCCCTGTGCTAGATATCTCACTGGATATCGATGCCCAGTGCTAGATATCTGGCCATATTGATGCCCAGTGCTAGATATCTCAATGGATATCGATGCCCAGTGCTAGACATCTCACTGGATATCGATGCCCAGTGCTAGATATCTGTATCTGGCGATATCGATGCCCTGTGCTAGATATCTCACTGGATATCGATGCCCAGGGCTCGATATCTGGCGATATCTATGTCCAGGGCTAGATATCTGGCGATGTTGATGCCCAGTGCTGGATATATGGGGATATTGATGCCCAGTAATAGATATCTCACTGGATATCGATGCCCAGTGCTAGATATCTCACTGGATATCGATGCCCAGTGCTAGATATCTCACTGGATATTGATGCCCAGTGCTAGATATATGGCGATATTGATGCCCAGTGCTAGATATCTCAATGGATATCGATGCCCAGTAATAGATATCTGGCGATATCGATGCCCAGTGCTAGATATCTCACTGGATATCGATGCCCAGTGCTAGATATCGCACTTGATATCGATGCCCAGTGCTAGATATCTGGTGATATCGATGCCCAGTGCTAGATATCTGGCGATATTGTTGCCAAGTGCTAGATATCTCACTGGATATCGATGTCCAGTGCTAGATATCGCACTCGAAATCGATGCCCAGTGCTAGATATCTGGCGATATCGATGCCCAGTGCTAGATATCTCACTGGATATCGATGCCCAGTTCTAGATATCTGGCGATATCGATGCCCAGTGCTAGATATCTCACTGGATATCGATGCCCAGTGCTAGATATCTGGCGATATTGATGCCCAGTGC
Source organism: Skeletonema tropicum (assembly GCA_037178625.1). Classification (NCBI taxonomy): domain Eukaryota; phylum Bacillariophyta; class Thalassiosirophyceae; order Thalassiosirales; family Thalassiosiraceae; genus Skeletonema; species Skeletonema tropicum. The sequence goes on from CM074149.1 coordinate 392,407, forward strand.
TAGATATCTCACTGGATATCGATGCCCAGTGCTAGACATCTCACTGGATATCGATGCCTAGTGCTAGATATCTCACTGGATATCGATGCCCAGTGCTAGATATCTGGCGATATCGATGCCCAGTGCTAGATATCTCACTGTATATCGATGCCCAGTGCTAGATATCTGGCGATATTGATGCCCAGTGCTAGATATCTCACTGGATATCGATGCCCAGTGCTAGACATCTCACTTGATATTGATATCGATGCCCAGTGCTGGCTATCTGGCGATATTGATGCCCAGTGCTAGATATCTCACTGGATATCGATGCCCAGTGCGAGATATCTGGAAAAATCGATGCCCTGTGCTAGATATCTCACTGGATATCGATGCCGAAAACAATTGGCCCCTATCTAGATCAAGAGCATCCAATCGCAACCACTCCTCGTGCTCTCTTCTTTGTCGTTCCACTTCACGTTGTAGTCTTACTTGTTCAATTCTTTGTCGTTCAGCTTGACGTTGTTGTCGTTCTTGTTCATATCTTTCCTGCTCACGTCTCTCTCTTCTTTGTCTCACCTCAGGGAGATTATTTTACGTATGTAAAAGATTATTTTACATTTGTAAAAGTGATATAAAATTACCTTTTACATCGGGCAATAAAAGATTGAGTAAAAGATCCTTTCTCGGCTGTAAAAGATGCTTTTACAGCACTTTTACAGGGATCAAAAGACACTCTTACAGCACTTTTACAGGGTTCAAAAGACACTCTTACAGCCCTTTTACACCAGAACCACTAAACAAACGACTGCAACTGCATCGTATCATTTCACTTAGAAAATTAGGTAATGTTGCAATATCGATGCCCAGTAATAGATATCTGGCGATATCGATGCCCAGTGCTAGATATCTCACTGGATATCGATGCCCAGTGCTAGATATCGCACTCGAAATCGATGCCCAGTGCTAGATATCTGGCGATATCGATGCCCAGTGCTAGATATCTCACTGGATATCGATGCCCAGTGCTAGATATCTGGCAATATCGATGCCCAGTGCTAGATATCTCACTGGATATCGATGCCCAGTGCTAGATATCTGGCGATATTGATGCCCAGTGCTAGATATCTCACTGGATATCGATGCCCAGTGCTAGACATCTCACTTGATATCGATGCCCAGTGCTGGCTATCTGGCGATATCGATGCCCAGTGCTAGATATCTCACTTGATATTGATGCCCAGTGCTAGATATCTGGCGATATCGATGCCCAGTGCTAGATATCTCACTTGATATCGATGCCCAGTGCGAGATATCTGGAAAAATCGATGCCCTGTGCTAGATATCTCAATCGATATCGATGCCCAGTGCTAGATATCTGGCGATATTGATGCCCAGTGCTAGATATCTCAATGGATATCGATGCCCAGTGCTAGACATCTCACTGGATATCGATGCCCAGTGCTAGATATCTTTATCTGGCGATATCGATGCCCTGTGCTAGATATCTCACTGGATATCGATGCCCAGGGCTAGATATCTGGCGATATCGATGTCCAGGGCTAGATATCTGGCGATGTTGATGCCCAGTGCTGGATATATGGGGATATTGATGCCCAGTGCTAGATATCTCACTGGATATCGATGCCCAGTGCTAGATATCTCACTGGATATCGATGCCCAGTGCTAGATATCTCACTGGATATCGATGCCCAGTGCTAGATATATGGCGATATTGATGCCCAGTGCTAGATATCTCAATGGATATCGATGCCCAGTAATAGATATCTGGCGATATCGATGCCCAGTGCTAGATATCTCACTGGATATCGATGCCCAGTGCTAGATATCGCACTTGATATCGATGCCCAGTGCTAGATATCTGGTGATATCGATGCCCAGTGCTAGATATCTGGCGATATTGTTGCCCAGTGCTAGATATCTGGCGATATTGTTGCCAAGTGCTAGATATCTCACTGGATATCGATGCCCAGTGCTAGATATCGCACTCGAAATCGATGCCCAGTGCTAGATATCTCAATGGATATCGATGCCCAGTGCAAGATATCTCACTGGATATCGATGCCCAGTGCTAGATATCTGGCGATATTGATGCCCAGTGCTAGATATCTCACTGGATATCGATGCCCAGTGCTAGATATCTGGCGATATTGATGCCCAGTGCTAGATATCTCACTGGATATCGATGCCCAGTGTTAGGCATCTCTCTTGATATCGATGCCCAGTGCTGGCTATCTGGCGATATCAATGCCCAGTGCTAGGTATCTCACTTGATATTGATGCCCAGTGCTAGATATCTGGCGATATTGATGCCCAGTGCTAGATATCTCACTGGATATCGATGCCCAGTGCTAGATATCTGGAAAAATCGATGCCCTGTGCTAGATATCTCACTGGATATCGATGCCCAGTGCTAGATATCTGGCGATATTGATGCCCAGTGCTAGATGTCTCAATAAATATCGATGCCCAGTGCTAGATATCTCACTGGATATCGATGCCCAGTGCTAGATATCTGTATCTGGCGATATCGATGCCCTGTGCTAGATATCTCACTGGATATCGATGCCCAGGGCTAGATATCTGGCGATATCGATGTCCAGGGCTAGATATCTGGCGATGTTGATGCCCAGTGCTGGATATATGGGGATATTGATGCCCAGTGCTAGATATCGATGCCCAGTGCTAGATATCTCACTGGATATCGATGCCCAGTGCTAGATATCTCACTGGATATCGATGCCCAGTGCTAGATATATGGCGATATTGATGCCCAGTGCTAGATATCTCAATGGATATCAATGCCCAGTAATAGACATCTGGCGATATCGATGCCCAGTGCTAGATATCGCACTTGATATCGATGCCCAGTGCTAGATATCTGGTGATATCGATGCCCAGTGCTAGATATCTCACTGGATATCGATGCCCAGTGCTAGATATCTGGCGATATTGTTGCCAAGTGCTAGATATCTCACTGGATATCGATGCCCAGTGCTAGATATCGCACTCGAAATCGATGCCCAGTGCTAGATATCTGGCGATATCGATGCCCAGTGCTAGATATCTCACTGGATATCGATGCCCAGTTCTAGATATCTGGTGATATCGATGCCCAGTGCTAGATATCTCACTGGATATCGATGCCCAGTGCTAGATATCTCACTGGATATTGATGCCCAGTGCTAGATATATGGCGATATTGATGCCCAGTGCTAGATATCTCAATGGATATCGATGCCCAGTAATAGATATCTGGCGATATCGATGCCCAGTGCTAGATATCTCACTGGATATCGATGCCCAGTGCTAGATATCGCACTTGATATCGATGCAGTGCTAGATATCGCACTCGAAATCGATGCCCAGTGCTAGATATCTGGCGATATCGATGCCCAGTGCTAGATATCTCACTGGATATCGATGCCCAGTGCTAGATATCTGGCAATATCGATGCCCTGTGCTAGATATCTCACTGGATATCGATGCCCAGTGCTAGATATCTGGCGATATTGATGCCCAGTGCTAGATATCTCACTGGATATCGATGCCCAGTGCTAGACATCTCACTTGATATCGATGCCCAGTGCTGGCTATCTGGCGATATCGATGCCCAGTGCTAGATATCTCACTTGATATTGATGCCCAGTGCTAGATATCTGGCGATATCGATGCCCAGTGCTAGATATCTCACTTGATGTCGATGCCCAGTGCGAGATATCTGGAAAAATCGATGCCCTGTGCTAGATATCTCACTGGATATCGATGCCCAGTGCTAGATATCTGGCGATATTGATGCCCAGTGCTAGATATCTCAATGGATATCGATGCCCAGTGCTAGACATCTCACTGGATATCGATGCCCAGTGCTAGATATCTGTATCTGGCGATATCGATGCCCTGTGCTAGATATCTCACTGGATATCGATGCCCAGGGCTAGATATCTGGCGATATCGATGTCCAGGGCTAGATATCTGGCGATGTTGATGCCCAGTGCTGGATATATGGGGATATTGATGCCCAGTGCTAGATATCTCACTGGATATCGATGCCCAGTGCTAGATATCTCACTGGATATCGATGCCCAGTGCTAGATATCTCACTGGATATCGATGCCCAGTGCTAGATATATGGCGATATTGATGCCCAGTGCTAGATATCTCAATGGATATCGATGCCCAGTAATAGATATCTGGCGATATCGATGCCCAGTGCTAGATATATCACTGGATAACGATGCCCAGTGCTAGATATCGCACTTGATATCGATGCCCAGTGCTAGATATCTGGCGATATCGATGCCCAGTGCTAGATATCTCACTGGATATCGATGCCCAGTGCTAGATATCTGGCGATATTGATGCCCAGTGCTAGATATCTCACTGGATATCGATGCCCAGTGCTAGACATCTCACTGGATATCGATGCCCAGTGCTAGATATCTCACTGGATATCGATGCCCAGTGCTAGATATCTGGCGATATCGATGCCCAGTGCTAGATATCTCACTGTATATCGATGCCCAGTGCTAGATATCTGGCGATATTGATGCCCAGTGCTAGATATCTCACTGGATATCGATGCCCAGTGCTAGACATCTCACTTGATATTGATATCGATGCCCAGTGCTGGCTATCTGGCGATAATTGATGCCCAGTGCTAGATATCTCACTGGATATCGATGCCCAGTGCGAGATATCTGGAAAAATCGATGCCCTGTGCTAGATATCTAACTGGATATCGATGCCGAAAACAATTGGCCCCTATCTAGATCAAGAGCATCCAATCGCAACCACTCCTCGTGCTCTCTTCTTTGTCGTTCCACTTCACGTTGTAGTCTTACTTGTTCAATTCTTTGTCGTTCAGCTTGACGTTGTTGTCGTTCTTGTTCATATCTTTCCTGCTCACGTCTCTCTCTTCTTTGTCTCACCTCAGGGAGATTATTTTACGTATGTAAAAGATTATTTTACATTTGTAAAAGTGATATAAAATTACCTTTTACATCGGGCAATAAAAGATTGAGTAAAAGATCCTTTCTCGGCTGTAAAAGATGCTTTTACAGCACTTTTACAGGGATCAAAAGACACTCTTACAGCACTTTTACAGAGTTCAAAAGACACTCTTACAGCCCTTTTACACCAGAACCACTAAACAAACGACTGCAACTGCATTGTATCATTTCACTTAGAAAATTAGGTAATGTTGCAATATCGATGCCCAGTAATAGATATCTGGCGATATCGATGCCCAGTGCTAGATATCTCACTGGATATCGATGCCCAGTGCTAGATATCGCACTCGAAATCGATGCCCAGTGCTAGATATCTGGCGATATCGATGCCCAGTGCTAGATATCTCACTGGATATCGATGCCCAGTGCTAGATATCTGGCAATATCGATGCCCAGTGCTAGATATCTCACTGGATATCGATGCCCAGTGCTAGATATCTGGCGATATTGATGCCCAGTGCTAGATATCTCACTGGATATCGATGCCCAGTGCTAGACATCTCACTTGATATCGATGCCCAGTGCTGGCTATCTGGCGATATCGATGCCCAGTGCTAGATATCTCACTTGATATTGATGCCCAGTGCTAGATATCTGGCGATATCGATGCCCAGTGCTAGATATCTCACTTGATGTCGATGCCCAGTGCGAGATATCTGGAAAAATCGATGCCCTGTGCTAGATATCTCACTGGATATCGATGCCCAGTGCTAGATATCTGGCGATATTGATGCCCAGTGCTAGATATCTCAATGGATATCGATGCCCAGTGCTAGACATCTCACTGGATATCGATGCCCAGTGCTAGATATCTGTATCTGGCGATATCGATGCCCTGTGCTAGATATCTCACTGGATATCGATGCCCAGGGCTAGATATCTGGCGATATCGATGTCCAGGGCTAGATATCTGGCGATGTTGATGCCCAGTGCTGGATATATGGGGATATTGATGCCCAGTGCTAGATATCTCACTGGATATCGATGCCCAGTGCTAGATATCTCACTGGATATCGATGCCCAGTGCTAGATATCTCACTGGATATCGATGCCCAGTGCTAGATATATGGCGATATTGATGCCCAGTGCTAGATATCTCAATGGATATCGATGCCCAGTAATAGATATCTGGCGATATCGATGCCCAGTGCTAGATATATCACTGGATAACGATGCCCAGTGCTAGATATCGCACTTGATATCGATGCCCAGTGCTAGATATCTGGCGATATCGATGCCCAGTGCTAGATATCTCACTGGATATCGATGCCCAGTGCTAGATATCTGGGGATATTGTTGCCAAGTGCTAGATATCTCACTGGATATCGATGCCCAGTGCTAGATATCGCACTCGAAATCGATGCCCAGTGCTAGATATCTGGAAAAATCGATGCCCTGTGCTAGATATCTCACTGGATATCGATGCCCAGTGCTAGATATCTGGCGATATCGATGCCCAGTGCTAGATATCTCACTGGATATCGATGCCCAGTGCTAGATATCTGGCGATATCAATGCCCAGTGCTAGATATCTCACTGGATATCGATGCCCAGTGCTAGATATCTGGCGATATTGATGCCCAGTGCTAGATATCTCACTGGATATCGTTACCCAGTGCTAAACATCTCACTTGATATCGATGCCCAGTGCTGGCTATCTGGCGATATCGATGCCCAGTGCTAGATATCTCACTGGATATCGATGCCCAGTGCTAGATATCTGGCGATATCGATGCCCAGTGCTAGATATCTCACTGGATATCGATGCCCAGTGTGAGATATCTGGAAAAATCGATGCCCTGTGCTAGATATCTCACTGGATATCGATGCCCAGTGCTAGATATCTGGCGATATTGATGCCCAGTGCTAGATATCTCACTGGATTTCGATGCCCAGTGCTAGACATCTCACTGGATATCGATGCCCAGTGCTAGATATCTGTATCTGGCGATATCGATGCCCTGTGCTAGATATCTCACTGGATATCGATGCCCAGGGCTAGATATCTGGCGATATCGATGTCCAGGGTTAGATATCTGGCGATGTTGATGCCCAGTGCTGGATATATGGGGATATTGATGCCCAGTGCTAGATATCTGGTGATATCGATGCCCAGTGCTAGATATCTCAATGGATATCGATGCCCAGTGCTAGATATCTCACTGGATATCGATGCCCAGTGCTAGATATATGGCGATATTGATGCCCAGTGCTAGATATCTCAATGGATATCAATGCCCAGTGCTAGATCTCTGGCGATATCGATGCCCAGTGCTAGATATCGCACTTGATATCGATGCCCAGTGCTAGATATCTGGTGATATCGATGCCCAGTGCTAGATATCTCACTGGATATCGATGCCCTTTTCCTACGGAAAAACAACGTCGCGCCTTGATCCTCGTCATGTGGTCATGTCACGCTGGGAGAAGAGAGAAAGAGAGAAGAAACGCTAGAGTCTGTGCTACAAATACGAATTATCTAGAGTGATAGTGAGAGTGAGTATGCAAAGAGTCTCTAGTGATTAGGTACAAACTATGTGAACACTATGTTGTTTGTGCCTGGTCTCGAGCTTTGGGACTGGGGTGGAATGGGAAGTGAGGATGCGAAAGCGCTACACCTGCCACACTAGAAGTGACGGGGGAGAGCGTACATGCGATGCAAATAGGTGGTGTAGAGAGTGAAGAAAGCTTTGAGATTGAAGGACGAGAACGAGAGGGGTAGCGATCGAGGAGAAGCAGGAAAGAAGCCGAGTTGAGAGAAAGCTCGATTCTGGAAAGGTAAAGGAAGAGAATGAGAGGGAGATTCGTTTGTAAAAGAAGATGCACAAATGAATGAGCATGGACAGCGTTTTGCTGATCAGGATCAAGGTTGGTGTGGGAATGGAAGTGAGTGGGTGAAGCCTGGAGCACGGGCTAGAGCTGGAGAGTGACTCGGTGCCGATAGACGTTTGAGAAGCGGAAGGAATTCGTGACTAAAGGGCAAGGAATTGGAAAGATAGAAGCAGAAGGAGGATAAAGAAGGAAGGAAAGGATGTGTGTGGTTGGATCGAGTGATAGAGATCTCAGAAAAGAATGAGGAGGGAAGATAGGAGAAGGCGAGACAGAAGAAGGGAAGGAAAGGTAAAAGGATCTTCTGGGAAAGAGGTATGTGAACAGTTTGAGTGGAGAGAGTTAGATTGTACGTCATATAGGGATAGGGTGGGTAAAGGTAAAGATGAGGAAGAGAAATGAGTATCACAGAGAATCGGAATTGGTAGATAGGGAGGATGTAATTGAGAGGAGGGAAGAATAAAGATTGGAGTAAAAACAGGGACTGAGGTCGAGGACGAAGAATAAGCTGAGACTGAGGATGAGGAGGGGGAGGAACAATCGAAGTCATAGTCCAAGGAGTGAGTGCCGGGATCGATGTTATCCGGGCGTTGACAAGGTCGAGGAATAGTGCCTCTCGAAAGTGAGTGGTGGCAGATGAGCGAGAGCAGCTGTGGAAAGGTAATGAGTTAAGGAGTTGTAAGGAGAGGAATTTTGAGCAGGATTATATCCACAAATATATCTGAAAGACCATCATCGGTCGCTGGTGATGAAGGGAGACAGGACGAAGACCCAACATTAACCTCCAATAACCCAGAGAGGTACTACAGCACTGATACTGATAGATGGTGAATGGAAGTGACGAGGATGACAAGGGGGGAAGCGTAAGGCCGCCCACAATCGCTGGCAGAGGAACGGTGAGAGAGTGAGAGTCGAGAGAAAGAGAGAGTGACCAGAAATATGAAAGCGAGAGCCGTCACGGATGACCGTAACTTTACAGGAGGCCTGCAAAAACATGAAGGTGAAGAGAGATCCGGATAGACAGAAACGAGTAACGCTGCGCACGGGTGAAGAAGATGGCAATGTGATGTGAGAATGACGAGGACATGCGCACGGAAACAGTCTGACATGGTTGCGCTGTCCGAGAAAAATCAGATGGGAATGGGGGCCCCCAGAGATAGAATGAGAGGTTTGAATGGACGCGAAAGGAGAAAAGGTGGGTTGCCGGGCACTAAAGGGGAAGAGCTCCACTAGAAGTGAGGACAATGCTAGTAAGGCAATAGGAATGGAGCTGGAGCAGGAAGAACCAGAGCCAGATAAGTAAGAGGCCATCAGAGTGAATGACTGAATGTGGAGGAAAAGGAGCCCTTCGGAAGTGCACGCCGTTGAAGTTGGAGAGATGGGGGGAAGATGTGAGGAGTAGGAAGGACCATAGTCGATGTGATAGTAATGGAATTATCGTAGCAGATCGGATTTGGAGGGGAGATATGAGATATCATAAGCGAGACGGAACGAAGAGATCACGGAATATAAAATGGAATGGAATGGAAAGATCGTAATCATAAGAAAAAAGAGAGTTGGGATATCTAATGTTAATGTGGAGAGAGCACATAATAAAAATTGTGGCGGGGAGAAGGTCCCAACATCACAAACCAGAGCGAAAGAGGTCATAACAGACCGGAATGGAGAGACCAAAGTCAGGAAAAAGGAGAGAGTGAGATAAGATATCTCATACAGACCGGAATCGGAGCGGAGAGGTCAGAAGAGATCCGAGTGTGAAGAGGTATCGAGGAAGGCATAAGTATTATAATAAGAAGGTCTACGAATCAGATTGAGGAGATCAAGTGTAGATCGGAGTGTGAAGAGGTCATAATATTAGACTAGAATGAAGAGATTAAGGATCATAAAACAGACGAAAGATTGAGGATATCGATATCGGAGTTGGAATGAAGAGGGCATAACTGTGGCCAAAGAGCGTCAAGCAGATCAGATTAGAGAGAGAATCTCTGATCATAGATCAAAAGAAGGGTCAAAACGTGAGGATGAGAAGTGAAGAGATCATAGAGCAGACCAGAATGAAGAGATTAAAAGGATCATAAAACAGAGAAAAGTTTGAGGATATCGTATATCGGAGTCGGGGTGAAGAGGGCAGAACTGTGGCAAGAGCACATAGTAAGAGTAAGAAGATAAGATTTGAGAGATAATGTCTGATCGTAGATCAGAAAAAAGGGGGTCAGAACGTGAGGAGTGAAGAGATCATAAAGCAGAGAATAGATCCAAGATCCCATATATGAATTGGAATCGGAGGGAGGAGATCAACTACAGATCGGAGTGACGGGTTAACAGAAGACCTGGAATGAAGAGAGATCATAAATCAGAAATAGATCAGATTGAGGAGATCGTATATTAAGATTGATCCAAGTGAAGACATCAGAACTAGGCAGACCAGAAGTGAGAGAACATAAGTCAAGAAAGGATCAGAGTGGAAAGATAATATAATGAATGAGAGGTCCTAAAAAGGACTAGGAGTGAAGGTAAGGTGGTCGTAGCTGACCGGAATGAAGAGAACGGAAGTAAGAAATCGGACAAATTGGAGAGATCTCGAAATCGGAGTGGAGAGATCAGGAGAGATCGGAAGGAAGAGGTCATAGCAGGCCGAGGAGAGTTCATAATGATCAAACAGATTAGAATGGAGAGAGCAATAGGGATCGGGGTATAGAGGTCTTAACAGGCGGAGTCGGAGTGAAGAGGCAGCATGTGGACTACAGACGGGAGGAACCCGATAGGGAAAGGGGCGTTCCATAGAGGAGAGGAGATAACAACTCCGTTGCGGATGGAAAAGCCAAGGCCGATGATGGGGTTGAGGGAAGATGAAGATAGTGGAGAAAATGAAGATGATAATGAGTATGATGACGAGGAGAGCAGTGATGAAAGGGAATGAAGTAGAAGTAGAAGTTTTAAAGTATGTCTGATTAACGATTAACCCTCTACTTTTGTAGAGGGACAAAATTATGATAGTAGGCCAGATGATGATGATGATACGAATCAGGGTGAATAGGCCAGAATGTTGTGATGAAGAATGAGCCGAAGCATAGAATGGTGGTGATAGTAAAGATGCTGGCCGAAGCCGATGGACATGATGATGGCTGAAGAGAGCCGATAGATAAAAGCCGGAGCGTCTGATGATGATGAGGCCGGAGGCCGTTGATCATAATGGCTGGGTGAGCCGGAGAAAGCCGGAGTGGCTGGGAAGGATGGTATTTGATCATATTGGCTGGAGCAGCCGATGAATGCCAGAACGGCTGATGATGATGAGGCCAGAGGCCGATGATAGAATGGTTGGAGTTGGAATTGGAATAGCCGAGGAATGCCAGAACGGCTCATGATGATGGGGCCGGAATTGTGGCCATTGATCGTGTTAGCAGGAGCCAATGATGAGGATGGTCGGAACGACCGATGTCAAAACGGCTGATGACGATGGAGCCGAGATTGGCCGTTGGTCATAATGAGGAAATGCCGGAACGGCTGATGACGATGGAGCCGCGAGATTAGCTGCTGGTCATAATGAGGAAATGCCGGAACGGCTGATGACGATGGAGCCGAAACGGCTGATGACGATGGAGCCGAGATTGGCTACTGGTCATAAAGAGGAAATGCCAGAACGGCTGATGACGATGGAGCCGAGATTGGCTGCTGGTCAAAATGAGGAAATGCCGGAACGGCTGATGACGATGGAGCCGAGATTGGCTGCTGGTCATAAAGAGGAAATGCCGGAACGGCTGATGACGATGGAGCCGAGATTGGCTGCTGGTCATAAAGAGGAAATGCCAGAACGGCTGATGACGATGGAGCCGAGATTGGCTGCTGGTCAAAATGAGGAAATGCCGGAACGGCTGATGACGATGGAGCCGAGATTGGCTGCTGGTCAAAATGAGGAAATGCCGGAACGGCTGAAGACGATGGAGCCGAGATTGGCTACTGGTCATAAAGAGGAAATGCCAGAACGGCTCATGATGATGGGGCCAGAGTTGTGGCCATTGATCATGTTGGCAGAAGCCGATGATAATGATGGTCGGAACGACCGATGATAATGGCCGAAGCCGATATGATGGCCGAGGCCGAGTGATCATAATAGATCTGAATTGGGTGATCATAATAGATCGGAATCTCGACATGAGATGATTTTTAATTGCCGTGTGGCCACTGATTTACTTCAGCTCTGAAAGACCCAGAGAGGGAGACCTACATGTGATTATGTTTCGTCATTGTAATATTATGGTGATCTCGATGGAGTGCGGTGTGTTGTGTGGAGGGGAAGAGGAGGTGGTGGTGGGACGTAACATCCGTGCCATGGCGCCGCTGATTAAATCAGTGGGTGACACAAGATCGAATGGCGTGAATCAAGGCGGTTAGAAGTGGAAGAGACGGAGTGGACGGAGGAGCATCTCCATGGTGTAGGCGTGGAGATGGAGATGGTGAATTATTTTATGGGTGGTTGATATGATAACGCCTGCCGCCGTTGATTTGGAAGAGTTGTGAGACCCCAAGTGTGATGTATTATGTGATGACCGGTGAAGATGCCGCTAGATGATTGCGGTGAGCGGGAGAAAAAAACAAAAGGAAGAGCAGTAGCTCGATTGGTTGTATTGATATGATAAGATCATGAAACAATGAGAGCCATGCTCTGCCACATCTGCGTGTGCGTTCTTGTGGTTTGATGTTGACGGCGGAAGAAGGATGATGCGCTTCAAACTGCAAGAACAAGAACGTGGACAGGAAAGTGTTCGAGAAAGTAGGCTAACCTACTAGAGCGATACACGAGAAGGGTAGGCGAGAGCTGTAGACCCCAAACTGCGGGTCTACGTCTCCCTATGAAGTGCTAGATATCTGGCGATATTTTTTTTTTTTTTAAATAAATAAGTGATTAGTTTAGGATGGTATTCAGGAGCTGTTTACTGGGCAAGCTGGATCTGAACTTGCCCATTTTAGGTAATAAGAGGAGTGCAGTCTAGGTATCTCTAGTTCAGTGGCAAGTCCGCACTCCTCTTGTCACCTGTGCTAGGTGATGGTATGTTCCTCCTCCCTCCTACTCTCAACTGCCTCTCGACAGGTGAGAGTGAGAGTCCTCACTCAACCTCTGCCACCGCAGAGGTGGGGGAGAGGGGATTACTCCCCACTCCAGGTGTGCCAGTTGGACATCCCCGGCCCATTCTCAATGAGTGGCCGGATGCGGTGGTGCCTGTCCCTACTCCCTCTGAGCAGGAGGGAGTTTGCCCGGACTAGGGCAAGGGACATGCGTACCCGCACATAGAATATCATCTGGCTACGCTGACGCTCCCACTTTTCAGCTAAGTGTGTACCCAGTTGACGCATCGCATTCAAGGCCTCTCTACCTGGCATTCCATCAGCCGTGAAGCAGAGGGGGGTGAAGTCCCGACGTCGTTCAAGACAAGCTGCCTTGTACTTGCGGATTTTCTCCCTCTCTTGTTGCCTCAAGACAGCCGAAGGCGCCTTGTTGCGGTAGGAGCGGCAGTCCGCGTCGGTGATGCGAGTGTCAAAGACAGTTCGACGCTGTCTCTTCCAGAAGTGGGAGACCATCACATCTCCACGCTCTTCCGTTGTTGTCACTGGGGTCGACCCATCAGTTGCGTTGTGTTGTTGCGTGGTATTTTCAGCCTCCGCTGCGGCAGCAGCCTCTGCCTCTGCAGCAGTGCGTTGAGTACTAGTGTAGATAAAGGGTTCGTACTCAACGTCACCGGGAGTAAAGGCTTGCTTGCACAAGGAGCCAAATTCTCTCGTAACATCATTGTGGCGGCAATGGACGAGACCGCCCACCTTGCATTGGAGAGCATGTTCCACCGTCATTTTTGCACCACATCCATCGCATAGGTCTGACAAATCCATCGGCTTCAGGTTGTACCGGAGACGTACGTTGTCTCGAAACTCTTCAGCCGATAGGATCGTGCCATTGAGGCGGTTTGGGACAGCCGTCAGCCAACATCCAGTCTCACAGATCCGTTCCAACCTCCTCTTATCACCTGGTTTCTCTCTCCCCCACTGGGTGAGATGGTACTCAGCATCAAGCTTCTTCGCTTCCTGCGATCCAATTTTAGCCATCATAGCTGAGTACTGGTGGGTTTTCGGGCACAGTTCCCGACGATTGACCAGCGTTTCAACCAGGTGTTCCACCGCTTGTCGCGACGTTTTGAAGCAATCCTCAGATTGTTCCACAGGGAACCGGATTGCTAAGCCTGCATGTTTCACACCTGGATATCGATGCCCAGTGCTAGATATCTGGGGATATTGTTGCCAAGTGCTAGATATCTCACTGGATATCGATGCCCAGTGCTAGATATCGCACTCGAAATCGATGCCCAGTGCTAGATATCTGGAAAAATCGATGCCCAGTGCTAGATATCTCACTGGATATCGATGCCCAGTGCTAGATATCTGGCGATATCGATGCCCAGTGCTAGATATCTCACTGGATATCGATGCCCAGTGCTAGATATCTGGCGATATTGATGCCCAGTGCTAGACATCTCACTTGATATCGATGCCCAGTGCTGGCTATCTGGCGATATCGATGCCCAGTGCTAGATATCTCACTTGATATTGATGCCCAGTGCTAGATATCTGGCGATATCGATGCCCAGTGCTAGATATCTCACTGGATATCGATGCCCAGTGCTAGATATCGCACTTGATATCGATGCCCAGTGCTAGATATCTGGTGATATCGATGCCCAGTGCTAGATATCTGGCGATATTGTAGCCAAGTGCTAGATATCTCACTGTATATCGATGCCCAGTGCTAGATATCGCACTCGAAATCGATGCCCAGTGCTAGATATCTGGCGATATCGATGCCCAGTGCTAGATATCTCACTGGATATCGATGCCCAGTGCTAGATATCTGGCGATATCGATGCCCAGTGCTAGATATCTCACTGGATATCGATGCCCAGTGCTAGATATCTGGCGATATTGATGCCCAGTGCTAGATATCTCACTGGATATCGATGCCCAGTGCTAGATATCTCACTGGATATCGATGCCCAGTGCTAGATATCTCACTGGATATCGATGCCCAGTGCTAGATATATGGCGATATTGATGCCCAGTGCTAGATATCTCAATGGATATCGATGCCCAGTAATAGATATCTGGCGATATCGATGCCCAGTGCTAGATATCTCACTGGATATCGATGCCCAGTGCTAGATATCGCACTTAATATCAAAGCCCAGTGCTAGATATCTGGTGATATCGATGCCCAGTGCTAGATATCTGGCGATATTGTTGCCAAGTGCTAGATATCTCACTGGATATCGATGCCCAGTGCTAGATATCGCACTCGAAATCGATGCCCAGTAATAGATATCTGGCGATATCGATGCCCAGTGCTAGATATCTCACTGGATATCGATGCCCAGTGCTAGATATCGCACTTAATATCGATGCCCAGTGCTAGATATCTGGTGATATCGATGCCCAGTGCTAGATATCTGGCGATATTGTTGCCAAGTGCTAGATATCTCACTGGATATCGATGCCCAGTGCTAGATATCGCACTCGAAATCGATGCCCAGTGCTAGATATCTGGCGATATCGATGCCCAGTGCTAGATATCTGGCAATATCGATGCCCAGTGCTAGATATCTCACTGGATATCGATGCCCAGTGCTAGATATCTGGCGATATTGATGCCCAGTGCTAGATATCTCACTGGATATCGATGCCCAGTGCTAGACATCTCACTTGATATCGATGCCCAGTGCTGGCTATCTGGAGATATCGATGCCCAGTGCTAGATATCTCACTTGATATTGATGCCCAGTGCTAGATATCTGGCGATATCGATGCCCAGTGCTAGATATCTCACTTGATATCGATGCCCAGTGCGAGATATCTGGAAAAATCGATGCCCTGTGCTAGATATCTCACTGGATATCGATGCCCAGTGCTAGATATCTGGCGATATTGATGCCCAGTGCTAGATATCTCAATGGATATCGATGCCCAGTGCTAGACATCTCACTGGATATCGATGCCCAGTGCTAGATATCTGTATCTGGCGATATCGATGCCCTGTGCTAGATATCTCACTGGATATCGATGCCCAGGGCTCGATATCTGGCGATATCTATGTCCAGGGCTAGATATCTGGCGATGTTGATGCCCAGTGCTGGATATATGGGGATATTGATGCCCAGTAATAGATATCTCACTGGATATCGATGCCCAGTGCTAGATATCTCACTGGATATCGATGCCCAGTGCTAGATATCTCACTGGATATCGATGCCCAGTGCTAGATATATGGCGATATTGATGCCCAGTGCTAAATATCTCAATGGATATCGATGCCCAGTAATAGATATCTGGCGATATCGATGCCCAGTGCTAGATATCTCACTGGATATCGATGCCCAGTGCTAGATATCGCACTTGATATCGATGCCCAGTGCTAGATATCTGGTGATATCGATGCCCAGTGCTAGATATCTGGCGATATTGTTGCCAAGTGCTAGATATCTCACTGGATATCGATGTCCAGTGCTAGATATCGCACTCGAAATCGATGCCCAGTGCTAAATAACTGGCGATATCGATGCCCAGTGCTAGATATCTCACTGGATATCGATGCCCAGTTCTAGATATCTGGCGACATCGATGCCCAGTGCTAGATATCTCACTGGATATCTATGCCCAGTGCTAGATATCTGGCGATATTGATGCCCAGTGCTAGATATCTCACTGGATATCGATGCCCAGTGCTAGACATCTCACTGGATATCGATGCCCAGTGCTAGATATCTCACTGGATATCGATGCCCAGTGCTAGATATCTGGCGATATCGATGCCCAGTGCTAGATATCTCACTGTATATCGATGCCCAGTGCTAGATATCTGGCGATATTGATGCCCAGTGCTAGATATCTCACTGGATATCGATGCCCAGTGCTAGACATCTCTTTTGATATTGATATCGATGCCCAGTGCTGGCTATCTGGCGATATTGATGCCCAGTGCTAGATATCTCACTGGATATCGATGCCCAGTGCGAGATATCTGGAAAAATCGATGCCCTGTGCTAGATATCTCACTGGATATCGATGCCGAAAACAATTGGCCCCTATCTAGATCAAGAGCATCCAATCGCAACCACTCCTCGTGCTCTCTTCTTTGTCGTTCCACTTCACGTTGTAGTCTTACTTGTTCAATTCTTTGTCGTTCAGCTTGACGTTGTTGTCGTTCTTGTTCATATCTTTCCTGCTCACGTCTCTCTCTTCTTTGTCTCACCTCAGGGAGATTATTTTACGTATGTAAAAGATTATTTTACATTTGTAAAAGTGATATAAAATTACCTTTTACATCGGGCAATAAAAGATTGAGTAAAAGATCCTTTCTCGGCTGTAAAAGATGCTTTTACAGCACTTTTACAGGGATCAAAAGACACTCTTACAGCACTTTTACAGGGTTCAAAAGACACTCTTACAGCCCTTTTACACCAGAACCACTAAACAAACGACTGCAACTGCATCGTATCATTTCACTTAGAAAATTAGGTAATGTTGCAATATCGATGCCCAGTAATAGATATCTGGCGATATTGTTGCCAAGTGCTAGATATCTCACTGGATATCGATGCCCAGTGCTAGATATCGCACTCGAAATCGATGCCCAGTGCTAGATATCTGGCGATATCGATGCCCAGTGCTAGATATCTCACTGGATATCGATGCCCAGTGCTAGATATCTGGCGATATCGATGCCCAGTGCTAGATATCTCACTGGATATCGATGCCCAGTGCTAGATATCTGGCGATATTGATGCCCAGTGCTAGATATCTCACTGGATATCGGTTCCCAGTGCTAGACATCTCACTTGATATCGATGCCCAGTGCTGGCTATCTGGCGATATCGATGCCCAGTGCTAGATATCTCACTTGATATTGATGCCCAGTGCTAGATATCTGGCGATATCGATGCCCAGTGCTAGATATCTCACTGGATATCGATGCCCAGTGCGAGATATCTGGAAAAATCGATGCCCTGTGCTAGATATCTCACTTGATATCGATGCCCAGTGCTAGATATCTGGCGATATTGATGCCCAGTGCTAGATATCTCAATGGATATCGATGCCCAGTGCTAGACATCTCACTGGATATCGATGCCCAGTGCTGGCGATATTGTTGCCCAGTGCTAGATATCTGGCGATATTGTTGCCCAGTGCTAGATATCTGGTGATATCTATGCCCAGTGCTAGATATCGCACTCGAAATCGATGCCCAGTGCTAGATATCTCAATGGATATCGATGCCCAGTGCAAGATATCTCACTGGATATC
Organism: Skeletonema tropicum; assembly: GCA_037178625.1. Classification (NCBI taxonomy): domain Eukaryota; phylum Bacillariophyta; class Thalassiosirophyceae; order Thalassiosirales; family Thalassiosiraceae; genus Skeletonema; species Skeletonema tropicum. Next base: position 410,586 of record CM074149.1, read on the forward strand.
GATGCCCAGTGCTAGATATCTGGCGATATTGATGCCCAGTGCTAGATATCTCACTGGATATCGATGCCCAGTGCTAGATATCTGGCGATATTGATGCCCAGTGCTAGATATCTCACTGAATATCGATGCCCAGTGTTAGACATCTCTCTTGATATCGATGCCCAGTGCTGGCTATCTGGCGATATCAATGCCCAGGGCTAGGTATCTCACTTGATATTGATGCCCAGTGCTAGATATCTGGCGATATCGATGCCCAGTGCTAGATATCTCACTGGATATCGATGCCCAGTGCGAGATATCTGGAAAAATCGATGCCCTGTGCTAGATATCTCACTGGATATCGATGCCCAGTGCTAGATATCTGGCGATATTGATGCCCAGTGCTAGATATCTCAATGGATATCGATGCCCAGTGCTAGACATCTCACTGGATATCGATGCCCAGTGCTAGATATCTGTATCTGGCGATATCGATGCCCTGTGCTAGATATCTCACTGGATATCGATGCCCAGGGCTAGATATCTGGCGATGTTGATGCCCAGTGCTGGATATATGGGGATATTGATGCCCAGTGCTAGATATCTCACTGGATATCGATGCCCAGTGCTAGATATCTCACTGGATATCGATGCCCAGTGCTAGATATCTCACTGGATATCGATGCCCAGTGCTAGATATATGGCGATATTGATGCCCAGTGCTAGATATCTCAATGGATATCGATGCCCAGTAATAGATATCTGGCGATATCGATGCCCAGTGCTAGATATATCACTGGATAACGATGCCCAGTGCTAGATATCGCACTTGATATCGATGCCCAGTGCTAGATATCTGGCGATATCGATGCCCAGTGCTAGATATCTCACTGGATATCGATGCCCAGTGCTAGATATCTGGCGATATTGTTGCCAAGTGCTAGATATCTCACTGGATATCGATGCCCAGTGCTAGATATCGCACTCGAAATCGATGCCCAGTGCTAGATATCTGGCGATATCGATGCCCAGTGCTAGATATCTCACTGGATATCGATGCCCAGTGCTAGATATCTGGCGATATCGATGCCCAGTGCTAGATATCTCACTGGATATCGATGCCCAGTGCTAGATATCTGGCGATATCGATGCCCAGTGCTAGATATCTCACTGGATATCGATGCCCAGTGCTAGATATCTGGCGATATTGATGCCCAGTGCTAGATATCTCACTGGATATCGATGCCCAGTGCTAAACATCTCACTTGATATCGATGTCCAGTGCTGGCTTTCTGGCGATATCGATGCCCAGTGCTAGATATCGCACTCGAAATCGATGCCCAGTGCTAGATATCTGGCGATATCGATGCCCAGTGCTAGATATCTCACTGGATATCGATGCCCAGTGTGAGGTATCTGGAAAAATCGATGCCCTGTGCTAGATATCTCACTGGATATCGATGCCCAGTGCTAAATATCTGGCGATATTGATGCCCAGTGCTAGATATCTCACTGGATATCGATGCCCAGTGCTAGACATCTCACTGGATATCGATGCCCAGTGCTAGATATCTGTATCTGGCGATATCGATGCCCTGTGCTAGATATCTCACTGGATATCGATGCCCAGGGCTAGATATCTGGCGATATCGATGTCCAGGGCTAGATATCTGGCGATGTTGATGCCCAGTGCTGGATATATGGGGATATTGATGCCCAGTGCTAGATATCTCACTGGATATCGATGCCCAGTGCTAGATATCTCACTGGATATCGATGCCCAGTGCTAGATATCTCACTGGATATCGATGCCCAGTGCTAGATATATGGCGATATTGATGCCCAGTGCTAGATATCTCAATGGATATCGATGCCCAGTGCTAGATATCTGGCGATATCGATGCCCAGTGCTAGATATCGCACTTGATATCGATGCCCAGTGCTAGATATCTGGTGATATCGATGCCCAGTGCTAGATATCTCACTGGATATCGATGCCCAGTGCTGGCTATCTGGCGATAATGTTGCCAAGTGCTAGATATCTCACTGGATATCGATGCCCAGTGCTAGATATCGCACTCGAAATCGATGCCCAGTGCTAGATATCTGGCGATATCGATGCCCAGTGCTAGATATCTCACTGGATATCGATGCCCAGTGCTAGATATCTGGCGATATCGATGCCCAGTGCTAGATATCTCACTGGATATCGATGCCCAGTGCTAGATATCTGGCGATATTGATGCCCAGTGCTAGACATCTCACTTGATATCGATGCCCAGTGCTGGCTATCTGGCGATATCGATGCCCAGTGCTAGATATCTCACTTGATATTGATGCCCGGTGCTAGATATCTGGCGATATCGATGCCCAGTGCTAGATATCTCACTGGATATCGATGCCCAGTGCTAGATATCGCACTTAATATCGATGCCCAGTGCTAGATATCTGGTGATATCGATGCCCAGTGCTAGATATCTGGCGATATTGTTGCCAAGTGCTAGATATCTCACTGTATATCGATGCCCAGTGCTAGATATCGCACTCGAAATCGATGCCCAGTGCTAGATATCTGGCGATATCGATGCCCAGTGCTAGATATCTCACTGGATATCGATGCCCAGTGCTAGATATCTGGCGATATCGATGCCCAGTGCTAGATATCTCACTGGATATCGATGCCCAGTGCTAGATATCTGGCGATATTGATGCCCAGTGCTAGATATCTCACTGGATATCGATGCCCAGTGCTAGATATCTCACTGGATATCGATGCCCAGTGCTAGATATCTCACTGGATATCGATGCCCAGTGCTAGATATATGGCGATATTGATGCCCAGTGCTAGATATCTCAATGGATATCGATGCCCAGTAATAGATATCTGGCGATATCGATGCCCAGTGCTAGATATCTCACTGGATATCGATGCCCAGTGCTAGATATCGCACTTGATATCGATGCCCAGTGCTAGATATCTGGCGATATTGTTGCCAAGTGCTAGATATCTCACTGGATATCGATGTCCAGTGCTAGATATCGCACTCGAAATCGATGCCCAGTGCTAGATATCTGGCGATATCGATGCCCAGTGCTAGATATCTCACTGGATATCGATGCCCAGTTCTAGATATCTGGCGATATCGATGCCCAGTGCTAGATATCTCACTGGATATCGATGCCCAGTGCTAGATATCTGGCGATATTGATGCCCAGTGCTAGATATCTCACTGGATATCAATGCCCAGTGCTAGACATCCCACTGGATATCGATGCCCAGTGCTAGATATCTCACTGGATATCGATGCCCAGTGCTAGATATCTGGCGATATCGATGCCCAGTGCTAGATATCTCACTGTATATCGATGCCCAGTGCTAGATATCTGGCGATATTGATGCCCAGTGCTAGATATCTCACTGGATATCGATGCCCAGTGCTAGACATCTCACTTGATATTGATATCGATGCCCAGTGCTGGCTATCTGGCGATATTGATGCCCAGTGCTAGATATCTCACTGGATATCGATGCCCAGTGCGAGATATCTGGAAAAATCGATGCCCTGTGCTAGATATCTCACTGGATATCGATGCCGAAAACAATTGGCCCCTATCTAGATTAAGAGCATCCAATCGCAACCACTCCTCGTGCTCTCTTCTTTGTCGTTCCACTTCACGTTGTAGTCTTACTTGTTCAATTCTTTGTCGTTCAGCTTGACGTTGTTGTCGTTCTTGTTCATATCTTTCCTGCTCACGTCTCTCTCTTCTTTGTCTCACCTCAGGGAGATTATTTTACGTATGTAAAAGATTATTTTACATTTGTAAAAGTGATATAAAATTACCTTTTACATCGGGCAATAAAAGATTGAGTAAAAGATCCTTTCTCGGCTGTAAAAGATGCTTTTACAGCACTTTTACAGGGATCAAAAGACACTCTTACAGCACTTTTACAGGGTTCAAAAGACACTCTTACAGCCCTTTTACACCAGAACCACTAAACAAACGACTGCAACTGCATCGTATCATTTCACTTAGAAAATTAGGTAATGTTGCAATATCGATGCCCAGTAATAGATATCTGGCGATATCGATGCCCAGTGCTAGATATCTCACTGGATATCGATGCCCAGTGCTAGATATCGCACTCGAAATCGATGCCCAGTGCTAGATATCTGGCGATATCGATGCCCAGTGCTAGATATCTCACTGGATATCGATGCCCAGTGCTAGATATCTGGCGATATTGATGCCCAGTGCTAGATATCTCACTGGATATCGATGCCCAGTGCTAGACATCTCACTTGATATTGATATCGATGCCCAGTGCTGGCTATCTGGCGATATTGATGCCCAGTGCTAGATATCTCACTGGATATCGATGCCCAGTGCGAGATATCTGGAAAAATCGATGCCCTGTGCTAGATATCTCACTGGATATCGATGCCGAAAACAATTGGCCCCTATCTAGATTAAGAGCATCCAATCGCAACCACTCCTCGTGCTCTCTTCTTTGTCGTTCCACTTCACGTTGTAGTCTTACTTGTTCAATTCTTTGTCGTTCAGCTTGACGTTGTTGTCGTTCTTGTTCATATCTTTCCTGCTCACGTCTCTCTCTTCTTTGTCTCACCTCAGGGAGATTATTTTACGTATGTAAAAGATTATTTTACATTTGTAAAAGTGATATAAAATTACCTTTTACATCGGGCAATAAAAGATTGAGTAAAAGATCCTTTCTCGGCTGTAAAAGATGCTTTTACAGCACTTTTACAGGGATCAAAAGACACTCTTACAGCACTTTTACAGGGTTCAAAAGACACTCTTACAGCCCTTTTACACCAGAACCACTAAACAAACGACTGCAACTGCATCGTATCATTTCACTTAGAAAATTAGGTAATGTTGCAATATCGATGCCCAGTAATAGATATCTGGCGATATCGATGCCCAGTGCTAGATATCTCACTGGATATCGATGCCCAGTGCTAGATATCGCACTCGAAATCGATGCCCAGTGCTAGATATCTGGCGATATCGATGCCCAGTGCTAGATATCTCACTGGATATCGATGCCCAGTGCTAGATATCTGGCAATATCGATGCCCAGTGCTAGATATCTCACTGGATATCGATGCCCAGTGCTAGATATCTGGCGATATTGATGCCCAGTGCTAGATATCTCACTGGATATCGATGCCCAGTGCTAGACATCTCACTTGATATCGATGCCCAGTGCTGGCTATCTGGCGATATCGATGCCCAGTGCTAGATATCTCACTTGATATTGATGCCCAGTGCTAGATATCTGGCGATATCGATGCCCAGTGCTAGATATCTCACTTGATATCGATGCCCAGTGCGAGATATCTGGAAAAATCGATGCCCTGTGCTAGATATCTCACTGGATATCGATGCCCAGTGCTAGATATCTGGCGATATTGATGCCCAGTGCTAGATATCTCAATGGATATCGATGCCCAGTGCTAGACATCTCACTGGATATCGATGCCCAGTGCTAGATATCTGTATCTGGCGATATCGATGCCCTGTGCTAGATATCTCACTGGATATCGATGCCCAGGGCTAGATATCTGGCGATATCGATGTCCAGGGCTAGATATCTGGCGATGTTGATGCCCAGTGCTGGATATATGGCGATATTGATGCCCAGTGCTAGATATCTCACTGGATATCGATGCCCAGTGCTAGATATCTCACTGGATATCGATGCCCAGTGCTAGATATCTCACTGGATATCGATGCCCAGTGCTAGATATATGGCGATATTGATGCCCAGTGCTAGATATCTCAATGGATATCGATGCCCAGTAATAGATATCTGGCGATATCGATGCCCAGTGCTAGATATATCACTGGATAACGATGCCCAGTGCTAGATATCGCACTTGATATCGATGCCCAGTGCTAGATATCTGGCGATATCGATGCCCAGTGCTAGATATCTCACTGGATATCGATGCCCAGTGCTAAATATCTGGCGATATTGTTGCCAAGTGCTAGATATCTCACTGGATATCGATGCCCAGTGCTAGATATCGCACTCGAAATCGATGCCCAGTGCTAGATATCTGGCGATATCGATGCCCAGTGCTAGATATCTCACTGGATATCGATGCCCAGTGCTAGATATCTGGCGATATCGATGCCCAGTGCTAGATATCTCACTGGATATCGATGCCCAGTGCTAGATATCTGGCGATATCAATGCCCAGTGCTAGATATCTGGCGATATCGATGCCCAGTGCTAGATATCTGGCGATATTGATGCCCAGTGCTAGATATCTCACTGGATATCGATGCCCAGTGCTAAACATCTCACTTGATATCGATGCCCAGTGCTGGCTATCTGGCGATATCGATGCCCAGTGCTAGATATCGCACTCGAAATCGATGCCCAGTGCTAGATATCTGGCGGTATCGATGCCCAGTGCTAGATATCTCACTGGATATCGATGCCCAGTGTGAGATATCTGGAAAAATCGATGCCCTGTGCTAGATATCTCACTGGATATCGATGCCCAGTGCTAGATATCTGGCGATATTGATGCCCAGTGCTAGATATCTCACTGGATATCGATGCCCAGTGCTAGACATCTCACTGGATATCGATGCCCAGTGCTAGATATCTGTATCTGGCGATATCGATGCCCTGTGCTAGATATCTCACTGGATATCGATGCCCAGGGCTAGATATCTGGCGATATCGATGTCCAGGGTTAGATATCTGGCGATGTTGATGCCAAGTGCTGGATATATGGGGATATTGATGCCCAGTGCTAGATATCTCACTGGATATCGATGCCCAGTGCTAGATATCTCAATGGATATCGATGCCCAGTGCTAGATATCTCACTGGATATCGATGCCCAGTGCTAGATATATGGCGATATTGATGCCCAGTGCTAGATATCTCAATGGATATCGATGCCCAGTAATAGATATCTGGCGATATCGATGCCCAGTGCTAGATATCGCACTTGATATCGATGCCCAGTGCTAGATATCTGGAGATATCGATGCCCAGTGCTAGATATCTCACTGGATATCGATGCCCAGTGCTAGATATCTGGCGATATTGTTGCCAAGTGCTAGATATCTCACTGGATATCGATGCCCAGTGCTAGATATCGCACTCGAAATCGATGCCCAGTGCTAGATATCTGGCGATATCGATGCCCAGTGCTAGATATCTCACTGGATATCGATGCCCAGTGCTAGATATCTGGCGATATCGATGCCCAGTGCTAGATATCTCACTGGATATCGATGCCCAGTGCTAGATATCTGGCGATATCAATGCCCAGTGCTAGATATCTCACTGGATATCGATGCCCAGTGCTAGATATCTGGCGATATTGATTGCCAAGTGCTAGATATCTCACTGGATATCGATGCCCAGTGCTAAGATATCACTGGTGATATCGATGCCCAGTGCTAGGATATCTGGCGATATTCGATTGCCAAGTGCTAGATATCTCACTGGATATCGATGCCCAGTGCTAGATATCTGGTGATATCGATGCCCAGTGCTAGATATCTGGCGATATTGATTGCCCAGTGCTAGATATCTCACTGGAATATCGATGCCCAGTGCTAGATATCTCCTGTGATATCGATGCCCAGTGCTAGATATCTGGCGATATTGATTGCCAAGTGCTAGATATCTCACTGGATATCGATGCCCAGTGCTAGATATCTCCTGTGATATCGATGCCCAGTGCTAGATATCTGGCGATATTCGATTGCCCAGTGCTAGATATCTCACTGGATATCGATGCCCAGTGCTAGATATCTGGTGATATCGATGCCCAGTGCTAGATATCTGGCGATATTGATTGCCAAGTGCTGGATATATGGGGATATTGATGCCCAGTGCTAGATATCTCACTGGATATCGATGCCCAGTGCTAGATATCTCAATGGATATCGATGCCCAGTGCTAGATATCTCACTGGATATCGATGCCCAGTGCTAGATATATGGCGATATTGATGCCCAGTGCTAGATATCTCAATGGATATCGATGCCCAGTAATAGATATCTGGCGATATCGATGCCCAGTGCTAGATATCGCACTTGATATCGATGCCCAGTGCTAGATATCTGGTGATATCGATGCCCGGTGCTAGATATCTCACTGGATATCGATGCCCAGTGCTAGATATCTGGCGATATTGTTGCCAAGTGCTAGATATCTCACTGGATATCGATGCCCAGTGCTAGATATCGCACTCGAAATCGATGCCCAGTGCTAGATATCTGGCGATATCGATGCCCAGTGCTAGATATCTCACTGGATATCGATGCCCAGTGCTAGATATCTGGCGATATCGATGCCCAGTGCTAGATATCTCACTGGATATCGATGCCCAGTGCTAGATATCTGGCGATATTGATGCCCAGTGCTAGACATCTCACTTGATATCGATGCCCAGTGCTGGCTATCTGGCGATATCGATGCCCAGTGCTAGATATCTCACTTGATATTGATGCCCAGTGCTAGATATCTGGCGATATCGATGCCCAGTGCTAGATATCTCACTGGATATCGATGCCCAGTGCTAGATATCGCACTTAATATCGATGCCCAGTGCTAGATATCTGGTGATATCGATGCCCAGTGCTAGATATCTGGCGATATTGTTGCCAAGTGCTAGATATCGCACTGTATATCGATGCCCAGTGCTAGATATCGCATGCTAGATATCTGGCGATATCGATGCCCAGTGCTAGATATCTCACTGGATATCGATGCCCAGTGCTAGATATCTGGCGATATCGATGCCCAGTGCTAGATATCTCACTGGATATCGATGCCCAGTGCTAGATATCTGGCGATATTGATGCCCAGTGCTAGATATCTCACTGGATATCGATGCCCAGTGCTAGATATCTCACTGGATATCGATGCCCAGTGCTAGATATCTCACTGGATATCGATGCCCAGTGCTAGATATATGGCGATATTGATGCCCAGTGCTAGATATCTCAATGGATATCGATGCCCAGTAATAGATATCTGGCGATATCGATGCCCAGTGCTAGATATCTCACTGGATATCGATGCCCAGTGCTAGATATCGCACTTAATATCAATGCCCAGTGCTAGATATCTGGTGATATCGATGCCCAGTGCTAGATATCTGGCGATATTGTTGCCAAGTGCTAGATATCTCACTGGATATCGATGCCCAGTGCTAGATATCGCACTCGAAATCGATGCCCAGTAATAGATATCTGGCGATATCGATGCCCAGTGCTAGATATCTCACTGGATATCGATGCCCAGTGCTAGATATCGCACTTAATATCGATGCCCAGTGCTAGATATCTCACTGGATATCGATGCCCAGTGCTAGATATCTGGCGATATTGTTGCCAAGTGCTAGATATCTCACTGGATATCGATGCCCAGTGCTAGATATCGCACTCGAAACCGATGCCCAGTGCTAGATATCTGGCGATATCGATGCCCAGTGCTAGATATCTCACTGGATATCGATGCCCAGTGCTAGATATCTGGCAATATCGATGCCCAGTGCTAGATATCTCACTGGATATCGATGCCCAGTGCTAGATATCTGGCGATATCAATGCCCAGTGCTAGATATCTCACTGGATATCGATGCCCAGTGCTAGATATCTGGCGATATTGATGCCCAGTGCTAGATATCTCACTGGATATCGATGCCCAGTGCTAAACATCTCACTTGATATCGATGCCCAGTGCTGGCTATCTGGCGATATCGATGCCCAGTGCTAGATATCGCACTCGAAATCGATGCCCAGTGCTAGATATCTGGCGATATTGATGCCCAGTGCTAGATATCTCACTGGATATCGATGCCCAGTGCTAGATATCTCACTGGATATCGATGCCCAGTGCTAGATATCTCACTGGATATCGATGCCCAGTGCTAGATATATGGCGATATTGATGCCCAGTGCTAGATATCTCAATGGATATCGATGCCCAGTAATAGATATCTGGCGATATCGATGCCCAGTGCTAGATATCTCACTGGATATCGATGCCCAGTGCTAGATATCGCACTTAATATCAATGCCCAGTGCTAGATATCTGGTGATATCGATGCCCAGTGCTAGATATCTGGCGATATTGTTGCCAAGTGCTAGATATCTCACTGGATATCGATGCCCAGTGCTAGATATCGCACTCGAAATCGATGCCCAGTAATAGATATCTGGCGATATCGATGCCCAGTGCTAGATATCTCACTGGATATCGATGCCCAGTGCTAGATATCGCACTTAATCGGCCCTCGGGGCCCCCGTTCATGGAGTGCAGAGCAGCGTAATAGGGGGCCGCAGGTGCCCTTCTATTACAGGTGGGAAAATTCATTATTTTTCACCCCCATTATTCTACAGAGTTATAGGTAGGAATCAGTACATGTGTTTTTTAGTGAGAAGGTTTACTTTAGGGACACGTAGAGTCCTCGGTAGAGACTACCGGCGTAGGATCTGTATGTGTTCCTATGTAGAAAGCAAGAAGTACCTGTTGAAAGCGAGAAATTGACTGTACTAGATGCGCTTTTTGAGCATCTAAATCGGTCTGTACGAGAAAGAAATACAGGTTTTACACGGGCGTTAGTCGATTTAGTTTTTGTCTTTCTTCGTCACGAGAAAATGTCTTTTTGTAAAACTGTGCTTGATATATCGAATCGTGCGCTTGCAGATGTTTTACTGATCACCAGATGCAGACGCTTAATTGAGTTGTTGTATTCTTTGTGTTGAGAAAGTGTCTGTTTTGTAAAACTGTGCAGTGATCAATTTTACTAATCACCAGATGAAGATCCTGCGAAGTAATCACTTGGGATTTCATGATCCTTCTTCGCTTCTTTCCACTTCTTGTTCGGGTTGGTTATGATGTTGGTAATCCTGGTTGTCAGGTCTGTCCTGTCTTTGATGAAATTGCCCTTGATTGCTGCTGCGTACGATGTTTCTGTGATTTCTTCCAACTTTCTCTTGCTATACCTTGTCTTCGACTCTTCTGCCTTCCCCTCCAAGTATTTCACCCAATTTGCTCGCTTCTTGTACGATTCGCAGAACTGGCCATTTTGCTTTCTCTTGCAATTTTTTAATCGGTTCGTTGAAATGTTGCTTCCGGTCCAGTATATGGCACTGTCCGACGGGTATGCTTGATCTTTGGAGCCAAGTGTTTTGCCTCTGCTGGTAGCCACGTACATTGTTCCAAGAAACTTGCTAATCTCCCACAACTCATCTGCTGGATCTATTATCATGCGGTTCCAGCGGTCTCCTTTGTCGAATCCAGCTTCGAGTCCTTGACAGCGGTGGATGGTGATGGCGTAGGCAATTTGCAATGGCATGAATAATGCGGTGCAGCATCCTCTGTTGCAAATCTGCTCGTAGGGTGGGATTGGCACGTGCTGTGCGCAATAAGTTGGGGTAGGATGCATTTGTATCAGTATGAAATGAGTTAGTAGTGTTTTCGCAGAGAGTGGCAATTGTCTTGTGTCTTTCGTGTGTCAACTTTTACTCACCGTTGGGTTGTTCTTGTCCCATGGGTCCTCGCCTGGTGGTGGTTTGTATGTAGGGAAATCCACAACAATGTACTTCGGTAGGCTAACCTCACCTTTACCGTTTGGTCCAACGGAGCGATCCTTATCGTAAACGATCTCGACAACTACCCCAATAGCTGAGACGTACAATCCTGAGTTGGGATCGATGTTGGCTGACTCCAAGCAAACATGTGCACCTACGCACACATCAAAGGTGTAGAATAGCCTCCTGCCGTAAAAGTGCGACTGGTATGCTGTGTTATTGCCCGCCATCCTGCTGCTGAATTGACACCTGAGCCTAGCTATTGGTACTTTCAGTCGTTCGTGTGTTTTGATCAGCATGTCTACATTTTTCTGGGACATATCGTCCCGTTTCGCGTATACCCACAACGTCTTTGGGTCATTTTCTACCTCTTCCCTCAGTTTTGGATGATATTTTCCGAGTTCGTCTATGTGTAGTTTGATCAGGCGCTTTGCATCCTCATCAGTCTGGTTCCCCACTCTCATCCTGTTCATGAGATCGCTATCCTCCTTGTCTTTTGCTCTAAAATTCTTCGTCAACATGAAGACCACATCCGTCATCATCTCAGTCAAGATTTTGCTACCCTCGTAATCGCATATTTGATTGTTTTTACTCTTTCCTGTCATTGTTTTTGGCCTATCGTTGTTGTGGTATTCGTGGTAGCCGTTTATTGCTCCCCCCTTGTTGGACGGTGGCAGCTGGTAGTCGTCACCGAAGAACAACACAACCGGGACACCGCCCCACCTCTCCCGTTTATTGTGCCCATTAAATGCGCAATCTCTCACATGCTCCTCTGCACCGAATGTTACGTGTGAGCCCAACATGCTTCTTTCATCGACCATCAGTACGAGCAGCTCTTTCAGTTTATTGCACATTTCTTCTCTTCTTTTTGCGTCCAATGATTTGTAAGGTACCTGTACGTTAATTCCCAGAAGTGAGTGCAACGTGCACCCTTTGACGTTGTACGCTGCGCTGCCTGAAGGAGCAGCAACCTGGACTGTCTTGTTCGAATCGGTCAGCTTCCTGATGATGGAAATGATGGTGTTAATTACCAGCGATTTCCCGCACCCACCCATTCCTGTAATTGTTGCTCGTAGCGGCTTGTAATCCTCGTCATTATCAAGGAATTTCACCACAGTATCGACAGTGGCGAGTACGATCATCGCCTGTTCCTCGGACAGTTCCTCGATGTTGTAACTTGATCCGTCAGATTTCGTGGGTATTGTTGCGCCTGAATGATCGTCCATCATGGCTCTGGCACGTTGCTCTCTGAGTTTGACTGTGTACTCCTCCCCTGGTATTGTTACGTCTCTTTCTCCATCAAACGAGCTCTTCGACCAATCGTGATTCAATCCTACGTCGATTTTCTTGCCCCCCAAAAGTAACTCATCCACTTTCCTATCAGAGAGTTGGGTCGAGTGCAAATGATTCAGGTGTTGATCTACCTCGTCATCGTCGAGCTCGTCAATGTTGACATCTGCTTGAATTGTCCCTTTTCTTGCCACACATTCGATCCTTTTTTCTTGCGCGTATCTAACAGCTCTCTGGTATTCGGTCCAAACACTTGTAGGGACCTGTCTTTTCTGCAGCATCAACTTGAATGTATTGATTGTTCTCTGTCTGTCGCGTAAATTAAGTGGTTTGTCGAAGCTCCATGGCTTGTGAAGTAACAACATTCCTCTTGCATAATCGTAGTCCACCGGGTAACGTGGTCTGCAATTGAGTCCTTTGGCGATGAGTATCCTGTTCATGCGTCTATTGCTGTCAGGGTCTATCATGAACTTTTTCCTACACCACTCCTTGTAAAAGTACTGATCCAAGGTCAGTTTGCTGTACTTTTCCTCCCTGCTTGCATAGCTATAGACCAAGTCGTTTGGCTTAGGGTCGGATGATTTTCGTAGCTTCAGACAATTCTGAACCGACACGTAAGTGATCACATCTGAACAGAGTGTTAAACTCAGCCTATCAATCTCGTGCACCGCCTCTTGTATGCTGATGAGCCTTTTGCTTGTCATCCAGTTCAGTGACATTTTCACCAATGTTTGGACACCACTTATATCCTCGGAGCTTTTGCTGGGAGGTGAGAATTAATAGTGGCGGTAGGTTGTGTTAGCAGTGGGGTTAACAGTGTTCGATTGTTTCAATTTGCAAAATTGTGCACTGCACAGTTTTACCAAAGTCGATGGCGGAATACAGTGAGGTTACCCAGCGTAAGATTTTGTTTCAATTTGCAAAATTGTGCACCGCACAGTTTTACCAAAGAAGATGGCGGAATACACAACTGCACTGAATTCAGTGTGAGAGACAACTTTCATCTTCAGAGCACACTTACCTTTGCACAATGTTCTGCACTGCTTCTTTCTCCTTCTTGGACGTGTGGTTCTTCTTGCTGGCGTATGCTACGACATATTTGCAAACGTTCTCAATCTCGCTGACATCGGGTTTGTCTGGATGTGACCTATAAACCAGTAGCTGGATATCTATGTTTGCCCTCCAGGTTTGCAACAGTGTCCTACTGTGCTGACATGACTTTCGCGACTTTGTACGGCGTAGTTGGAAGTGTTCCACTCCCTTTTGATCTGTTACTATCACCGATACTTTGCTGAGTGGTTTCCCATCTGTATCACACTTGCCGTACTCTGTCTCCGTACCGTACCCAAACCTACACTCACGACGTTCGCATTTCGTATTTGTACCAAGGCAATACACATTGCAGTGGTGCACCATGCACTCCTGGCACAGCATTCGGGCGTCCTCTCCCTTATGCACGCTTTCGCAGAACCGATGCATTAGCGGATTTGTTGAGTCGGGAGATCTGTCCGACACGTGGTTCTCATTCACTTCGACGTCGGCTGTCATGTCGAGCACATTTGTCGCGTATGTTTCCAGCACTTTGGCCTTTTCCTCTTCCGTGTCTGCTCGATAGAAGTCATTCAGATATGCCTTGTCCTTGGAAATGCCCAACAAGTGCAGATGTATCTGACCCCTTCCTGGCGCAAATTCGACTCTTGCCCAGTAATGCTCGATACCAAGCGCGTCCTTCGCAACTGTGTCGAGAAAGACTTTCGACCTCTTCATGAAAAAATCATTGACATACACTGTGAATCTCTTGACTGATTTGGTCATGGCCTTGAAGTCGTTTTTCTGCAGCAATTCGACCTGTTTGAGATTTTGTGCAGTTCGCTCAAGGCTGATCATCAGACGACGTAGATCCGGCCACCAGTTTTCGGCACAAGATAACGTGATGAAATGGGTAGGCGGACCGTGTCCACGTGAAATATGGAAGTCAATCCACGATTCTAGCTCGTCCTGCTTCCCCCTCCAGAAACTGTCTGATCCACGTATAACCCCTAGCGATGTATCGCAAACTTGTTAATATAAGCTCATATCACCCTGCCTCAACTGCTGCTGCAACTCCCTCCACAGTTGGTGGCATTCTCACACTCGCACCCAAGGAAGTCTCTGTCTTTGTAAAAGAAATTGCCCTGGGTATGTTCGTATGACGCTGCAGCATGTTGAAGACGTACAGGCAAAACATCTGATCGTTAATGAATCTTCCATCTTGGTACCGTATCAAGTGAGTGGCCCAGCTACGGATATCTTTGACTTTCCCACGTCTGAGATCGTACACGTCTCCAATACCGCCAGGGAAGAGCCAAGGGAATGCATTCACGAACACTTGTCCCGTCGAATCAAACTCTCACTGTTGATGGTTCGATTGGTTGACATGGATTGTCGTTGGCATAATGTTGCAAGTACAAGATAAAGATGCTGGTTTAGCTAAAGTGCTCGAGTGGTAATTTGAACACAATAGGAATCATTCAATGGCTATAAAGGAATACACACTCACTTTATTGGCGCATTGTGGTCGATGGGAGGAAGTTGACCGGACCTTTTCCTTCTGATTCGTTTCCCCCCATGCATTGATCGCTATAACTTTAATTCCTTCACGATTTGGCCTGTTTCGAGGTCGGAAGGTATGTTGTAGTTCGGGGCGTACTGTCTCCATTTCAAACTCGTCTTCGTTGTTCTGTCCTCTGGTGTACCTGTCTGATGCCAGACAGTGTTTCTGCGGCGTCAGCCACGGCATATCTCGTCCGCTGCTTGCTGGGCTTTGTGTTCAGAGTTTGTATTTCTTCGCGACGTCATACAATGAGATCCCCATTCTTGATCCAATCTAGATTGGTTTCCTTAATTGTGATTCCATGATATCCATGTGATTAAGTTTGAGCCACTTGAGAGCCGCTATTACTTTCCTCTTGTTCACTTTGTAATGACGGCTGATAGATTCCCCGTCACGCGGTTGCTGATATGCCGCACAAATGTTACCATACTCGTCTCAGTCTGTGGCACTTCCATTCCATGCACATGTATTTATATTTTTTTCCTGAGCGGAAAGCAAAACGCAATGACGTTAATGCCATAGATACCATCCTTGATGTGCATCGACGAAATCATGGGCGAACACCTCCGAATCAGGAGCTTCTCTGACATAGTCAGATCTTTCAGCTCACTGGGTATGTCGTATCTTTTACCACGGGATTGCCATTTTCGTCAATCTCATAACTCCTTCGCTGTCCCGCTCGTGATACCAGACTGGGTGGAAGTTGTTCTTCAAGAAATAGTCCGATTCTTTATGTTTCTTCGTTCTGCAAGTGGAGCAGATGACTCCTCGCATCGTGTGGCACTCTCCTTGACTTTCTCCGAAAATCGAGCCTGTTCTCGCGCAGACACTGCAAGTTTGC
>CM074149.1:427389-590421 GCA_037178625.1 Skeletonema tropicum
TACTGCATAATCCATGCCATCACAGCATACCATACCATAGCAATCAAGATGATGATTATGAAGAAGCAGCGAACAGCACGACGACGACGACTAAGCACTACCGTCGTGGCGGCGACGACAATTGCTCTTCTCTCAGTTGCCGCCACAATATCTGCATTTGCGCCGCCGCCATTGAGCGAGCGCATCATCTCTACTGCTACTGTTTCTCTCCAAAGCACCAGTTCTCAAAATCCATCATCATCATCGGACGAGGAGCTCACCATCGAAGGCTACTCACGCTGCCTCTCACCACGAGAAGCCAAACGATCCGTCAAGAATGAGTCCCGCCAATACAGTATCATCGATCGCAAGCCCAAGTGGCAAAGACCTCTTTCGTTGGTGTCCAAGGGAGTGAAGAAAGTGATTACCCAGAAGCCGAAGAAGCCTGGCTCGCTTATTTTGTTGAGGTGTGGGGAATCCAAGTGGACCAAGACTGGGCGGTTCACAGGTTGGGGTGAGTCTGAGTAGATTATACTTATCATGTATGTGTGCATGAATATATGCATACAATACATGCACATGCATAGAACTATGTACTAACACTAACACGCTCGATCTACAATACCTCCACATCCACATTACACAACATACAGCCGATCCAGACATTATCAAACCAGGAATACTCGAAATGGAACATGCCGCTCGCCTCCTCCTAAGCGAGGGCTACGAACCAGACATCATCTACACATCACGATTAACCCGCGCCGTCAAAAGTACATGGGCAGTCCTCAACGAACTCAACGCTCCCTATTTGCCCGTCTACAAAAGTTGGCGTCTCAATGAACGGAATTATGGAGCATTGACTGGATTGAAAAAGATGGATGCCGCCAAAGAATTGGGTGTGGAGGTGGTGCAGGCTTGGAGGAATTCGCTCAAGGCTAGGCCACCGCCGATGAAGAAGGATGATACGTATTATCCAGGAAAGGATCGCAGATACGAGGATCTTACGGAGGAGCAGATTCCCTTGACGGAGAGTTTGATGGATTGTATGGAGAGGGCTAGGCCGCTTTGGGAGTATGGGATTAGAAAGGAGCTTGAGAGGGGGGTAAGTTATCACGTGTCTCCCTGCTTGTATATTTGCATGTGATAGGTCATTTCTAACAACACTACTTTTGTTCATTATTAGAATACTGTGTTGGTGGTGGCTCATACTAATACGCTTCGTGGGTTGATGAAGGTTATTGATGGTGAGCTTATTTGTTTTTGTGTGGATTGTGTTTGAAGTAGTAGTTGTGTATTGTATTCGTATTCTGTGGAACAAATATTGTTGCTGATATGAATATCTTTCTTGACTCTCTTTCACTTATTGTAGACATTGACGACGATGATGTTCAAGAAGTCTCCATGCCAGCCGGTATTCCATTCGTGTACAAGTTTGATTCCAGCATGAAGCCTCTTCCACCACCAGAGGGCAAACTTTCCCAGGCACACACCTCTGGAATTTTCCTTGAGAAGCCGGGTTTGTTAAAAGAGGCACTCAAAAAGACAGAGCAATGGAATGAAGTTTTACCCGGTAGTTTTGGACAAACGGTTAAGGTCAATCGTGTCTCTTCAATGGAAAAGGCTCTGATGAAGTTGAAAGAAGATCAGGCCATGTCAGAGGTAGGGCAGAGAGGTGTCGTTGTAGATCCAAATGATGACGGGCAATTGATTATTACAAATAACCTTGCCGAATTTGAAGAGATTGATTCCGAGTTTGAAGACTTCTTCGATGGTGATGGTGCTAAGGAAGCAGAGGCTGTCTCTGTGCCTTTGCCAAATATTCAAAAAGCTGAAGAGATTGCTCCTGGAATTATGAAACAGGGCAATTCAAAGGATCCTGTGGTAGTTTTCATACGTCATGGAAGGACGCCTCATAATAACTTGGGTCTCTTTACGGGATGGGAAGATCCGCCGCTAGCTCCTGATGGAGTGGAAGATGCAAAGAATGCGGGGAAGCTCCTTCGATTGCATGGCTTTGAATTCGATGTTGTGTATACATCATGGTTAACGAGAGCGATTGAGACTGCCTGTAAGTGCATGTGCTACGACTTGTATGTAGTATGGCTGTGAAATGAATGCCTAACTTTTGCTTAAATTTACTTCTTAGGGTATTGTTTGGACGAGCTTGGTGACACATGGACACCAATCATCAAATCCTGGCGTCTCAATGAGAGAATGTATGGCGCCCTCACAGGCAAAAGCAAGCAAATGATTGCCAATGAGTATGGAGAAGACCAGCTGAAGAAATGGCGACGTGGATTCAAAATATGTCCGCCACCAGTTTCATCCTATTCATTGAGCTACCCTGGGAACGACTACAAGCGAACCAAGTATGTCAGAGACCTAAGGATTTCTTTATCAGAAACTATCAATCGTAGTTTGGAGGCGAGACAGTTGCAAATCCACCGGAAATTTCCTAAAACCGAAAGTCTACACCTTTGCATGAAGAGATCTATCCCATACTACACTCAATGTATTGTTCCAGAGGCAGTGAATAAGGGGAAAAGGGTTCTCATTACCAGCCATGAGAATGCAATCAGAGGAATCCTTATGCACTTGTGTGAAATTCCAGAGGAAGCCATGAATCAACTACACCTTCCGAATGGTCTGCCTTTAGTGTATAATGTCAAGAGGAAGTGCATTACGCTCCTTGACGATGGAAGTGGTGTGGATCCAATGACGAAGCATGACTTTGGTCCAGCAGCACAATATCTATTCCGACCATGTGAACTCGACGATGACTTCTTTGATCAGATGGAGCAGCAGGCTTTGGAGAATCAACCGAAAGATGCAAAGGAAAAGGTTACATCAGTCGTATAGAGGGTACGAGAAGCAGCTCTTGTGAGGAAACAAGGATGCTCTGTATCGTCAATCATCATCGAGGGTGACGAAACTACAAGTTGAAGGAACCAGAAGATCTCGCTACACCAAACTTGAAAGAACGAGTAAGAGTATAGAGAGTTGCATTGCATTAGAAGTGTTTGTAGAAGGTATATAAATAGAATGATGTTATACGTGAGATGAAGCAAGCTAAGTTACGTCACGTTTAGTAGAAGATTATTACATAGATAGTGTGTTTAAGTTGATTTCGTTGTATTATTGTCGTGGCATCATTTTTATTGATCCAGCATACAACATGAAGTGTGCATATTACATGAAATTGCTCTTGAGCTGACCTACCAGTAATTTGTCCTGTGTTTATGGATGTCTCTCACAACGTAAGAAGTACAAAGGCAACAGAGCTTGCCTCTCTCGTATCGACTCCTGTCAGTGAAATCACCACACCAAACCTAGACACAGGCTACACAAAAGATTAGATCAAAAACATTGCAATCATCAAAAGTTGCTTCAGAGTAGTCATCGTCATCATCATCATCTGCTGAACAACTGGGTGCTTCGAAGGAGAATACCTCTATTGTTATACAGTCTGAAAACGTGACATTCTTCTTCTTTGTCTTCTTCTTGTCACCTGTTGGCTCAGGCTCAGTATTGCAATCTACGGCTTCTTTTGCATCCACCCCTTCACGCCCACAGTGGACATGATCTTCTATCGCCTCTACATCTTCCCTTCTTTCACAGCCTTCTTGTCTCAAGTCTTCGTCTTGATGTGCACTGTCACCTTCTTCTGTAGAATGTAAAGCGGCCTTTCGTAGCAGCTGGCTCCGAGTTGATTTCAGAAACACTGTAGCGAACGAATCAAGTGACGAAGAGAGGGGATGATGATGGGAAGTTTTTCTCATTGCAAGAAATGTATTGATGTGGCTGATGTAACAGTGTGTAGTGCAGTTAAATACTGGCATATAAACTACTCCTAAGTAGTATTATGATGGTCTCCTGAAAACGTTGAGCTGTTAGGATGAAAGATGAAGGTATTATTATCTCACACACCGTCGAAGAAATCTCATGCGGTGTTATCTCATTGATGAAGAATGTAGGTGTTTAGGCACAAATGCACTAAGTAGTACTGTCTGCGGTTATCGAGATAATCAGGTTTACCGTCCGTTCGACAAACTTGAATGGCGATAAGAGGGGCGTTGAGGTTGCACCTCTGAGCCAACGTGCGAAAGAACAACTTTGTGAGATTAGGATTACTTCTCAAATAACCCTAGTTTAACCCCCTTTATGGAGAATGACACGTGGCAAATACAGAGAGTGTAAATGTCGCACACTTCTACTACCATATTTTTATCTAACTAATCTCACTCTATCGACCTACATACTCCTAAGTAATAAGTACGGGGAAACGATTGGCTTCGTCCCGATAGGCAGAAATAATAGTGTGCCGTAAGATACGCACGCGGTGGCGATGGGATGATTTGGGCGACCTTGAGGGCAGGATAAGCAGGCCCCTCTCAACTGCTCAAACTAAACTTGCCGTCTTGTTCCTGCCCGCAGAAAGGCCTTACGTCAACAGTCTCTGCTTGGTCAGAGTTGCGGTGCGGTGGATGTATGGACGGTGACTATAATATAGCTTGCGATACGCCTTTTGAAGAGACAGACAAAGAGAATTTACGCGTTAAACTCCTCTCTAGCTAGGGTCTCAATGGAAGTAGGAACGACGATGATGTCGGTACATTGGCGCTCACTACCCTCTTCGTGGAGTAAAGGCGGTAGGATGACGTAGCACGAACTGCCTCGTGTTAGATAGCGGGCGTAGAAGTAACAGCGGCTCTTGAAAGGTGATGCCAGAGGATCCCAAGCAGCAAGAATGGACGCCAACTTGCTCTAGATTGATGAAGTCCTTCAAGTCTATGATATGAAGAACTACCAAGCACTGTTTTAAGTTAGCACAAAAGATGCAAATGATTCGTTAGAGATCATGTGTTGGTATAAAGAGACAGCAGACAAACACAACACAGATTTTACTCCCAAATGCAAATCAAAGACAAGCTGTAAACATTGTGGGTGGGGAGGAAGTTACTAATGGAAGATTGAATGACAATTTACTGACTGGGTTCGTATGGTCTCTAGGACACATTCGACTAAGGTGGGTTCATCCGCTCATGGGCTGGCCACAGAAGGCAGGTTTTTCACCACAACACGCGCCATAACTCTCAGCTTTCCGGTTCAGAACCCCCCACCAGTACGGAAAAAGCAGGGTCAACACGCAGACCATAGCAGAGCACGGAACCCCAAACCTTGGGCGACCCGAAGGCCATTATCTTCTTGGGCCATTTTATTAAACGCCATGTAGTGGCCCAAAACACTTGCGTACGATAGCAAGAAGCATACTTATCAGGATTGCATAGGCTATGCTATAGCTTCGTAGATGACCTAATGCCGCCAAGTAGTCAGAGGATGAGACATACAACACAACGCAGCCAACTTCAATATCACGAATTCTCTTAATTGAAGTAAAATTTGGCCACCAAGCCTGATACAATAGAGTGAAAGGAAACCACTTCATCTTTCATATGGATGACATGTACTTCTAGAGAAGGACGATGAGACCACAACAACTTCTCACTCTTGTTTTTCCATGTCAGTAGCAGCAGCTATCCATAAAGCAACAAAACAGCAGCAGCAGTGTAGGCGACGCCTGCATTTGGTAGCAACACAAACAAGTCGTCCAATTGTGCCGCCGCCGCTGTCAAGGACTCTGAAAATGGTGCATCTCGAAGTGGGGAAATAGCAGCGAATGATTTGTGATGTAAAATATCATGGTAAAAGGAGGAGCGGTGGAATCACTTTGTTGGTAGCGGCGCCTATTTGAACATTGCTGCTTTAATTTCAGTGGAGGGACAAGAAGTGAAAGCAACAAGTAGACATGAAGTGGATCGAGCAAGTGCCACAATAGCAATAGAAGCAATTTACTCTGAGAGTGAGAGTGACAACACTTTCAAGAGAGCTAGGATGAAGATCGCATTGGACTCGTATTACTTGGAACTAAAAGTAGTGTCATAAACTAGTTACATCTTTCATAGGAATAATGAGAGGCATTTTCTATATACCTACATCTCACTCCCCATCTGTGAAGGCGGAAACGCCGATCCCCAATCATTCCGCTAGAGAGATAAGAGGCTGCAAATGTGCCAAATTACACTTATATGCAATGGGCTTTTGGAGTGATCCACCCTTGACTGCTCAAACAACACGAAGTCTGCACGTCGGCAGGCTTTGCTTGGTCTGAATAGCGGTGGATGAATGGACGGTAGCTGGCTGGTCGATTGTGGTAAGTATGCCGTGTGTGGTGAAAAGTGTGCTCAGAGATGTAAACGTTGAACTGCTCTTGAGTCACAATGGAAGTAGGAACTACGAAGATGTCAAGTTGGGCAGGAAGATGTGTTGTTAGAAAGATGACTCGAAACGAAAAATAAAGACATGTCAACAAGAATCTATCGCTATTGACATCAAATTCTTTGGGGAAATATGGGCGGGGGACGTCACACAAGATGCTGACAGGGTTCAAATAACCAAGGTACTTCCGCAGGCTGCAGACCCGGGGTCCTCTTCACCCTCCTAAAGGGATCACTAGATCGCCCGCGCACCCACAACTCTCAGCTTTTCTCCCGATCAATCTCCACCTGTACGGAAACTGTGTGCTCTGGAACCCCAAACTCAGAGTGCGGTCCGAAGACGTTTAACTTCTTGGGCCAATTTATATAGCACCGGCTTCCACGGTGCTGGGCCAATTTGTATAGCACCGGCTTCCACGGTGCTGGGCCAATTTATATAGCACCGGCTTCCACGGTGCTGAAGTTGTTGCTCGATCTCATCTACTGTTCTTCCCGATCATGAATCATGTAACTCACCTGTAACTGTAATCATCGGCCATCGGCTGCGGTCGCCAGAAAAGCGCCTGCTTCAAGGCGGCGGCGATGCGTGCGGGTGAATGCAGTTGGGAGGGGCGGTGGGATAGCGGCCGGCGAGCGGAGGGCGGAGAGTTGGCCGACATGGTGGTTTGGTAGCTAATCATGTTGACGGTTTGCTCGATGAAAAATTATGAGCTGTGCTCAGCAAGCAGAGGCAGCGGCATGTGGCTTGCGACAGCGTGTTGCCATCCATGATTGAATGAATGGCTGTGAGAGACCCACATGACGTTGTCTGTCAGCATGATTGAATGAATGGCTCTGACAGCTTTTGGTCGGCATGATTGAATGAACGGCAGTACGAGATGATGCGGCGCCATGATTGAGCTCTTTTTGAGGCGATGGTTATTTTTTGCGTCACACAAGTCGAGTACCGAGTGACCAAGCAACGTTGAAGTTAATGTGAAGTTGATGATAATAGATACTTCTATCATGATCAACATGAACATGCTACAACAAATGAAAGCCAAAAGCACATAAGTAGCTATTCTTCATCACAAAAGACGTGATCAGATCGACAACACCATTCAAATAAAAGATTTAGCAAAGTGATTCATGTGTTCTCAATCCATGACAATCTCGAACTTGCTACCCCATCAGTGAAGTGACCTGCGACGAAGACTTCGACAGCTTTGAATGTATTATTTCTGTAGCTTTCTTGTGAATGATATAGTAGTATCCTCTGCACTTGTGTAGAGTCGTTCTTCGTCACCGATACGCTGCGCATGAGAGAGTTATTATCACATCGTTCATTCCAGGCTTGTCAAAGGGCTCACCGATATTATTTATGCTTGATCCTTCAACTCCAATGCCACAATGCATCACACTAACAGAAGCTCACCAAGCTCGACACACGAGCTACCATCGTAGCACCCGATCTCGATACGACGATCTAAGCATTCTGCGTATCAAGGCAGGACGAAAGGAGGTTATCGTGTCACGTAAGAAAGATTTTAATGTGATTGTACTGCAAGAGTGAAAGTGAAAGCCCAAGTCTGATCAAGATTGAAAGAGCTGAATGAAGATGATTTAGTCGATAGTGTCAAGCACTTATGATAGTAGAGTAGAATCCTACAGATAGCCATAGTCGCATGTGTGTATATGTGATGGTATAGATAGTACAAAATTGTGAAATTACTTCAGCTTATCATTGTTGACACGGCACGTCCAAGACCCTAACCTAAATAGTTATCATAACCATGGTGCAAAACTGGTTCTTGGACAGGTTCTTGAAAATTTCCTACTGAGCATGAGAGTGGATTTCAATGGTGTACTTACTTGATTGATACAATTACTCTTCTAAAGTACTCAGATCTCACGTGTGGAGAACACTTGCGGACCATTTTAATCCATCTCATTGGCCTCAGACTCTTTCTGTGACCCATCTCACTAACAGCAAAGGTCATGACGTCTTCTCCCAGATCATTCGTTGTCCGCTCTACTAACTGGCAAAATGTCCAGTCGCCGTTGTTTCGTTTGATCCATGCAAACTCTGATAATTGAAGAGTGTAGATGGATTGAATGGTATCTTCGAGAGCTGTGAATTGCTCCATGTCTTTGTTAGATCGGAGAGTATCGCCCAGACGATAGTGCTCTACAGTGATGGGTGAAACTTGTGTCTGGATAGATGAATCATCAGTCTCGTCGTCTGTTGCAAAGCCTTCAATTTCGATAGTATGAATCGAATCTGACGGGTTGATGTCAGTGGCAGTGGGTATGAATACAAGTAGTTCACATTCGGGGGAGAATTTGACACGAGGCTTGGGTTTGGTGAGCATATTTGGACCTCGCAGTTTATGTCCATGAATGAAGAGGGGATCCAAACAACCAAGGAGCCAATTAGCTGCATACATTTTCCCCCATTCATACACACCCGTTGTGAAGGGAATGAATGATAACGTAGCATGCAAGAAAAGTGATGCGGCATGCGGCATGCGGCATGCGGCATGCGGCATGCGGCATTAGAAGGTCATTACATTTCCTCCGTTGAGCAGGTACTGATTACTGATGCAAAAGACTGCTCTCCAGTGTAGGATACCACATAGGAGTAAATTGTGTAAAGGCCTGATACGAGGCCTGCATTTACTGAAATGCGCTCTCAAGGCAGTTGTGTCCTTGCACAGCGCCACAGCCTGAGCCTCTCGCGAAGTCTCACCGCCACGCCGCTGCATGATATTTTGCCTTTTTTGGGTCATTCCTTTGCATGCAGCCTCCTCTTTCACTTTTGCTTGTTATATACTTGCTACACGTCAGCTGACACCGAGGCCTTTTGCTTTGCGGTACATCTCAATTCATGATGTCTCCTTTGGTGCTCGCTTAGTTTTGGTCAGCAGTCAGTTAGTATCCCCTTTCATAAAACAAGAACTCCAAAAGCTACACACAAACAACTGAAATACATCAACGATAAAAAACAACATGACCAGCTCCATAGTAATGAAATCGATAGCACTTCTCCTTCGCATCATCGAGTCGAAAGATTGGCAAAGCCTGGAGGAAATTGCTCTTTCTAACCCCACTATCTTCCGAACTCTATGCGAGGACATCGCTGGATGTGAAGAGTTCCACGGTATGACTCTACTTCATGCTGTAGCGAGATTCGATGCACCCCTGACCGTTGTCGCCAAGATGATCGAGATTTGCCCCGATCTCCCATCTGCTACCGATTGCCTGGGCAGGACTCCCCTTCACGTGGCTGCTGGTCTAGGAGCGTCACCGGATGTGATCAAGCTCATCGCCCATTCGTGGCCGGCTGCATGCATCTCACCGGACGAAGATGGAAAGACTCCGTTACATTTTGCTTGCGACACTTCTTGTGAGCTGTTTGCGGACGATTCTAACAACAAGTCCCCTTCACGAGCAGTACCGAATCATGATTCTATCCGCTACTTGCTGTCAGTGTGTCTCCATGCAGCCGCAATGGAAGACCTTGACGAAATGAGTCCTTTGGAATACGCCATCCTGAGTGATGCTGAGATGGAAACTGTCAAGTTGTTACAGCTTGCGGTATCGGTGGAGATACAGTCGCGATCGAAATCGAGTAGTCGTCCAGCCAATGCTTTGCCAGTTTCCGTGAGAGCATGAATCATGTATAGGATATTATTGAATGTTGAAATAGTTTATAGTAGACTTGCTTAGAATTTTAAAGTAGACCAGAGCTAGCATAGCAGACGCATCATTTGTGTTCCTACAAAATCATTATGATTTATTGGTAACGGGCAAGAGGGAAAAGAAGCTAAAAGAGTTTAAGTACATATTTACATCTATGTTTTTCAGAGGCAGCGTATAGCTCAGTGTCTGCTTCTGCACATACAGCTAACAGCAGTTGAGGGAACGCTGAACGTGGTCGCTGCATGAGAGATCATGCAAGTCTTGATCTTTGCACCATATCTCATGTAGAGATGAGCTTGGTGAAACTACATGACCTTCGTGACCTCTTTTCTTCTGTTGCTTCCAAGGAGAGGATCTGTTTGATACCTTGTGAGTTTTCACTGAAATGGCCACACTTATTTCGTCCACATTGTCTCCTTCTACCTGTGTCTTTTCCTTGTCGTCGAGAGATTGTAACCTTGACCTCGCCGCTGCTATCTTCGAGGGGTGATCAAAGTCGTAGCATTCCATAATGACCGATACAAATGCCGAGTAGATCTTTGTTTCTGTTGGTAGTTTTATTGTCTTGAATATAGAGGCGAGCGATGGTGCTCGTACGCTGCGTGGAGAAGGAAGTAGAAGTCTCGCACAGCAAGCTCGGTCAGATACTTCATCTCATGCACGAAAAAACCCCATTCCGCCTCAAGCATGTCGACATAAGCGTAAGGCAAGAGCAAGGAGAGGAGTGACTACCAACTTGATGGGCGGTTGGAGCGTGACAACGCCAAGAGAGGCCACTTAGCAATGTACGTTTCATGTCCTCGATCTCCTGAGCAGAGTAGATATGGCGGCACATTTCGGCAAGCGCTTCACTTGAAATGACCGTCTTCTCGTAGAGCTTGATGGTGGTGTACAAGGCGGTAACTGTGAGAAGCTGGAACTTCCTTTGATCTCTGAGGGCCTCATCGGACACCCGTGCAGCATCTTCGGAGTTGCTAGGCATGGATAGGAATCGGTCGACCATCTCCATCGCCGAGGCCACTGTTTCTCGCGAGAAGCGACAGTGATCAACGATGTTGTAGCACCAATCCACCAACTTCATTCGATCGCCGGCAGTGATCATGGTGGGATCAGGGGGGTTGAGATACCCATCATAAGAAGCATGAATAAGAGGTGAACTCACTTAGGATCATTGCAGTGAGGGTGTCAGCAACAGCCCTTGTGTTTCTGGATAGATTCTTTGTTGGCTTCATGGTCTTCGAGGATTGCTGTTTGTTGTTTGTGGCTTGGATTCTTTTTATGGGAATATGGAGAGATATGGAGGTTGATAGACTAGTGAAGAGCCTGCGTACAAGTCACAAGTCCAACGCTCCTTGATATGAATGAAATAACATTCTCATTACATATTAAGCGAAGCATCCTAAGCACTGACAAGCGCTGAGATGAACACAATAAAACTAAGAGCCCATTCTCTTAGTAAGGCATAACAAGTATGTAGCTCCTAGATTGTCACTCCAACGGTTTGTGAATGTTGGATGGGCTTAATGTACTCCAGCCATCTTGTCCCATCTCCTCTCTCTATCTCTCTCTAGAGAGGTTCAAGAAAATACTCCTGCAAAACGGGACACAACTCCCGAACCCAAACCTCGGCACTCCAGTTCCTCTGTCCGAGCAAGCGTTTCTACCCGAGTGAAATGAAGTGGCCTCGAAGAACCTCTAGCTAACAATCATTACCACGTCACACGTTGATAGTGGCAACCTTGTACCTCCAAACGGCAGCGAGAGCCGGAAATCTCATATCATTTCCGGATGCTTGACTGCCTTGTCGAGGCAAACAGAACCATCTTATCGAACAAAGTGAATAAAGATCCAACCATTAGGGGGGCATAGTTTGGCTAAACTGCAAGTGTGAGCTCAGGATAACAGGCGGAGCCCAACTTGCCCAAAGCGTAACCATCCGATTTAAAGTTGTGCGCATTGAATATACTCCAGTCGAGAAAGATGTTCTATCAGGTCGAACGATGACAATAACTACACTACTGTTGTGTGTGGGAAAGGTGTCAATGGTTGATGGAATGGGCAACCCCCGGGAATTGTCGACTCTCCATGCCTTCGCTGAGTGGGAAACCCTGGGGCCTGGGGCTGGGGATTATCGCCTCTCCAGGATGCGAAGTCTCTCGGCAAGGAATTGCGGGGGTTGCCAGGTGCCCTGCCCCTTTGGCTTGGGTCAGTACTTCGCAATACCAGCGTACAAAATTTATAGAGCGATAATAAGTATTCGGTCTCCTTGCTTTGTTCCAAAACAAATATGTGAGCGCGACCTACCGGTGTGACACTACATTTTTTCCACGTCGATGCCGTGAGTGTACTTTAGATACTGCAGTACTTATCGTACCATATACTGTACATTTGAAATGAATTTGCAAGCACCTATTTTGTGTACCACTCAGCTCTTTTTCTCGTGGGAGTTTCGTCTCCATTTTTTTTTCTGCACAAACGTCAGTTTCTCCTCTTTGTGCAGATCTGACCGCCGTGTGTATTTATGTGGGTAGAAAATGTGCTGAGTGGTACACAATTAAGCAACCTCCTCCAACTTGAAGTTTTTGCAGTCGAGTCAATTGAGTGTGGCTTCCGATAAAATATCAGTACCGTTTCATTTAATATTAGTTCCTACGTAGATACGGTTTTTACATGCCATCAACCATCAAAAATGGACCCAGACCATGGTGAAAAATGGCTTCCTACGACCCACAATAACACAGTACTCCTAACTAGTAGGATTTTGAGCTTACTTGCTGTGGTAATCTTCATCCCTTGACCATTACAGCTGTTTTCACGGATTTTCGGATAGCCGTTCAAGTTTCGAATTCCTACGTATGTTAGGTACAAATGACGTAGTGAGTCTTATAAAAACCCATTGGGCCGATTTCTCCCAACTCACCCCTCAACAAGAGCCACTCCGCGCAAAAAGATGCCAACCATGGCCAAATTCCGGAGCGTACTACGCACAACAAGTTGGATATTTGCTCAACCAAAAGGATAAATTAACCTCTCTTGCATGTCTAGATCCAAAATAGCCAATTAGGTTGACTAAAGATTGTAATCATGAACGATGGTAATACACT
Organism: Skeletonema tropicum; assembly: GCA_037178625.1. Classification (NCBI taxonomy): domain Eukaryota; phylum Bacillariophyta; class Thalassiosirophyceae; order Thalassiosirales; family Thalassiosiraceae; genus Skeletonema; species Skeletonema tropicum. The sequence continues at coordinate 440,432 of CM074149.1, forward strand.
TTTTGAATACCTTTTCACACGGCTCATCAGTAAAAGTGACACTTATCGCGGCAGGTGGATTTGCGACCAGTCGTTGGTAGAGATATTGCACAGACACTATACGAATGTAGATAAAGACAATACCTTACGGAACAAACTCGTGCAGCGTCTGAACAAGGCAGCCGGACCTTTCAACAGCAGCAATGTACACAAGATATACCACAAAAATTTCACAACATCATGTCCATTCAATTCGTCATTACGCCGGATGGTGCACTATTACTACTTTGGAAAGGGAGAGAAAGTGCCCAACGAACCAATACGCGCAGCAGAGTTATTGTGCACAGAAATAGAACATATACAGAGTTACAGTGCAACTAATAATCGGCAGCGATCTTGCAACAAGCCGGAGCAAGTATCATTTCCCGACGATGGATGCGCTGGTAAGAAGAAGAACAAAAATAATGAGAACAAACGTAAAGAAGCAACAAAATCATCAGCGGCTGCACCAATTACTCCTACTCCACAAAAAAGAACAAGGCGCTCGCAACGACTAGTTGAGCAGCAGCAGAGCCCTCTCGTGCCATTCGTCACCAACGTGGGTAGATTAGAGGATGAGAATAATCAAGTTGACGACGAAGATGAAGATGAAGACGACGACAATAACAACAGCAGTGGCGATATAGACGGGGATAACAGCAGCAACAACCAGACTCCGAATATTATATGGCAGTCACCTGAAGCAGCAGCTCTCTTCGGATTTGACGAAGGTGCCGATGTGTACAACGGACTAGTGCAATTGGTTGAATCACTTACACTGGTGGGGCAATCAGCAAATGGATACGAAGAAGCAGGCGTCATTGACTTGCACGAAGATAGTAAATTGACAAAGCATGCCTTATTTGACTTACGCAATAAATGTTTATACCTCAGGGTTGCGTATTCAATAGCACTTGCCGAGTATCGAGTTGGGTTTCCATTCCAAGCTTGTTGCGACAAAGCGGCAAGGCTGCTCAATGATTTAACACTGTTCAATGCAGCAACTGGTAGGACAATCATGAATTGGAACCGTATCTTCCGCGTTAATCATCAATTTCCAAACCCCAACCCCTACGTCGCCAATGGTATCAAACGAAAGCCTACACTATTTGAGGTATTTCCGACAGCAGCAGTAGATGTGTCAAACTTCATACTTGACCATCTGGAACATTTCAGCGTTGAATTGCTGAGGGAACATTTTAACACAACAATGATAAAGCAACTAAATGAAGAGGTGAAAACCAACATCAACTTTACCGAAGACTCAGAAGAATTTCAACTGGTTGACAGATATCTCAAAAATCCACCATCATACTCAACGGTTGGGAGGTGGGTCGGATACCTTGGTTTCAAACGAGAGGTGTCAAAGAAATGCTACTACGTTGATGGCCATGAGTATGCCGAACAGATAGAGCATCGGTCTCGGTTAACAGACGAATATCTATCAGTGCTTGAACCACGATCTCATCGATGGGTTCATTTGTCACAGACCGAATTTGACGATTTGAAAACAGCGCTCGAAGATGACAAAGATGGCGAGAAGGCGAAGGACATGTTAGATAAGGTTGCTTATAAGTTCAAGGGAGTTGATGAAAAAGTATACTTTGAGTTTCATGTGGACAAACACGTGCGTCTGCAGAAGATTGCAAACGATAAGTATGGAGCATTTGGAGGAAGAGTAAGCATAAGAAAGAAAGCTGAAGACAAACCTGTCATCATCTTTGGCCAGGATGAGGCTATTTTTAATGCTTTTCTGTCGCGGACTCACCAGTGGGTTGATCCGAATGGAAGGAGGGCAATTATGCCGAAGACTGTTGGTGCTGGTATCATGATATCTGCGTTTCAATCGAGAGAATTGGGTTGGGGCATTCCTATCACCGAAGATCAGCTGAAGGAGATTAATGCTGCTAGAGCCAATCAAGAATACTTCGACAAGGCAGCGGCAATTGCCGTAAATGGTAACACAAAAAAGCAACCACTTGAATCGTCACCTGGGATTCTTAAGTTTGCATACGGGAAGAACGGGTACTGGACAGGGAACCACACGATCCTGCAAACGGAAGATATAATAGATTGCGTAAAAGTAATACTCGGAGATGAGTATGAATATGTCTTTCTTTTTGATTTGAGCAGTGGTCATGCAAAGAAGCGTGTTGACGGTCTTGATGCAAAGGAAATGAACAAGAATTGGCACTCGACACCATCGCAAGCTAGGAACACCAAAATTGAACGGCAGGAGGAATTTGTCGGGCCATACTACGATGCATCCAATCCAGCAATGGTGACTATCGGTCAAGAACAAACGATGAACTTCACCAGTGAAGATGTCGGCCCATTTTGGCTGACAGCAGAGGAACGTGAAAGACAACGGCACGACCGAGAGGTTGAAATACCAGAAGACAAGAGGAAAGAGCGACATAAGGTGAAGAAAGAGCTGATATCGGAGCTGATGGACACCGAGTGGGGGAAAAAGGAAGGAGAAATAAGGTTATGGAAGATGACACATGCTGAGCTAGCAAAAATGGCGCAAGCGTCTAGTATCGATATCAAAATAACACCTACCACCAAAATGATATATGGATGGGAGGGCAAGGGTAAGGGACTTCTGCAGATTGCGTATGAACGTGGCTGGATCGATATAGCAACCTTCAGAAAGGGCAGCTACCAAGTGATGAAGTATGATGATGAGGGTAACTTGGTTCCTGAGCTTTCCCTCCGGCATTTGCTTGCAAACTGCACGGATTTTTTGTCTGAACAAAGCCAACTCGAATATGTTTGTGAATCTTTGGGAGTAAGAGCCTTGATTACAACAAAGTACCATGCTGAATACGCTGGTGAGGGTGTCGAATACTCTTGGGGATTCTCCAAAGCTCTCTACCGAAGACATCCATTAGCTCAAAAGAAAACGACTGCTGATTTCCTTGCATTGGTCGACAAGTGTATTTCAAGAGAGGTTCTCACTGTGGATCTCATTCGTAAGTTCAGTGCCAGGGCAAGAGGTTACATGGAGACATATAAGATGTTGGAGATTGAGGCAAAGAATACCAAGGAGACAGAAGGTAATTCAAGTGAGGATGCACCCATTCCGCACAAGAGAATTGAAACGCTGAAGAAGGTTTTGAAATGTCATCGTGCTGCTATTGACTTTGACAAATCTTTCATTATGAAAACTGTCTACGCAAAAGACTTTGATTTCAAGAATGATTTGCTCAAGAAGGAAGAGAAGCTCAACTTTAGTCTCAGAGTAAAACGAGAGAATACGAAGGTGGAAGCGACGGCAAAGAAGAAATAAACATAGGACAATGTTCATTTATGTCTCTTGGTGGAATATGGCATACGAGGCATTATTTACCATGGTCCGGTTGTTGTTCGCAATTGATAAAGACGGAACTTTTACGGGTAGAGTAGCTCCCCAGTTAAGGGGCTTTCAGTACGTTTGTACGTAGGAATAAAAATTCTGCGATTATCCGCCAAGATTTGCTAACAGCTGTAGGATCTTATCGATACCTTACTTGCCACCATAAGTAGGCCCGATACTCCCTCTGTCCCACAAAAAAGTAGATATCTGATTTCATTTGGCTTAAATTTCATCAATTTTCGTCGAGGAATTTGCTATTGCACACCGTTGGAAAGCTTATTTCACGGCGGTTACGATTGAATAGAGGTTGGATGTTGTTAAGCGGTTATTTGTGTTGTTATTGTGATAAAAGGGGATGAGTTAACCTTAATATACCACTGATGGAAACTGAAGTGGAAGAAGGAGGGGAAGAAGGGGGCCTCTCGGACAATTGTGTAGGACCTATACAAAGGAATTAGTATTTCTGATATCTACTTTTTTTGGGACTACGATTAACTTCAAATACAGTGGGTCCATCTATATTGCCCGCCGTGAGTATTGCCCGTCCATGGATATTGCCCGTTTCGGAAGCTGATCACACCCTTCTCGTATCACTGGCTTCCCCGCTTCTCCTGAGAAGGGAGAAGAGCCAGCCAAGCGCAGCCAGCCACACGATGTCCATGACCATGACCATGACTCTCGTGCCTCCGTAGCATTACATACATAATACAGTGAGAAATTAATAAAGTAAAACGACAATGAGTCCTCCGAGATGTGCTGCGGGCGATTATTGTGGCATGGATGGCCTCCCCTTGCCGCCTGAAGGGAGCAGGGATTCGAGACACTTTTGTCTTCGTTGCGGACATCAGAAGCATGCGCCGTGTGGGCACCAATTTGATGAGTTGCGAAATAACGAAGAACAATACAAAGATATCCTTGATGTCATTGCGCCTACAGAGAAAGGTGATCGACCTGAACAAGTGATTGGTTGTATGTACATACATAGGTACTGTAACATATAGTACCCCTACTTACGCTTATTTACCCTGGTTTTGGTTATTGCCCGTCCATGGATATTGCCCGCTCCCGTCAGAGGACACACCAGCGGGCAATATAGGTGGACCCACTGTATCTACTTTTTTGTGGGACAGAGGGATATTCAAATTCGACTTGCAAACTGAACTCAAATGAACAGTAACATCGGAGTAATTGTAGAGGCGATACTGAAAGGCCTCTTTTACTGAAATGCTGGTCCCGATTCAGATCGTTACTATCATGGCGACCCTCATGCTTGAGAACCTTCAACGTCAAACATAAACTCTCATTTATATCATTTTTATCTCTAAGATCGATTGGGGAAAGCGACCCGCTTTTCTCATTCCTTTCATCGGTTGCAAGTAAGTGAGGTCTGTAAACTGTGGCTTGCATTTAATAGTTGATCCGGGCAGGGTAGCGCGGAAAATCACAAGGGCTAGGCCTTACCCTAGTCCCCACGAAGATGGTGATTCCAGGAACTACGGCGGGCGCCTCGGGCGTCCCGGTGTTTCACTGCTCAACCCGATGCGTACAGCATCAGTTTTAACCTTCACTCTGGCTTAACAACCAATAAAATTTCGGAACTTGAAAGCTTCGAATCAATACCCCTCCGGACCTTACAGATTCTGGGAATGCCGCAAGAATACCTTGGTCTCAAACAGACCATTCATGTAAACGCCACTTATTGTGCGGACTAATTTCTTGGTTCTTGGTGAAGGAGATAATCTGTGCCTGCGGCCAACCTTACCCTTAACCTCTTTGAGGGGGGAGGTTGTGATTCCATAATGCAGCACGATGAAACTCGTACACAGAATGCTTGGCCCTTCAAACAGGCCCTATGCTCGGCTAACCGTATCTAGCCCTTCACCTGCAAGAAAATTGATCAGCAATAAGAAGCATTGTTAGTAATCAAGAGTTGTGATTCTTGCAATTTTCCTTCTTTACCATAAATTGACAAGGTCGATGCTGGTATCAGCCACCTTGCTCTATACAGCCGTCGTCTCGTAATCACAGAGCTACATAAGCTGTGACCATTCATAATTATCAACCATGGTACACCCAAGCACCTGGTTGTTCGCGGCTCCAGGTACCTCAGTTCCATTTCCATCATGGCAGCCTCCTCCTAATCCTCTGTTCATCTTCGCAAACAAGGAACCTTCCATCTATCCTTCCTCATTGACCCGCCTGACCGATCCCACATTCTAGTACTGCTATGTATCTGTCCCTCACAGCTAAATTGCGCTCGCCCCTCAATCAATTTGGCAGAGTTGACTTTTACCTCCCAGTGATAACATATCCTGTAAGGTGTCATTACCGCCGTTATATTCAGAGCTCGTTCAGATAAAGGTGAAGGAGGCCAAGGGAGCCTCATCCAGTACGCACTGGTGAAAACAACAACAAGTTGCACGAATTCGGCAGCACGCTTCCTCATCGCGTCGCAGCATGTACAACATAACCCTCGTCCACATCAGAAGCAAATAAGCGATGGAAGTCTTTGCCCCAGAGGTTCAATCCATCAGCATTCGAGGCATCCACTTTAGAATACCATAATCCGGGACCAAGTCCCAAGAGTCTCGTAGCTTGCTCAAGAGCCGCATAACGCTCTTCCACAAAACGTCATTACCATTACACATGGGTGAACGACGTTTAGCCTTGTACCACCGTTCCCAATGTCTTCGTGAAAGTTAGTGACTTGCTCACCAAAACTCTGCATCTCCTTTACGTGGCAACTGTCCAGTGCCAAACTGGTAACGGACAAGATAATCCAATCCCCTTAATGATAGATGTAAATCATCTTCCCTACTTGCTTGGAGACAACCATCTATAGGTGGCCATCCCCTCCGGCTCCCGATCCGACGCCTGTTCCAACCTAGCCTTATTGAAGAAGGACAGATGTCGAAATCATGCATACCTCTCGAGGGCACTGGGCGTATAACTAGGGGTCATTACCCTCAGCCCACAAACACTGAACAGTTGTACAATCGCTGCTATGACACTACATTTCCAATGCGTCGCTGATCCTATCGCAGATGAGCGTTATGACGCAGGTAGATGTGGAGATGCCCAACGCCGTGGTGAATGTTTGCAACACTGCTATCTCCTAATGGCGAATGCCATGCAATTCCAAACCGCATGGAAGTCACTAGAGATGAAGCGGAATATGTACTAGAGTGGGTACCCGCCTGCATCACAACTGACACGAGACTTAGTACCTCTACCTAGCATTCAATCAGTCGTCCACAACTTCTTCATTGTGCAGCAACTTCCGCCAAGGCTGGACATCCCCATGAGAGTGATCGTCAGTCTCCACTTCAGTAGTTGCTTACGATGGCAACTCCACCATCACGGGAGTCAATATCTTCCGAATAACAGTAGTTTATGAACATCCCAAAATAAGCTGTCGGATCAACTACTGCAGAGGATCTTATTGCGTCACACAAACACCGCAGGTGCTCCCCCTCCGGCACCCCAACCAACATTCATCCTCAACTATCATACACCCATGCATTAATCCTGTTGATCGTTGAAGCTGTGCCCCAGCCAGCACTGTTGTCGATATCTTCCGAAAAGCAGTAGTTCGTGATCTTTGATCAACGACTGCAGAGGATCTTGTTGCGTCACCCAAACACCGCAGGTGACTCCCCCTCGGCATCCCAACTAACATCTAACCTTAACTATCGTACATTCATACCTTACTCCTGCTGATCGTTGAGGCAGTGCTATCTCCGTACAAATAAGCCATGCAGTTCCAAACCGCATGGTGTCATTGGAGATCCATCGCAACAATCAGTTCCCGCTTCACAGTCTCTCCATACACAAGAGATGGAGGCCCTCTACTAGCTTTTGGGCGGTAGTGGGACCCCGGAGACACGGACCTCTCATCTTTTGTAAGTACGAGAGCACATGGTAGAAGACTGATTAATTGAGCAAGACGATCGCACATCGATACAACATCCATCATCTCCGTCCCCCCCATCAGTAAAAATATCTCAGCATATCTTCAACAAAAGATGGTCCGATACAAGCTGTACATAATATTCAGCTTTGCTGGAGAACCACCCGCCAAAGACTAACACTCCAGCTCGATGGAGAACTTCCACAGACGATGCCCTCTCCTCTAATCATCCGTCCTCCTTCCCCACCGGTATTTTGATCTCCGTACAGATAAGCCATGCAGTTCCAAACCGCATGGTGTCATTGGAGATCCATCGCAATAATCAATTCCTGCTTCACAGTCACTCCCTATACACAAGAGGAAGGCCCGCTACTAGCTGTTGGGCAGCAGTGGAACCCCGGAAACACGAACCTCTCATCTTGTGTAAGTAAGGGAGCACATGGTAGAAGAGTCTTGAATTAAAGAAGCAGCAAGTAACTATGCAGCGTGCACATGTTCGTCAGCAGCATCTTCCCCCGAAGATAGGTAAGCAGGCGTAGGCAACCCTCTCACTATGTGACCGGGTTGTTGCTTCCGTGGAGGACAGATTGGTAGGGCAACCGCTGAAGAACTCTTTGGCATCTGATAAAACGTGTGGATGGGTGGCCTGCGTAGGCAGCACATGTGGCACCGATGGTCCGAGTAGGGAAGACAGAGCCTCGGTCTCCCATCGATACAACATCCATCATCCCATCCCCCCATCAGTAAAAGATATCTCAGCATATCTTCCACAAAGGATAGTCCGTGACAAGCTGTACATAATATTCAGCTTGGCTGGAAAACCATCCGCCAATGACCAACACTCCAGCTTGATGGAGAACTTCCACAGACGGTGCCCCTCTCTCTAGGCATCCGTCCTTCCCCCACCGGTAAAATCAAATAAAATACAACCCCCACGGATGAAAATGAATAGAACAAAAAACCGCACCAACAACCTGGCCCCCCCGTGCAATGTAGTGGTAGCGGGGGTGGTGAAGAAGTAGATGGTTAAGAGAGTGCGTAAGTCGAAGTGGGTAAAACCCGCGCATCGAACGCAACGCTCAGAATCTCTGTATAGACTGGGCTTCAGGCAGTCCCTGATCGAGGGGCCCGCCTCAAGCTATCTATTGAGATTCCATCCCCGGTGAACTAGTTGTGTTCCATAACTGAATCCATGTTGATGTATTTTGACTCCAAAAGAAGTGAGCATTCATGCTCTCCATTGGATCGAGGTGCGTATCAGTCAGATTCAAATCGAAGCGGTCTTGTAAAGGCGCAACACGTTTCTCGTTTCCGATTCGTCTCTCTCACTCATCCACGCCTCTTACATCACATGGTTCCATTTCTTTGGCTCCCAGTTATCGTGTCTGTGTAGCAGCGATGCGGATTGCATGGTGATCAAACAAACACACTGAGTTAGTTTAGGCTACGATTTTGTTTGTTTGTGGAGACACGACAGACCGCATCATCATCCCCCATCTTTGCTGTCAACTGAGGAGTCAAGGTTGGAATACCTTGCGGATAATCGAAGGAGATGCAAAGAACTATGATAGGACATGAAATGGGAAGAAGTCCGTTGAATAGCTGTCAATACATCTGCTTAAATGCCCCTCAGAAATAATAAAATGTTCGTCAGGGAATAAAATGTTGTGTGCCATGTCTCCCACTTTCGATAGCAGTGCTCCGTCCACAGGCAATCGAACAAAAATAAAATAAAAATTTTATACCTTGGCCGTTGATCAGACGCCAAGGAACCAATTATGGATCCAATCGACAATTGGTAGGAGTGGTTGTTGTTGGGTGAGAAATCTTCACTTGTGTCGAGCGATAATGAGGTTGTCGAAGCAGGTGGCTCATATCCCCCATCTGGTATTATCGGTGCGTATCAAACTGTTCGAGCAATAGCGGCCTCCAAACGCCATGCAGGAGGAGTATGATAAGTTCACGACGGTGTAATGTCGGAGGTCACACTCCGACGATGGGACTCCTGTGTAGGAAGGGCGGAGGAACAACGATGACGTTGTGAAAATATCTCGGATGCGTTAGCAGTCGACTGCAGAGGAAGTGGCTCGGATCCAACTGCTGCTGACTTCCCCCATACGTGAATACATGGAGGGCAATGGACCGCACGTCTAGCGGAGCGGCTGGTGTCACATCCACGTCAGTAGACTGGACATACAATCTGTTCATATGTGTTTCTCGTTTCTTTGTTTGGTACGATCGGAACATTTGATACGATCGAAACAGAGCAGCCCCTCTCAATCCATGTCCATTCACGAGAGATGCTGCTTTATTCTTCAGTGTAAAGTAATCCTCATAATAATTCTATTCGTTACATCTATTGATCAATAATAAGCTCAATTGTTAGCTAGATTGGACAGCTGGTCCAAGCCCGTAGTGGGCTCATGAACCTGTAGCAGCGATGCGGATTGCATGGTGATCAAACAAACACACTGAGTTAGTTTAGGCTACGATTTTGTTTGTTTGTGGAGACACGACAGACCGCATCATCAGTCTGCCTGACTCTTGGACCACTTTAGCTCGAATAGCACGCACAGGGCGCTACTGAAGGCATTGTGACCTTGCTCATCGCCTGATTCTTCTCGCGAAGTCGCACCGTCATCGCCGGCTGGCTGGCACTTTTGCTTGACTCAAACACCACCAGCCACCAGTGCTGAGTCTTTCAAGAGACTCAGACATGTGTCTGAAAATCCTATGGAGGGTGTCAAAACACGTCGTCAGCTGGGCTCTATAAGCGATTGCGGTCGGTTTGAAAAGTACTAATTCCTATCGTACATACTCACGTGGAGAAATTGGTGTTTCGGTCAAAAAATCCCCTCACCCCCAACCACACAAAAACACCATACACCATGATGGCCGCCTTTGTTAGTAGGTTTGCTTCCACTGTGGCAGTACTATCAAAATACAGGGCACCGTCAGTAACTACTGCACTTTTGGGCCGCTAATAATAGCTGTCTAAAGTGGGCATCTATACACTCAATCTCAACAAAACACCATGGAGTACAAATATTACTTCTAGTGCAAAGGCATTGGGGCTTCTTGATGTTAACGTTGGCATGGCCCCAGTGGATCATATCATCAAGCATTACAGAAAAGTTTTGGCTAAGTCGTCTTGGGGTCTACGTTATCTGTCACCCTGGAGAAAGCTACTTCGCACGTGTGTCGGAGCACGGGAACCGACGGAGCTTGCAAATAGTCGATCTGACACCCTCTCTGTTGTTGCTGTAAATTGCTTCCTACCAATCAAGAACTTTGGCGTCAATTGCCTGTTAATATTGGAATGAAATCGTGCATTTTCTAGAAGCCGCGGTGGGATAGCATGTCCCATCCCTTTGGACTGTCCTCAGATGTGGCCGCCAAAGTAACTCCACTATTACAGTCTCAGACACTCGTGCCAGAAATGACCCATCGGTGTGCACCAAGATATACACCGTACAGCACGCGCATGTACTTTGTCTGAGTAGGACGCTCGGCTGAGGAGATAATTCTTTCTAGGGGTGTTTATTGGAAAAGTAGCAAGTCAGTGTACGACGATTGAATGTCAAGCAGGGGAGAGTGCTGAGTGATACTCGACATTCTCAGGATGGCTTAGAAGTGGTCAGTAATAACACTGAGTTGTCAGTAGCTTGTGAAGTTTGCGGTAGATGTTACGACGAACGGGTGCGGGGTGATTGCGACTTGGATGAAGGTCGTATGATGAGACATAACAATGTCAAGCGAGGGAGAGTGATTGATTAGCTCGACATTCTCATGCTTGAATGCATGGGTGGTGCTGGAGGTTATATTCAGCATAGCAGTATTGACGTTATTTAATCCGTTATACAATACTTCATATTGCTCTTGGTAATATGAGAAGTTTGGTGTTGAAAAGAAGGGTGTTGATAGAGAGCGTGGGTGGAAGATAGTGGGGCTTAGATACTTATTCAGTCTGTGTAGGAACTGCCAAGATGGAAGGTGAGATGTCTTGTGATGATCTTAGAGATAAAGTGAACCCCAAGTTTGAATAGCGACGTGTAATCTTGTCTTCCACTCACGATGGTGCATATTAACACAACTACGCTTTGTCCTCTTCCGCAGCCATTCTTTGACTCTGTTTCTTCTCGGCGTGCGTCTTACAAACAAGTCAAACGACGTTTGACCAAAGATCCGTGCGTCTTGCACAAGCCAAACGACATTGTGCATGCGATGGTCTTTGCGCATTCATGCCCACCTATTCCGACTAGTATGAAATTCAAGAAGTGGTGCCCACGCAAAGAATAGAAAAGATGAGGGATGCCAACGAAGCAGATGAAGTTGACGCATAGAAAGAGACGTGAAACAGAAGATGGATGAGGATATGAATTGCATCGATATTATTTATCAGATGTTGCATGATACATGATACACACAGGACACAGAGTAACGTGCAGATGAAATAAGTAGGGTAAATTTAAAGTACGTCTGGTGGATCCTCCCAGAGGCGGCATTATCTGTGGTAAGTGATAACGAACGTTGCTGTATCAGCTTTACTTCCCCAGATCGCAGTCCGTAGTGATGCAGATGTAACGGCGAAGATGCTAGAGCCAACCAACCTGTGACTAATGGGAAGGGAAATAAGAGTAGGAAGAAGAAACTGGAGAGCAACAAGTTCACCTCGAGTGGGTCAAAGACAAAGATTTACTCAGGCACAACCCATTCCCTGTGACATTCTCCCCCGAGCTGTGCACAAAACGAGATCTTAAAGAAAGGAAAACCAACCGGCAAAAAAACCTCCGTGAAGCATCCAACAGATCACAATCTTATCGAATTTAATTCATCGGCATTGCATAAGACTTTCAAATAACATAGATTTCGCTCAATAGCATAAACGACCAATCTCTCGAGAACCCCTTTCCCAAGGATTGCATCCTGTACAAAGGCATATTACGATTTCATTCTTCATGTACAGAACTCCCATCTCCGTCGCTTTCGAAGTAGGGTGCCAATCTTCGAACATTGAGACGCTCATTAATAGCACCTCGTTGCAGTCGCACTGTTCCATTCGTAAACACTTGACTAACCTCATAAGGACCATCATGTACATCCTCCGGCTTCGGAAGATGGCTCCCGTCAGTTGCCTTGATGATCATGGCTTTCTGACCGACAGTATAGTCGTAGGGAACTCGACGCTTGTTTTCACGTATATCGTCGTATATTGGAACGATCCACCAGCTGCTGACGGCGCCTGCCCACTTGAGACCTCATACCAATCGCAAAGTAATGGTATATCAAATAACATGTCTCTACCGAAGATCGCTTGGCCTGGTGACGCCCGCAACACCGAATGACGCGCGTACTCCTTATTATTCTTATCCCATTGATTATGTTGGTATTGATATCAATGGGAGGCGGCACAACGCTGGGTGGTTAAGCCTCCTATTCTTTCGATGTCATCTACCCTCCACCAAGGCCACCGGACACATCTAAGCATGTGTCAGATTGAAGGTCTTGACGCTCCGTAGGTATTGAAACTGACTCTGCGGCGATACAATACTTTGTTTTAGTGAGCGTCTTAATAAGTATTCCATGTATTGCGGCCGCTATGGTGATGGCCGAGGACACAGGATGGGCATTAAGTACAACTAAAACAACAACATCATGGTGTGTTGTGTTGTGGCGGGTGGTTGGGATTTTTGACCGAAACACCGATTTCCCCTTTTCTCGTGGACCGCAATCGCTTATATATCCGGCCGAGGAGGAGGCCTTTGCTTTGCGGTACATCACGATTAGGTCTCTTTTGGTAGGGGCTCGCTTTAAGTATTCATTTGGTGAGCAGTATCCTATATATAAGAAACATTCATGTGAACATAAAAAATGGAATACTCCAAGCAACAAACTTCAGTACACACATCGAATATAACGAGTACAATACATCACACGATAAAAACAACATGACCAGCTCCATAGTAAAGAAATCGATAGCACTTCTCCTTAGCATTATCGAGTTGAAAGATTGGCAAAGCTTCGAGGAACTTGCTCTTTCTAACCCCACTATCTTCCGAACTCTATGCGAGGACATCGCTGGATGTGAAGAGTTCCACGGTATGACTCTACTTCATGCTGTAGCGAGATTCGATGCACCCCTGACCGTTGTCGCCAAGATGATCGAGATTTGCCCCGATCTCCCATCTGCTACCGATTGCCTGGGCAGGACTCCCCTTCACGTGGCTGCTGGTCTAGGAGCGTCACCGGATGTGATCAAGCTCATCGCCCATTCGTGGCCGGCTGCATGCATCTCACCGGACGAAGATGGAAAGACTCCGTTACATTTTGCTTGCGACACTTCTTGTGAGCTGTTTGCGGACGATTCTAACAACAAGACCCCTTCACGAGAAGTACCGAATCATGATTCTATCCGCTACTTGCTGTCAGTGTGTCTCCATGCAGCCGCAATGGAAGACTTTGACGAAATGAGTCCTTTGGAATACGCCATTCTGAGTGATGCTGAGATAGACACTGTCAAGTTGTTACAGCTTGCGGTATCGGTGGAGATACAGTCGCGATCGAAATCGAGTAGTCGTCTAGCCAATGCTTTGCCAGTTTCTGTGAGGTGAGAGCATGAATAGGCCTAGGATATGATAGAATGTTGAAATAGTTTATAGTAGACCTGCTTAGAATTTTAAAGTAGACCAGTGACACAGGCTAATAGATGTGTAATGACAACGACGATGAATACAGTATTAATTTACGTATTTGGAGTAGTTGTGTGCTCTTCGAAGGAGAGAGCTGCTGCTAGCGGTTGAGCTTGCTCATGGAAGATGAGGGACTCAGAGCTACAGGACAGAATCGTACTAATTCCAAGACGTAGAACCTTAGTAACGATTCACGAGGCTGACTACTTCCACGTAGTCAGAATCCCAGGCGGCATGCGTCAGGCATAGAGATCTCGATAAGCGATAGCTTAGCGAGCACGTATCCGTATGGTCACAGATACATACGTACCTAAAGGTAGTATGCTACTTGACTATTACACTCTCCCCCGTGCTGTTCGGATTAAACAGTGGGCTCAGTGAGAGAAAAACCCTGTGGGAAAAATTACTCTCATAGAGGAGTGCGTACGGTATTTACTTGAATACCGGTGACGTTTACGCGTAAGACTGTAAGACTGGTTTGCGACAAAAGACACGAGAAGCCAAGGCTGACGTGTGTGTAAGCTTATGATAGGTTTTGATCAAATCAACTGTTGTCTAGTATGAAATAGTGTTGATGTGTTGGAATAATTCTTCTAATTTCTAGGTTATGAAAGCTGTACACTCCCCCAAGTTATTCATTATAACTTGCATCGTTGGCTTCTTCTGCCTCAAAGAAGGGGGTAAGTCGTCGGATATTGATTCGTTCATTGACGGAACCACGTTGAATACGGACAGTACCATTAGTAAAGACATTTGTGACCACATACGGACCCTCATTCTTGTCTAAAGCTTTGCGCTGCTTTTCACCATTGATCTCACTGATGATCAAGCACTTACTCCCTGGAACATAGTCGTATGGGAGACGCCTTTTGTTTTCTCTGGCGTTGTTCCTGTCCACGAGCTCTTGTCGGCGGCGACCTATCTCACTCCAGTCAGCGACGAACGGAATGTCAAATAACATATCACGTCCAAAAATTGCTTCACCAGGAGTAGCCTTGAGCACGGTGTGGTAAGTAGATCGAATTGCCCATGCAGCATTTGTGATAAATTGGTCAATTCGGTGGCCATCGACGGTATCATCGTCGTCGAGGCCCGAGGTGCGGAGCATGTCGTTAAAGACTCCGTGAACTCGTTCTAAAATCGCATTAGCTTGCGGATTCTTACTGGTAGTCGGCTTACGTCCAATCTGATACTGTTCACACAGATCCTTCAGATGCAGTTCGAATTCAGAACCATTATCACACACCAAATACTTCGGGCGCGGATAACGACTTAACCAGCATTTATTCAAGAGGTGGGAAACTGTAGCGGAAGTTTTATCAATGATTTCTACTTCGACAGTTTTTCCTGTCCGAGGACATTTCTTCTCGATCATCCTATTAGGGAGTTCGACTATTTCGAACCATCCAGTAGCAGCGTCAATCATGGTTAAACACATGAAATCCATTTCAGTTCCATCCTTTGATTTAATTGTTGTTGGACCAATTAAATCGCAATGGAGCGTCTGCCATGGAACAACGATCGCATCCTTAGGAGGAAGTTGACCGTACTTACGCTTGCGTGCCTTAGATTTCTGACACCTGGGACAATATTTACACAATCTACGGATTTGTGCACTCATGCCACGCCAATACATGACGGCGCCGATAGTACCTTCCATACGGTCAGTACCAGGATGTTGCAGATAGTGGTGATACCACATAAGAACTTTAGATTGCAGCTTCTCAGGGATGATGAGCTTCGGACGAGCCGAAGGTCTGTCCTTTCGAACCAAGACAACAGTGTCGTCTATGATCATCTTCTGATTACGATTGTCGGCACCAGGCCGTTCGAAAATGTGCTTCATCTTTGGATCTTCCCGTTGGGCATCTGCTATCTCCTTGACGGTGACTGGGTAAATTTCGTCGTCATCGGCTGCTGAATTTGCAAACACATGTGACATGCAATCCTTTGGCTCTATCACATCTTCTCTATCCAGAACACACTCATCATCGTTTTGATAATGAGAGAAGAGAGAGACCAGCTTATTCCACTTGCGGTGAGAATATTCAGACCTGAAGTTCCCTTTGCTGTCGAGTTCGTCTTCTGGATGAGGGTTGATTTTTGGGCAATAATCTAATCGACTAATGGCATCAGCAACGGTATTATCAACACCCTTGATGTACCTAATGTCGGCTCCATACTCATTGAGGAGTAGATTCCATCTCTGCACTCTGTCAGAGGTGCTGCCTAAGCTATCTCGAACGAGATTCTGATGATCTGTATAAATCACCAGCTTCTGTCCAAGCAGCATACCTTTGAATTCTTTCAAGAGTTCGACGATAGAAAGCAATTCAAGTTCCGTCACAGTGTACTTCATTTGCGCGGCAGTTAACTTCCGGCTGAAAAAGGCAATGGGACGGTTATTTTGCGTAATCACTCCCCCAAGCTGGCGAGTTGAAGCATCAGTAAAGATAGTGAACTCTTCACCGAAGTTCGGGTAGGCCAGGATAACATCTCGGGCGATTACCTTCTTGATCTCATCAAAAGCATCCTGATGAACCTGCTCCCACCGCCACGGCGGCTTCTTTTTGGTAGAGCGTTTAGTGGTTCCACATTCTCCAACTAGATCAGTGAGTGGAGCGAGGAGCTGTGTTCTTGACACCCACAGGTCACGGTAATACTGAATAATACCGAGGCAACGTCGAAGATCTTTCACGTTACGAGGTGGTTTGAGAGCAAGGATAGCGGCGACTTTGGAATGTTGTGGTGCAATTCCTTGTTTGGTGAGATGATACCCAAGGTAATCAATCTCTACGGCTGCGAATTTACTTTTGGCTGCGTTGACTTGCAGACCAGCGTCGCTTAATTTTTGTAATACCACGTCGAGTTTCTCCAGGTGGTCTTCAAAGGTTCCTTTGGATAGGCAGAGCAAATCATCAATGTAAGCCTGCACGTAGTCCAACTCAGCAAAGAGTGAACTCATTTTACTTTGGAAGATGTCCGGGCTACAAGCAACTCCCATTGGAAGTCTTTTGTACCTGTAAATTCCCCAAGGAAATACAATGGCGCAAATCTTCATCGTCTCGAGATCAAGCTTCAAATGGTAATATCCCATATTGAGATCAATCGCTGAGGCAAAAGTAAAGCCTTCCATCTGTTGCAACATACCCGATACCTTAGGAAGCGGGAAGGGGCGTCGCACTAGCGCTTTGTTAAGCTGGCGGAAGTCGGAGAGGAAGCGGACTGTGCCGTCTGACTTAGGAATAATAAAAGATGGACTGAGCCAGTCTGCTTGTTGTACCTGCTCCAGAACTCCTATATCAATTAAGCGTTGAAGTTCTTTCATAATTGTTTCTTTGTGTATCTGTGGGACATCAAACGGTCTACCACGGAACGGTTTCACATCTGGCTTAAGCTCAAAATGGACTTCCTCACCTTTCCATTCACCGAGAGATCCGCTAAACATCTTCTCATGTTTCTTGAGTAAGTTGAGTAGTTGAAGTCTCTGCATTCTGGAGAGATGAGAGCAATTTTCATCGACGATCTTTTCTAGATCGGCGGCTTCATACTTGGCATCCAAAATCTTGACGGCTCTATCAGTCTCCTCTTTAGTTGACTGAGGCTCTAGGGCTTCATTATAGATGTTCATCAAGACGTTTTCATCTTTGAATTCGTCCTTGTTTTTCATAGGACGGGAGATGCCATCAATTTCAAGGACTTTCTCTTTGAAATGCATAGTAACTCCCCAAGCATGAAGGGTTTTAACACCAATAATGGCGTCGTATTGAACGCTCCTCCTGTTGTGGATGCGTCTGATGTCAGCAGTACAAGACATAATCTTACTTTGAGAATACTCCGGAAGCAAGAAAGATAGTTCTGCGACTTCGCTTGTGTTGAACTGGCCATTGGACGTGGTCCACACATTTGGATGAGCTAGAGGTATAGGGTCAAAAGCCTTTACTTCTTCATCGGGCAGAAAGATGATGTCATCATCTGCACCGGAGTCAAGTAATAAAACCAAGGGGCGTGAGTTACGGTTTCCCTTCTTGGTCAGGGACGCTGCGACAACAACAGTCTTAAGTCCATTTCCCCTGATTACTTTTTGACGAAGCGATGCGTGCATGTCTTTTACACCGCTCCAATCGGGTATGACACCTTTAATCGGCGAATGGTCAAGGTTATACAAATCAAAATCGATAGTATTAGGTTTCCTTCGTTTAACTGAACGTTCATAAGAATCAGATTCATTATTTAGTTTTAAGTTTCTATTTTCCATTCGAGTGTCGGACCCAATGATTCAATAGTCATCTCGACGGCGATAGCTACGGCTGCGTCGATGGTATTCAGGACTACGAGAGCGAGACCTAGAGCGAGAACGAGAGCGCTCACGTCGGTCATGCCTGTAATGATCACGGCCGCCACCACCAGAACGCATGTCTCTGAGTGCGGCTGCAATTTCGCTTTTGATGAGGTCCTTCACAGATCCTTCTTCTTTTTCGTGATCGCGTAGTTGACGGTTTTCACCATCACGCCTCTTCTTTTGACCATTGACTTCGTAGTTGCGGCATTTATTCGTAGGATGGGTAAACCAAGCGTTGACTCCATTCTTCTGACAGTTGCCACACCCACCTTCTTTGGGATTTTCAGGCGTAGGTTTAGTACTTGGATTGCCACCACCACCACCTCCACCGCCACCTCCACCATTCTTCTTCTGGTTTCTAGGGTTGGGGTTGGAAGCTCCGTTCTTGGTAGACTTATCCTTTTCGTTTGAAGCGCGTTGGGTCTTCTGCTGAACCAAGATGGCGTCAATGCGAGCGACCAAAGGCTCCAGCTCTGTTTCAAGTGGACGATTTGGAGACGTCACTCGAAGAGAATCCCTAACCTCTCTGGGCATGCTGGCCAAGACAATCTTGCACAGCTCCACTTCGTTGTAGGGAACGTTGGCACGTGGAATACTATCGTTGTCCGCGTACTGTTCATCATCTTTGTAGGTGGTAAGGAGACGTAGATATTGATTGATTGCTGTGATCATCCCTACCCACTCCTTGCATGTGAATGCACGATGGAATTTAATGTTGGATTCCAAGTAGCTTCTGGTTGCTTCCGCGAGGCCGTAACCATGTTGCTCGACTAACAATAAATTAGCGCACTTGAGAATATCCTTAAGAGTTTTCAAACGAGGCCCTGTTTCTGTTTGAGTGCAGAGCATCGCTTTACGACACATCACGTAGTCTGATGTTTCGTCTTTGTCATCGAAGACCGTCCCTGTGTAAGACATCAGAGGGATCATTATTTTGGAAGAGTCCATGGCGTCCTTGCAAAATGCATGGTTGACTGCCCTCCACTTCGTCACTTGGTGCGGCGCACCCTGATTGAAGTAGTTGTCGATGATGACAGCGAATTTCTTATCGAAATGACCCATGAGCTTTCCAAGCATACCTCCTGCACGTTCTGCATTATCATTCAGAGCGTTCACATGATGGCTGATTTGCTTTTTATGCTGCGATAGTGTCTTTTTCAATTCGTCGATGTCCTTCTTAGCGAGAGGATCACCGGTGATACCGTTGAATTTGTTTGCGATGTCGGCTTCTAGCTCGGACGCTTTTCGTTGGTTGGAGATGAGTTGAGTCATGAGCTTCTTCTCGTGGTCGTCCCAACCAAGCTCGAAGATTAGACTTTCATATTCGATGAGTTTGAGTACCATGTAGGTGTGTTGTCCAACATTATGTGGAAGGGAATAGTACGTTACCGTAGTTTTGGCATGATTAGTTGATCCGCCATCGATAGTCCATTTCCGACCATTGGCAATCTTGGCAACTGGAAAGATGGGAAAGACGACTTTGTCTTTATCCTCGATGTATCCACGAGTTACCTGAGATTCTTTTGGCCGTTTGTCCTCGGTGAGAGTGTTGTAGGCCAAGTAAATTGAAGCTAATTCATTTTGCGACATGATAATGATCAGTCCTTCTGATATTTCACCAGGATGGAAGATTCTTCTCGTTTCGAGGTATCTGGTAGCTTTCTGCGGTGCTTGTCGACGAGAGCACTTGTTATTTTAAAATAATGACACAGGCTAATAGATGTGTAATGACAACGACGATGAATACAGTATTAATTTACGTATTTGGAGTAGTTGTGTGCTCTTCGAAGGAGAGAGCTGCTGCTAGCGGTTGAGCTTGCTCATGGAAGATGAGGGACTCAGAGCTACAGGACAGAATCGTACTAATTCCAAGACGTAGAACCTTAGTAACGATTCACGAGGCTGACTACTTCCACGTAGTCAGAATCCCAGGCGGCATGCGTCAGGCATAGAGATCTCGATAAGCGATAGCTTAGCGAGCACGTATCCGTATGGTCACAGATACATACGTACCTAAAGGTAGTATGCTACTTGACTATTACAACCAGAGCTAGCAGTAGCAGACGCATCATTTGTGTTCCTACGAAATCATTATGATTTATTGGTAACGGGCAAGAGGGAAAAGAAGCTGAAAGGGTGTATATATTTTTTCATCCATGTTTTTTTCAGTGGCAGCGTATAGCTCAATGTCTGCTTCTGCACATACAGCTAACAGCAGTTGAGGGAACGCTGAACGCGGTCGCTGCATGAGAGATCATGAAAGTCTTGATCTTTGCACCATATCTCATGTAGAGATGAGCTTGGTGAAACTACATGACCTTCATGACCTCTTTTCTTCTGTTGCTTCCAAGGAGAGGATCTGTTTGATACCTTGTGAGTTTTCACTGAAATGGCCACACTTATTTCGTCCACATTGTCTCCTTCTACCTGTGTCTTTTCCTTGTCGGCGAGAGTTTGTAACCTTGACCTCGCCGCTGCTATCTTCGAGGGGTGATCAAAGTCGTAGCATTCCATAATGACCAGTACAAATGCTCCGAGTAGATCTTTGTTTCTGTTGGTAGTTTTATTGTCTTGAATATAGAGGCGAGCGATGGTGCTCGTACGCTGCGTGGAGAAGTAGAAGTCTCGCACAGCAAGCTCGGTCAGGTAGAAGTCTCGCACAGCAAGCTCGGTCAGATACTTCATCTCATGCACGAGAAAACCCCATTCCGCCTCAAGCATGTCGACATAAGCGTAAGGCAAGAGCAAGGAAAGGAGTGACGTACCAACTTGATGGGCGGTTGGAGCGTGACAACGCCAAGAGAGGCCACTTAGCAATGTACGTTTCATGTCCTCGATCTCCTGAGCAGAGTAGATATGGCGGCACATTTCGGCAAGCACTTCACTTGAAACGACCGTCTTCTCGTTGAGCTTGATGGAGGCGTACAAGGCGGTAACTGTGAGAAGCTGGAACTTCCTTTGATCTCTGAGGGCCTCATCGGACACCCGTGCAGCATCTTCGGAGTTGCTAGGCATGGATAGGGATCGGTCGACCATCTCCATCGCCGAGGCCACTGTTTCTCGCGAGAAGCGACAGTGATCAACGATGTTGTAGCACCAATCCACCAACTTCATTCGATCGCCGGCAGTGATCATGGTGGGATCAGAGGGATTGAGATACTCCTCATAAGAAGCATGAATAAGAGGTGAACTCACTTTGGATCATGGCAGTGAGGGTGTCAGCAACAGCCCTTGTGTTTCTGGATAGATTCTTTGTTGGCTTCATGGTCTTCGAGGATTGCTGTTTGTTGTTTGTGGCTTGGATTCTTTTTATGGGAATATGGAGAGATATGGAGGTTGATAGACTAGAGTGAAGAGCCTGCATACAAGTCACAAGTCCAACGCTCCTTGATATGAATGAAATAACATTCTCATTACATATTAAGCGAAGCATCCTAAGCACTGACAAGCGCTGAGATGAACACAATAAAACTAAGAGCCCATTCTCTTAGTAAGGCATAACAAGTATGTAGCTCCTAGATTGTCACTCCAACGGTTTGTGAATGTTGAATGGGCTTAATGTACTCCAGCCATCTAGGAGATGGAGGTTCAAGAAAATACTCCTGCAAAACGGGACACAACTCCCGATCCCAAACCTCGGCACTCCAGTTCCTCTGTCAGAGCAAGCGTTTCTTCCCGAGTGAAATGAAGTGGCCTCGAAGAACCTCTAGCTAACAATGATGACCACGTCACACGTTGATAGTGGCAACCTTGTACTTCCAAACGGCAGGCGAGAGCCGGAAATCTCATATCATTTCCGGATGCTTGACTGCCTTGTCGAGGCAAACAGAACCATCTTATCGAACAAAGTGAATAAAGATCCAACCATTAGGGAGGCATAGTTTGGCTAAACTGCAAGTATAAGCTTAGGATAACAGGCGGAGCCCAACTTGCCCAAAGCGTAAAACTTCGCATTGAATACTCCAGTCGAAAGATGTTCTATCAGGTCGAACGATGACAATAACTACACTACTGTTGTGTGTGGGAAAGGTGTCAATGGTTGATGGAATGGGCAACCCCCGGGAATTGTCGACTCTCCATGCCTTCGCTGAGTGGGAAACCCTGGGGCCTGGGGCTGGGGATTATCGCCTCTCTAGGATGCGAAGTCTCTCGGCAAGGAATTGCGGGGGTTGCCAGGTGCCCTGCCCCTTTGGCTTGGGTCAGTAATTCGCAATACCAGCGTACAAAATTTATAGCGATAATAAGTGTTCGGTCTCCTTGCTTTGTTCCAAAACAAATATGTGAGCGCGACCTACCGGTGTGACACTACATTTTTTCCACGTCGATGCCGTGAGTGTACTTTAGATACTGCAGTACTTATCGTACCATAACATCGGAGTAATTTTAATGGCGATACTGAAAGGCCTCTTTTACTGAAATGCTGCTACTGAAGGCATTGTGACCTTGCTCATCGCCTGATTCTTCTCGCGAAGTCGCACCGTCATCGCCGGCTGGCTGGCACTTTTGCTTGACTCAAACACCACCAGCCACCAGTGCTGAGTCCTTCAAGTGACTCAGACATGTGTCTGAAAATCCTGTGGAGAGTGTCAAAACACGTCGTCAGCTGGGCTCTATATATATCCGGCCGAGGAGGAGGCCTTTGCTTTGCGGTACATCACGATTGGGTCTCTTTTGGTAGGGGCTCGCTTTAAGTATTCATTTGGTGAGCAGTATCCTACTTAAGAAACATTCTGGACAACTCCGAATGTCAGGAACGCATGAATACTAATGGGAGTCCACCAGGAACGGAGACTACCCAGTAGCCACGTAATTAAAGTGGGTACAGAAATAACCTAAAGGCCCGTATTTTAGTGGAAGACTCACGTGCATAGTAAATAAACCTAAGAAAACCACACGGCGGGAAGAAACCCGAGCTAAGCAAATTAATAAGCCCAGACAGACCTCAAATCCGTCGGCCGGGCCCATTTTTTTTAGACCTCCACCATGACGGCCGCCTAATAAGCCCCTATATTTTATTCTCGATAACTTTTATTATGAAGCAGATATATACTATACCATTGATACTTACCTGTAGAGTATGTTTAGGAGAGCATATGGTATCAAAGAATCGTAGTAATATCTTATTTTCTCGCCGAGATATGCATTTTGGGGTTTACTATGAGCTTGTCTAACTTTACTGATGGACAAATTTGGCAGGCATGCCCATAGTAAACCCCAAAATGCATATCTCGGCGAGAAAATAAGATATAAGTACGATTCTTGGATACCATATGATCTCATAAGTATACTCTACAGGTCTGCATCATTGGTTTAGCATATATCTCCGTTATAGTAGAAATTAAAGTTATGGGCTAGTCAGGCGGCCGCCATGGTGGAGGTCTCTAAAAAATGGGCCCGGCCGACGAATTGGTGGCGGGAACGGAGACTGTCTGGGCTTATAAGTACTCACAGTAAAAACACTACAAACTTTTATTACATTACTTATCAGCTGTTTTCAAAGCCTCGATTTTAATATAAAGGACCTACATCCAACTTTTGATTATTGAACATATTCCTACATTCGTCTTCTGTGTAGTTGCCGTTCGCCACAAGCAGCCTCTTGATAATAGACTTCGCAAATTTAATTGCAACTTTTGATGCGGTGCTCTTGGCGTGCTTGAGCCACTTAGTACGTGCAACAAATTCACCAGGAGTAGTACCTCTTGGTACTTTGGATCGAAGGAAAACATCCTTCTCCGCACATTCAGCAACCTCCTCCATGCCCTCAAAAACTGATGTTGCAATAAGTCTAAGCTTCCGAAGGTTACCCTTCCTCTTCTGAGAATCAGATTGTGCGACAGGCAAGAAGTGATCAGGATGGAAAGTTACATTACACCACACCACCTCTTGCACAAAGGCGCCACAATTCATTCGTCTAAGAAGCGTCTCCCAATCAATCGTACGCTTTGGGGACATGAGTTCGTCATTCACATTCTTAGTACTACCGTTTGTGACAGCAGTCGTTGCAGTAGCGGCAGCTGCCACTTCGGGTGTAGATGCCTTGCGTTTCTTGGTGGTAGGTGACGGAGTACCAGGAGGGCACACATGGTGCACGATAGTGTCAATTCCAGATAACGCTTGGGATAGGAGCTTTTCCATCTTATCTAACCTCTCCCCCTGCTTCTCCGTTGTAACTACGAGAGTTATCGCTCTTCATATTGTAAATTCAAAGTCTTTTGCTCGGTACATCGTCTCTTTCTATTTTATTGCGTCATTAAACACCCAACAGATGTGTCGATTGCATATTCACCATCTCCAAAATAGGTAGATAACAAGGATAATTTTGTAGAAACAGTTTTGGAGAGCCTTTCTCAGCGGCAAATCGAACCTGAATATTGTGATGATCATTGGGGTGGCGGTTTCAGTGAATGAGTGGCGAAACACCATTCAATGTAGCAATGACATCGTCGGCAGCATCGTCCGAGCACACGTGAGTCGGTCCTCATAACGTATCAAACGAGACCTACGACCTCCAATAATTGTACCATGTTGCAGACACCTTCCTTAAATATCATAAGACGATTTACACCACGGCTAGAATTGACTTGTTGCGTTATCCGCCAAAGCTTTATGTCATAAACACTAACATGCTTCGATCGGTGTCCGTATTTTTTGACACAACACGCTTATATTTTGATTATTTCGCCACCTATAACGCCGACCGGCGGCTCTAGCGGAAGATCATAACATACACTAACACAATTTGGCCGGAGGTTGTGGTGGATGGTCAGCTAGGGGTGTAGAAGTGCCATTAGGGGAGGGCGTAGGGGTGTTGCCATAAGAGAATTCGTATCCTCCGTCTGGAGCGAGAAGAATATTGTTGAACATCATTGTGGTGAATTGTGGTAGTAAAAATAATGACAAAAATAATAAAATGGCTGCGATGATTTTTGTTATTATTATTTTGTTGGTTGGTTTCCTGATGAATAGTACTGAGTAGAGGAATTGTGCCGTAGGAGAGTTGGTGTCACCATGGTGATGGCAAAAAGTTCGTCAAAACACGGAGAAATACGGCCTTCGGCCGTTCCTGGGGCGTTCCTCCGGAACGTGCGCGCGTTCCGCGAACAAAAATTTTCATGAACATAAAAAATGGAATACTCCAAGCAAAATACTTAAAAAAGTACACACATCGAATATCGAGTACAATACATCACACGATAAAAACAACATGACCAGCTCCAT
This sequence comes from Skeletonema tropicum, assembly GCA_037178625.1. NCBI lineage: Eukaryota > Bacillariophyta > Thalassiosirophyceae > Thalassiosirales > Thalassiosiraceae > Skeletonema > Skeletonema tropicum. The sequence goes on from CM074149.1 coordinate 465,970, forward strand.
AGTAAAGAAATCGATAGCACTTCTCCTTAGCATTATCGAGTCGAAAGATTGGCAAAGCTTCGAGGAAATTGCTCTTTCTAACCCCACTATCTTCCGAACTCTATGCGAGGACATCGCTGGATGTGAAGAGTTCCACGGTATGACTCTACTTCATGCTGTAGCGAGATTCGATGCACCCCTGACCGTGTCGCCAAGATGATCGAGATTTGCCCCGATCTCCCATCTGCTACCGATTGCCTGGGCAGGACTCCCCTTCACGTGGCTGCTGGTCTAGGAGCGTCACCGGATGTGATCAAGCTCATCGCCCATTCGTGGCCGGCTGCATGCATCTCACCGGACGAAGACGGAAAGACTCCGTTACATTTTGCTTGCGACACTTCTTGTGAGCTGTTTGCGGACGATTCTAACAACAAGACCCCTTCACGAGAAGTACCGAATCATGATTCTATCCGCTACTTGCTGTCAGTGTGTCTCCATGCAGCCGCAATGGAAGACTTCGACGAAATGAGTCCTTTGGAATACGCCATCCTGAGTGATGCTGAGATAGAAACTGTCAAGTTGTTACAGCTTGCGGTATCGGTGGAGATACAGTCGCGATCGAAATCGAGTAGTCGTCCAGCCAATGCTTTGCCAGTTTCCGTGAGGTGAGAGCATGAATATAGGCCTAGGATATGATAGAATGTTGACATAGTTTATAGTAGACTTGCTTAGAATTTTAAAGTAGACCAGAGCTAGCAGTAGCAGACGCATCATTTGTCTTTCTATGAATTCTCTCAGCTGGCCGTACTTTTTCAGGGCTATCCATTTGTTGGCCTAACAATGACTGCCAGATGAGTATATTGTACTATGTTCCTTCACTCCTTCACACGCTCAGCTGAACGAGATGCACGTCATGGACAGATGAGAACAGCAGACGAGAGTTTCATCATCTTGAGCTCAGCTCAGAAGTGCACAGAGCAAGCAATAATAATACATTTCATGGTAGTGTCACTACTGACAAGTAGCAATGTAGTACCTACTTTCTAAGGATCAACAGGGTCCTTATCATCACATCCAAGATCCAATTGGCTACAGTAGTAGAAACCATCCCAAGAAGATTTTATCTCCTGCAGTCATGAGAGATTCAGAGGCAGCTCACATGAATTCATTCGCCTTGGGCACTATCTCAATGTAAAGTGTTTCGACAAGTAGAAAAGTGCAACAAAGGCTTTTTCTTCAACATGAGTCCTTGCAGCTTGATACTTCTAATGTAGCAGGTTGCTTGTAACAGTAGGCTACAGCTGTTAGCAAATCTTGGCGGATAATCGCAGAATTTTTATTCCTACGTACAAACGTACTGAAAGCCCCTTAACTGGGGAGCTACTCTACCCGTAAAAGTTCCGTCTTTATCAATTGCGAACAACAACCGGACCATGGTAAATAATGCCTCGTATGCCATATTCCACCAAGAGACATAAATGAACATTGTCCTATGTTTATTTCTTCTTTGCCGTCGCTTCCACCTTCGTATTCTCTCGTTTTACTCTGAGACTAAAGTTGAGCTTCTCTTCCTTCTTGAGCAAATCATTCTTGAAATCAAAGTCTTTTGCGTAGACAGTTTTCATAATGAAAGATTTGTCAAAGTCAATAGCAGCACGATGACATTTCAAAACCTTCTTCAGCGTTTCAATTCTCTTGTGCGGAATGGGTGCATCCTCACTTGAATTACCTTCTGTCTCCTTGGTATTCTTTGCCTCAATCTCCAACATCTTATATGTCTCCATGTAACCTCTTGCCCTGGCACTGAACTTACGAATGAGATCCACAGTGAGAACCTCTCTTGAAATACACTTGTCGACCAATGCAAGGAAATCAGCAGTCGTTTTCTTTTGAGCTAATGGATGTCTTCGGTAGAGAGCTTTGGAGAATCCCCAAGAGTATTCGACACCCTCACCAGCGTATTCAGCATGGTACTTTGTTGTAATCAAGGCTCTTACTCCCAAAGATTCACAAACATATTCGAGTTGGCTTTGTTCAGACAAAAAATCCGTGCAGTTTGCAAGCAAATGCCGGAGGGAAAGCTCAGGAACCAAGTTACCCTCATCATCATACTTCATCACTTGGTAGCTGCCCTTTCTGAAGGTTGCTATATCGATCCAGCCACGTTCATACGCAATCTGCAGAAGTCCCTTACCCTTGCCCTCCCATCCATATATCATTTTGGTGGTAGGTGTTATTTTGATATCGATACTAGACGCTTGCGCCATTTTTGCTAGCTCAGCATGTGTCATCTTCCATAACCTTATTTCTCCTTCCTTTTTCCCCCACTCGGTGTCCATCAGCTCCGATATCAGCTCTTTCTTCACCTTATGTCGCTCTTTCCTCTTGTCTTCTGGTATTTCAACCTCTCGGTCGTGCCGTTGTCTTTCACGTTCCTCTGCTGTCAGCCAAAATGGGCCGACATCTTCACTGGTGAAGTTCATCGTTTGTTCTTGACCGATAGTCACCATTGCTGGATTGGATGCATCGTAGTATGGCCCGACAAATTCCTCCTGCCGTTCAATTTTGGTGTTCCTAGCTTGCGATGGTGTCGAGTGCCAATTCTTGTTCATTTCCTTTGCATCAAGACCGTCAACACGCTTCTTTGCATGACCACTGCTCGAATCAAAAAGAAAGACATATTCATACTCATCTCCGAGTATTACTTTTACGCAATCTATTATATCTTCCGTTTGCAGGATCGTGTGGTTCCCTGTCCAGTACCCGTTCTTCCCGTATGCAAACTTAAGAATCCCAGGTGACGATTCAAGTGGTTGCTTTTTTGTGTTACCATTTACGGCAATTGCCGCTGCCTTGTCGAAGTATTCTTGATTGGCTCTAGCAGCATTAATCTCCTTCAGCTGATCTTCGGTGATAGGAATGCCCCAACCCAATTCTCTCGATTGAAACGCAGATATCATGATACCAGCACCAACAGTCTTCGGCATAATTGCCCTCCTTCCATTCGGATCAACCCACTGGTGAGTCCGCGACAGAAAAGCATTAAAAATAGCCTCATCCTGGCCAAAGATGATGACAGGTTTGTCTTCAGCTTTCTTTCTTATGCTTACTCTTCCTCCAAATGCTCCATACTTATCGTTTGCAATCTTCTGCAGACGCACGTGTTTGTCCACATGAAACTCAAAGTATACTTTTTCATCAACTCCCTTGAACTTATAAGCAACCTTATCTAACATGTCCTTCGCCTTCTCGCCATCTTTGTCATCTTCGAGCGCTGTTTTCAAATCGTCAAATTCGGTCTGTGACAAATGAACCCATCGATGAGATCGTGGTTCAAGCACTGATAGATATTCGTCTGTTAACCGAGACCGATGCTCTATCTGTTCGGCATACTCATGGCCATCAACGTAGTAGCATTTCTTTGACACCTCTCGTTTGAAACCAAGGTATCCGACCCACCTCCCAACCGTTGAGTATGATGGTGGATTTTTGAGATATCTGTCAACCAGTTGAAATTCTTCTGAGTCTTCGGTAAAGTTGATGTTGGTTTTCACCTCTTCATTTAGTTGCTTTATCATTGTTGTGTTAAAATGTTCCCTCAGCAATTCAACGCTGAAATGTTCCAGATGGTCAAGTATGAAGTTTGACACATCTACTGCTGCTGTCGGAAATACCTCAAATAGTGTAGGCTTTCGTTTGATACCATTGGCGACGTAGGGGTTGGGGTTTGGAAATTGATGATTAACGCGGAAGATACGGTTCCAATTCATGATTGTCCTACCAGTTGCTGCATTGAACAGTGTTAAATCATTGAGCAGCCTTGCCGCTTTGTCGCAACAAGCTTGGAATGGAAACCCAACTCGATACTCGGCAAGTGCTATTGAATACGCAACCCTGAGGTATAAACATTTATTGCGTAAGTCAAATAAGGCATGCTTTGTCAATTTACTATCTTCGTGCAAGTCAATGACGCCTGCTTCTTCGTATCCATTTGCTGATTGCCCCACCAGTGTAAGTGATTCAACCAATTGCACTAGTCCGTTGTACACATCGGCACCTTCGTCAAATCCGAAGAGAGCTGCTGCTTCAGGTGACTGCCATATAATATTCGGAGTCTGGTTGTTGCTGCTGTTATCCCCGTCTATATCGCCACTGCTGTTGTTATTGTCGTCGTCTTCATCTTCATCTTCGTCGTCAACTTGATTATTCTCATCCTCTAATCTACCCACGTTGGTGACGAATGGCACGAGAGGGCTCTGCTGCTGCTCAACTAGTCGTTGCGAGCGCCTTGTTCTTTTTTGTGGAGTAGGAGTAATTGGTGCAGCCGCTGATGATTTTGTTGCTTCTTTACGTTTGTTCTCATTATTTTTGTTCTTCTTCTTACCAGCGCATCCATCGTCGGGAAATGATACTTGCTCCGGCTTGTTGCAAGATCGCTGCCGATTATTAGTTGCACTGTAACTCTGTATATGTTCTATTTCTGTGCACAATAACTCTGCTGCGCGTATTGGTTCGTTGGGCACTTTCTCTCCCTTTCCAAAGTAGTAATAGTGCACCATCCGGCGTAATGACGAATTGAATGGACATGATGTTGTGAAATTTTTGTGGTATATCTTGTGTACATTGCTGCTGTTGAAAGGTCCGGCTGCCTTGTTCAGACGCTGCACGAGTTTGTTCCGTAAGGTATTGTCTTTATCTACATTCGTATAGTGTCTGTGCAATATCTCTACCAACGACTGGTCGCAAATCCACCTGCCGCGATAAGTGTCACTTTTACTGATGAGCCGTGTGAAAAGGTATTCAAAAAGTGTATTACCATCGTTCATGATTACAATCTTTAGTCAACCTAATTGGCTATTTTGGATCTAGACATGCAAGAGAGGTTAATTTATCCTTTTGGTTGAGCAAATATCCAACTTGTTGTGCGTAGTACGCTCCGGAATTTGGCCATGGTTGGCATCTTTTTGCGCGGAGTGGCTCTTGTTGAGGGGTGAGTTGGGAGAAATCGGCCCAATGGGTTTTTATAAGACTCACTACGTCATTTGTACCTAACATACGTAGGAATTCGAAACTTGAACGGCTATCCGAAAATCCGTGAAAACAGCTGTACATAACAGGCAGGTATAGGAGCGATCAATCAAGGCTTCGTGGCGCAGTGGTAATCACTGTACTTATGACGTCATCCGCAGGCTTTATTCGACATTATGGAATACCGTTACGTTTAGATTAAATGCGCGTAGTGAAAAGTAAGGCCATTTACGTACTTCAACTCGCGAGTCTTATGCATGCATGCAACTTCACACATGATGCTTGGCAGTCTCAAACTTTTGACCAAGAAGTGTAGGCTTGCGTGCGTGGTGGCAATCCATCATCGTGCAGCGATAGGTAAAGATGAAGATAGGCCATATTCAATGACCAAAGTTAGAGCAGCGAGCAAGGAAAGAAGACATTAATTCATATACATAAAGTAACCATGCAGCAACAGTATCGAACACAGCGTAGAAAACCAAGGCTAACAGTGTCAAGACGATACTCCTCCAGCTTTTCCGGTATTGATTGGGGCTTTGATCTTCTTCGTGACAGCTCTCGGCAAGAACTCACAAAAGTTCAGCAAGATGTACTCATGTCATCGTTGGGTGAGGATAAGGAAGAATGGCGTAGGACAGTTATAAGTCAAGAAAGTAATGATGCCGCTTTGTCAACTGAAACTGAAACTACACAGAAAAGTAAGAAGGGTGGTCATTCTACGCAGAATCGGCCGTCGATCTTGTCAGCTTTGAATTCATGGAGGGGCTCTTTACTCGCTCCAAAACAACATGAGACTCCAATGACTCCAGGTCGGCATGACTCTCTTACTCTTCCTGAGAGGTTTGTTCCTCTTAGTGACAATAGTACTAATAAGGATGATGATTCGATGGGGGTAGAGAGTACAGCTGCCAAGAGAGGAAATGAACTTCAGCTCCAGACGGCAGTTGATCCTGCTCCGCTCGTCACTCGTAGGTGCTCCTCTCTTTCTCAACTAGATGAATCCGACGTAGATGATGATGGATTCCTCCATTGGAATCAAACTCAGGGAGTTGATCCTGATCCTGCTGCGCTGGTCATTCGCAGGTGCTCCTCTCAACTAGATGAATCCGATGTAGATGATGATGGTTTCCTCCATTGGAATGATACTCAGCGATCGCGGAAATGATACTGTTGTACTTTGAGTGTTGGGAGTATGTTGTAGTGTAGTACCTCTCGTCTTCTCTATTAGAACTTTTCTTTGATAACAAGGTGAGACATGCAAGCTTGAGAGAGGTTCTGTACTGATTAATCTATATATAATAAACAGCTCCCCATTATCTTTCGTCGAGTACTCAAAAGATTGTGTTTTCATTTTGATGGTGTCTTCACCTTGAGATTGTCAATTCTTTCGTGCCTGGATGGATGAATCATCTGTATCGTCGTCTGTTGTAACTTGTAACGCCTTCAGATGCGATAGTGTGAATCGAATCTGACGGATATGTTGGTGGGTATGAATACAAGTAGTTCCCATTCAGGAGAGAATTTGACACGAGGCGAGGGACCTCGCTTTTTGTGTCCATGTATTGTATGAAGAGAAAATCCAATCAACAAAGGAGCCAATTAGCTGCATACATTTTTCCCTTTTTCGTTGGATAGAAAGGATAGAGCATGCAGAAAAGTGATGCGGCATACGGCATTCAGAAGGTCATTTCCTCCCGTCCGTCACGTATTGTACTGATGCAAAGACTGCTCTTCAGTGTAAGATACTGTACTTATATTACTTAACAACATAAGAGTAATTGTGAAGGCCTGTTACTGAGGCCTCTTTTACTGAAATGCGCTCTCAAGGCAGTTGTGACCTTGCCGGCCCGCGCCGCCGAAGCCTCTCGAGAGGTCGCACCGCCGCCGCCGCCGACTAGCTGAGGAGCTACTCCCTCTGTCCCACAAAAAAGTAGATATCTGATTTCATTTGGCTTAAATTTCATCAATTTTCGTCGAGGAATTTGCTATTGCACACCGTTGGAAAGCTTATTTCACGGCGGTTACGATTGAATAGAGGTTGGATGTTGTTAAGCGGATATTTGTGTTGTTATTGTGATAAAAGGGGATGAGTTAACCTTAAATATACCACTGATGGAAACTGAAGTGGACGAAGGAGGGGAAGAAGGGGGCCTCTCGGACAATTGTGTAGGACTTATACAAAGGAATTAGTATTTCTGATATCTACTCCCTCTGTCCCAAAAAAAATTGGCTATTTGAAGTTAATCGTAGTCCCACAAAAAACTAGCTATTTGACGTACTTATTCCTACGTCAGTCCCTACACAAGTGTCCGAGAGGCCTCTTCGTTTCCATTCAGTTTCACATTAGTGTTATGTTTAAGGTTATTTTAACGCCTTTTGTCACAATATCATTAAAAATACTCGCTTAACAACCTCCAACCTCCATATAATCGTAACCGGCGTGAAATAAGCTTTCCAACGATGTGCGATACATAGCAATTTTTTAGACGAAAATTGACCAAATTTTAACTATTTTAAATCAAAAAGCTAGTTTTTTGTGGGACAGAGGGAGTACTTTTTTGTGGGACTACGATTAACTTCAAATATCTACTTTTTTGTGGGACAGAGGGAGTATGTGATTTTGGTTACTCCTATTTGTGCCTTCTATGACCTTCCAGCCCCTTCTTTCACTCTTAAATAATGGACTCGAAACACGTCCGCTGGGCTCTATATATCCGGCCGAGAAGGGGCCTTTTGCTTTGCGGTACATCACAATTCTTGATGTCTCTTTGGCTTTGTTGGGTTAGGGCCATGCAAACTCTGATAATTGAAGAGTGTAGATGGATTGAATGGTATCTTCGAGAGCTGTGAATTGCTCCATGTCTTTGTTAGATCGGAGAGTATCGCCCAGACGATAGTGCTCTACAGTGATGGGTGAAACTTGTGTCTGGATAGATGAATCATCAGTCTCGTCGTCTGTTGCAAAGCCTTCAATTTCGATAGTATGAATCGAATCTGACGGGTTGATGTCAGTGGCAGTGGGTATGAATACAAGTAGTTCACATTCGGGGGAGAATTTGACACGAGGCTTGGGTTTGGTGAGCATATTTGGACCTCGCAGTTTATGTCCATGAATGAAGAGGGGATCCAAACAACCAAGGAGCCAATTAGCTGCATACATTTTCCCCCATTCATACACACCCGTTGTGAGAAGGGAATGAATGATAACGTAGCATGCAAGAAAAGTGATGCGGCATGCGGCATGCGGCATGCGGCATGCGGCATTAGAAGGTCATTACATTTCCTCCGTTGAGCAGGTACTGATTACTGATGCAAAAGACTGCTCTCCAGTGTAGGATACCACATAGGAGTAAATTGTGTAAAGGCCTGATACGAGGCCTGCATTTACTGAAATGCGCTCTCAAGGCAGTTGTGTCCTTGCACAGCGCCACAGCCTGAGCCTCTCGCGAAGTCTCACCGCCACGCCGCTGCATGATATTTTGCCTTTTTTGGGTCATTCCTTTGCATGCAGCCTCCTCTTTCACTTTTGCTTGTTATATACTTGCTACACGTCAGCTGACACGGAGGCCTTTTGCTTTGCGGTACATCTCAATTCATGATGTCTCCTTTGGTGCTCGCTTTTTTTGATTGGCAGTACTGTCCCCACCCTTCATAAAACAAAAGGAATACTCCAAGCAGCATCCACAACAACTGAGTACATCAACGATAACAACAACATGACCAGCTCCATAGTAATGAAATCCATAGTGCTTCTCCTTGACATCATCGAGTCGGAAGATTGGCAGAGCTTGGAAATTGCTCTTTCTAACCCCACTATCTTCCGAAATCTATGCGAGGACATCGCTGGATGTGAAGAGTTCCACGGTATGACTCTACTTCATGCTGTAGCAAGATGCGATCCACCACTGTCCATTGTCGCCAAGATGATCGAGATTTGCCCCGATCTCCCATCTGCTACCGATTGCCTTGGTAGGACTCCACTTCACGTAGCTGCTGGTCTAGGAGCGTCACCGGATGTGATCAAGCTCATCGCCCATTCGTGGCCGGCTGCATGCATCTCACCTGACGAAGACGGAAAGACTCCATTACATTTTGCTTGCGACACTTCTTGTGAGCTGTTTGAAGACGATTCTAACAACAAGTCCCCTTCACAAGCAGTACCGAATCATGATTCTATTCGCTACTTGCTGTCAGTGTGTCTCCATCCAGCCGCAATGGAAGACGTTGACGAAACAAGTCCTCTGGAATACGCCATCCTGAGCGATGCTGAGATAGACACTGTCAAGTTGTTACAAAAGGCGGCGTCGGTATCTTTGAAGGAGATACAGTCGCGATCGAATAGTCCAGCCAATGCTTTGTCAGTTCCCGTGACCGTGAGGTGAGAGAATGAATAGGTGTATAGGTGTTGAAATAACAAACTTGCCTAGAGTTTTAAAGTAGACCAGAGCTAGCAGACGTATCAAGTGTCTTTCTATGAATTAAATTCCAGCATTCACTGCATCTCAAAGCTGACCGTTCTTTTTCAGGGCTACCCATTTGTTGGCCTAACAATGACGCAAACTCAACAGCTATGTATGTAGTGTCATGTTCTCTGTTTACACGCTCAGCTGAACGAGATGCACGTATGTACTTATGTAGGTCTTTAGGTTATTTCTGTGTTACGGTAAACTACGGGTCAAATGAGAGCAGCAGACAAGAGTCTCATCGTCTTGTCTTGAGCTCAATAGTGCACAGAGCAAGCAATAATGATACATTTCATGTTAGTGTCACACACCATTGACAAGTAGCAATGCAGTACTTTCTAAGGATCAACATGGACCTTTCATATATGTACAATGTAAATATTGCATATAGAGTTTTTCAGCCAATCAGCACATCCAAGATCCAATTGGCTACAGAAGTAGAAACCAATCCAACACCAAGAAGATTTTATGATCTCAATCTACAGTCTTGAGAGATACAGACGCAGCTCACATGAATTCGTTCGCCTTGGGCATTTTCTCAATGTAAAATTGTCCAGCTACTTGGAACGCCATCTAATTCGTCGTCCTCGGATTGAGCTCTCTCTAGAGTTCGAGCCCTTGCTTCTCTGCTTCTCTTCAGTTTCGAAAGTGAACCACCCTACTGTACATGCGCATAGGATCTTCTGTCATACATGGGAGTCCTCTTCAGAGGAACTCTGCACACGTGAGCTGTGAGCTGAGTCCTCCAAGTGACTCAGACAGGTGTCTGAAGATCCTATGTAGGGTGCACGGGTTCTAGTTGTTGAATTCCTACGTAAGGACTAGTGTAGAAATGTGTACGTACAGATAATACCAATATTTCTAGGTACCACCATGATACACGTACAAATATTATGCACTTTATTCAGTTACTCTCGTTTATTATAGCACTATAATCAGCCATGGAGCTCCCTGAAAGCATTCGATCCCTCAACAAGTCAATCGCTTCCTTCCGACCTTCCTCTTTGATCGCATTCTTCTGCTTTGTCGTCTCTTTTTGAAGCCTTTTACGGATGTTAGTGAACTTTTCCCTGACAGCTTGTTTTGCACCAATCGTTGATTTGTTCCGTGAAGACACTTCGTGTCTCGCACGAAGTGTTGCCTGCGATGCAAATGATTGACTCATCCAATCAATATCTTTGCGGTTGCCAATCTGATGTTCCTGCTCTACCCAATATTCCAACAACTCTTTGATTCCTCCGAATGATCTCATTTGCGGTACCACATGACACTCCAGTCCATGCAACTTGGGTGTTACGCTCAATCCCAGCGCACGCCACTGTGCCATTGCAGTATCAATATCGGCTTGCAACTTGATGCAGAAATCTTCTGTCGGATTGGATTGATGAATACGGGAAAAGATAGAATCCCACGCACGTAGGGATGACTTCACATTTGTACATATGTGAATAGGTCGCCGCGTTATCCTCGCCTTCTTCTTTCTCCATCTCAATGATACACTTTGCTAGGAAGCGGTGCTTTGGCTTTACCCCTGAGGACGCATGATCGCCGCCATGAGCACACTTGACACGGGCAATTTTTGCTGGGTTGATGCTGTGGAACTGAATCAAGTACTTGACAATACTCATAAACTCGTCGACGGGATCCTTCCACCAAAAACGGATGCGTTCCCTCACCTTCCCCGTCCCATCTTCGTCATGGTCGTACACATCAACATGAACTTTGTTGTGATCGTTTCCCAGCGCGTGGACCTTTGCCTCGGAAGCCCAGTACCCATCAACATCATGGAAGCACTTCAAACATTGAACGATTAGTTTCCAATTATATGGCAATATCCCACTATGCTCCATTGTTGCATAGATCTCAAACTCATTCATGGCCTTTGGAATCAGCTTTGCTTCGCGTAGAGCTTTGGTGGTAGCTTCCTTCTCATTTTTCACTAGATAGTCAATAATGCTCCTCACAACTTCACTCTTTTCATCTCGACGAAGATCACCAAACAGTTCGCCCAGTCCCCCATCAACAACCATCTCAGCCTTCTTATTCTTTGGGCTGCGGAAGCGCACAACATGATATTCGTAGACAGAATTGAGTGTCTCGTAGGATGTCACCTGGTTGCGCTCATCCATTTGATCAAGAACGTTGCGGAGCAAATTTCCAAGGTTCATTTCAGCTCGGTCGAAAGTATTGACAAAACCATTACTGGCGTCAGGTTTGGCGGCGGTCAGTGGGATGCCGGTGAGTTCCTCTAGATGAGAGAGCAGGGAAGTAGGCACAGGCTTGTTATAGATATTTGCTGCTGTGGGTTGTGGTAGTAATGCTGCTGCCGCTGGTGCTATTTCGTCCTCAACCTCAAACGATCCTACAGCCGCTAATTCCTCAATTATTTCATGTTTCAATTCTTCCATCCGAGCCTTCAATGCGGTCATTTCGCTTATCTTCTCCTGTATACCAGTGGGGAGACCTTTGAGCATGGTAGACATGGTAGTATCAGTTGGCAGAGACTTGCCAGGGCCAGCAGATTTGAAGGGAAAGTCATTTAAAGTCTTTGTCTTTTGTGGAGGTTGTTTTGGTACTGGAATTCCAATCATTGGCATAGTATCAGTGGGAGCTTTCTGTTTCTTTGGAAGAATCCTTGCCATCTTCTTGTGTAGTGGTGACTTTGTTGGCGACTTCAGCTTCAGCGGTGACTTAAACTTCAACGGTGACTTCGGCGTTGACTTTGACTTCGACCGTGATGGTGAACGAGAACGCTTCTTTGCTTCCACCTCCTGTCCTCTCTCTTTATTAGTAATATTCTCCATCTCTACCCACTTCATTACACTTTCGACATCGTCTCTATTGTTGCGTAGTAGTTTTGACAATTCGTCGCTGACGGCACAGAATAGCCGACGATGTGCACTTCGAATAGTCCTGCCAAACCGAGGGGGATTGTCACCATTATTAATGCGTTCTGTTGCTAGTACTGGGTCTCCCTCCCCGATGCGTAGGATATGGAGTCTACCTTTTCCATCAATGGGGCCCTTAGTCATCGATGCATATTTAATCTCACTGATGGTAAACTCGCAAATACCCTCCCCTGAATTCATATCACGCAAGTTGTAGCCATGAAGAAATGTGTCCCATTCTTTCGCCCGCACGTCCACATTTCCGTCAGCTTTCAATTTAATTAATTCAGAACCAAGAAGAAGAGCACTGTATTCGCGTGTGTTCATCTGAAGTTCATAATTAAGACTCCATTTATAATTTCCACGTAGCGTGAATACATTGGCATATTCAATTGCAGCGGCGGCATCACGAAGATATTGAGCTAGTGCCGGTCGAAATAATTGCCGTGCTCTTGTAGGTTCATCAGGTTCAGAGGGTTGCTCCTTCTTCAAACGCCGAGAAGCCCTTGCCATCACTGGGGCGTCTCTTCTCGCACTGTTCGAGTACGGTGTCCTGCTGTCAGCGACTACTACCAGTGCAAATAATATGGCGACGGTGACGGTAAACGCTTGCGCTTTCATGTGATTCGGTTGATGATACGGCTTCCTGGGGCGGCGCCGAAAAAAGCTAAAGCGTTTACTGAAATACGAGGCTTTGTTTTATGGTGCCGTCAGCGCCGTCATGGTGATGGGTTGTAATGGTTGAGAATTTGTGCGTCGAGACGAGGGAGGTGGCAGATGGCGCAAAAAATGCTGGCGAGTTGGTGGGATCTTATTTTTGGACCGGGATGTTAACTAATTGGGATTAGGAGGAACTATTGAGTTCCTACGTGCAAAAAAAAATCCTACTAGCTCAGTATGCTCTTAGAAGCCGTGGGTGGGGCGCAGTGGTGAATCACGATTACCTGTGACGTCATCTTCACAGGCTTTATTCGACATTATGGAGTACCGCTAATGATATTTCATATGCGCAAAGTGCAAAGTAAGGCCATTTACTTCAACTCGGGTCTGGATGCATGCATGCAACTATCCTGCAGTTTGACCAATGACCAATGTGTGCGCTCATTCTCTTCTCGCGGGCAACGATGAATGTCTCATATCTCATATCTAACAGCAGCGAGCAAGGAAAGGCATTAATCTATGTAATTAAAGTATATAACCATGCAGCAACAGTATCGAACACAGCGTAGGCTTAAACCAAAGGTTTCAAGACAATACACCTCCAGCTTTTCCGGTATTGATTGGGGCTTTCGATCGTCTCAACAAGATAGCTCCACAGCCGTTGATGATCTTCTTCATGACAGCTCTCGGCAAGAACTCACAAAAGATCAGCAAGATGCACTCATGTCATCGTTGGGTGAGGATAAGGAAGAATGGCGTAGGACAGTTATAAGTCAAGAAAGTAATGATGTCGCTTCGACAACTGAAACTGAAACTGAAACTGCACAGAAAAGTAAGAAGGGCGGTCATTCTACGCAGAATCGGTCGACGCTCTCGACAGCATTGAATTCATTGAGGGGTACGCTTCGTGAGATGCTTGCTCCATTAGAAAATGAACTTATGACGACCAATCTGGAGCAAAGCAATGCTGGGGCTGGGGAAATCTGCCCTCGTCAGATGATTGCAGGTGCAGGTCCTCCTGCTACGCTCGTCACTCGTAGGTGCTCTTCTCAACTATATGAATCCGACGTAGATGATGATGGTTTCCTCAATTGGAAATGATACCCATCGATCGCGGAAATGAAACTGTTGTACTTTAAGCGTGGGGAGTGCTGTGTAATACCTCGTCTTCTATTTGAACTTTACTTGGATGACGAAGTAAGTCCTCTGGAATACGCCATCCTGAGCGATGCTGAGATAGAAACAGTCAAGTTGTTACAAAAGGCGGCGTCGGTATCTTTGAAGGAGATACAGTCGCGATCGAATAGTCCAGTCAATGCTTCGTCAGTTCCCGTGACCGTGAGGTGAGAGCTGAATAGGTGTATAGGTGTTGAAATAACAAACTTGCCTAGAATTTTACACTTCCCGCTACACGCGAAATCATCTTTTTTTCGACGTGACACCCTGCTCAGCCGAAAAGCTAGAGCGTTAGCAAGCGTCAGACGACCACTGCCTTGCAAGTCGAATATCACTTTTGACACAACAAACGTACCACAACTTCATTCTAACCTCTCTTGTGAATTCGCCGACTGTTAGCCTTACTTCCTGACTATCGTATTTTTCGACTTACGGCCATTTCAAAAAATTTTATCGGTGAAGAAGTCTTGAAAAGCTCTGTTCTTACTATACTCTTACTATACATGTTATTTCTACTCTATTTCAACTTGCTAGCCCTCCATTCGACGAAGGCTGGAATCTTTGCTTTCATTTCTTGACATAGCGGTTTGAACGAGTTGATCCCATCGAGTTTTTTGCCTTCCTTTACGTTGTCATCTCGACCCATCCTCGCAAGCTCGTCCCTCTTGAGCAATTCCTTCATTTTATCTAGCGACATGGAGGCCAATGGCTCTACGTTGAGTTGGAGAGTCAATTTCTCTTGTTCATATTCGACCTCAATGCCTCGATGAGCAATCTCCGCTCGAAGGAGACAGGGAAGGAGCTTCATTCTCACGAACTGCGGCGAACCATCTAAACTCAATTGCGCCACCAATAGAGACTGGGATGTGTGGCTTTGCACTTCGCTGATTCTTGCTAATATTACGTGGCTTCGCTAGAGCAGCCTCCATCTCCTTCTTCTTCTTTTCGACAACTTCGGCTCTTTTCATCTTGTTGCCCGTTCTGTAGTGCTTGAAAACTTCAGTGAAAACTCCATCAGGGAGATCCTTCTTTAATTGTTGTGCAACTAGGATTTCGTCGCGAAGATGTGGCAAGAGGCCTGCTTGGCGTTCCGCTCCTTTCACTCGCTTCACTCTCTTCTTCTCCGTAATAGTTGCTCTTTCCTTTTGCTTCTCGTCGACAGACGCACGGTTGTATGGATGGAAGAGCATAGAAAATATTATCAGGCGTGCAGTTCGACGAGCTCCTTTGACGTTAGACCTGGCCATAATATTGATCATCTGCACGAAGCATTCGATCCTCTGTTGATTGAATGCATGAGGAACTATATACTCGTGAATAAGATCCAGGATGGCTTCATAGTTCTCACCATCCCACGTATCTTAGTCGAAGAAATCCACCGTTTCAACGGCGACAAGTGACTTGAATAGGAGGTCTTTGTGCTTTTGAATGAGTGGATCCTTCAGTATCTCAGTCGCATTAGCTCCTTGTGTCAAGTACCGCATGGCTTCACCAACATTTACAGTATGCGCAACACCGTATTGTTTTAGATTCTCTAATTCAACTTCTTCGTTTAAAAATCGAAGGTCCCAGCTTCTAGCATGTCATTTTCACAAGCTTGTAGCCAGCGAAGTAACTCACGCTTGAACACTTTATGACCGCCCATCAAATACACGAGCAACGCAGCCGATGTCCATTGCGTTTCCAGATGCTTTACCGCACTGGCTAAAAACTGCTGGAAAAATGCTTTCGTTACAGCATCCATGAACTCTCGCCCCGCTAGGGTCTCGTCTCCAAGATTAGGTAGACCCTCGCGAGACTTCATGTAACGTTCAAACTCTGGCATGTCTTGCCAGTTGTCAATGTGCTCTGAATTCTTGCGTAATCGGGATAATACATTTTTGTTTACGAGAGCGGAGCAGCTTGGCACGTTGCGAATGGTGTGGCGGCCAACCTTTACGTCGCGAAACGTCGTTTGATACTCCCGTTTATTCCCTGACACTGAACTCACTTCGCTTGGCATTTCCAACCCAATGTCTTCTTCATTCTCCACCTCCTCCTCCTCCGAGTCGAGATTGCATTGTTCCAAAAGCAAATTGTACAGTGGGGAGTCGACTTCTATCTTCAGTCTCCGACTCTTGTCTGACATTACAATCACTGCATCGATAGTTTTGTTCGATGCTTCAGTGGCAGTGGCAGCTATGTTATTGTTGTCATTTTGTTCGGTTGTAGTTTCGGGCGTGGCTTGACGTGTCTTCTTTTGAGGCGGTTGGTTCTCCTTCAATGATGACGATGGAGATGGAGGACGTACAGTAGCAGCACATTTCTTCTCCTCGGCATCCTTTCTCTTCTGTGCCTTCTTCGCTTCCGCTGCAAGTGCGGTCTCCAACTGCGTTTTCAATGCATCGTCGAGTTGGATGTCTGCAATGTTTTGCAACATTCCATCTCTTTGCATTGGATCAGCGATGTCGATTTCTCGGGCAGCGTCCACTGATTCAAAGACACCAATTGCCGTAATGCGTGTGCCATCAGCAATGTAATTCTTGTATACGTATAGAACATCGTCACCATCATGCTCTACTCCCATATTCTTCAATGCCACTGAATAAGCGTCATCGCTGCACGTGAAGGCTTTCAGAAGCGTCTTTTTGTCGATGTTGATGCCACATTTCAAACCAAGAATCTTGACTAACACATCAGCCTCGTGGAATTGTCCTCTCAATGAAGCAGAGCTGAGTAATACACGCACAACTGCCTTACGAGTTGCCTTTTGGCACTTCCCGTTCGACAGCGACGCCATCCTCCATCCTCCATCGACAATGACGAAATTATTGATTGTATTGACATTGAAGGCAGCAGAAATTTTTGAAACGTAGGTACGATATTGTACGTATCACAGAACGATTAATAAAATATTGTGGCCAACACATCCATCTCATTATCGACCTAGAACACCAGCATGATCATCCCGACGACATAACACCGAATGAATTGATTCTGGCGACACCAACGTTGCTATTACAGCCAAAAGACTCCCTAAAAATCACCCCAACGAAGAGCAGTACGGAAGTGCGCATGTATGGCATAACTGACAATTCGGAGGTCGTCGAATCCACTACATGGGACGATGAGTGAAAGCTGTTACTATACATCATGTTTTGCCGGTCGTATTGGCAAATAGAATGCAGTGGAAGATAGAAGAGCTGTCGGCCCCCACCGGCCATGTAAAAAAGTTGAAATGGCCATAAGTCAAAAAGTACGATAGTCAGGAAGTAAGGCTAACAGTCGGCGAATTCACAAGAGAGGGTAGAATGATGTTGTTGATACATAGAAGAGTTGTCCGCATCATCATGTGCGTTTTTTATGGGGTCGATGTGACGCTAACTAAATGTTCTAGCTTTTCGGCCGAACAGGGTGTCACATCTTGGCGCGCTCGCCTGATTACAAAAATTCTCGAGAAAGATGATTACGCGAGTACCGGGAACTGTAAATTTTAAAGTAGACCAGAGCTAGTATCAACTGTCTTTCTATGAATTGAATTCCAGCATTCACTGCATCTTGACGGTACTTTTTCTGGGCTACCCATTATGTGTTGGCCTAACAATGACGCAAAACTCAACAGCTATAGTGTCATGTCCTGTTCACACGCTCAGCTAAACGAGATGCACGTATGTATGTAGGTCTTTCGGTTATTTCTGTGCTACGGTAAACTACGGGTCAAATGAGAACAGCAGATAAGAGTTTCATCGTCTAGTGGTTATAGGTTGGAGCTAGTCACGGGCCTATGTGACTAGCAAGGTGACTAGCTGAAAACGCCCCTTATACGACCCTGCCTATTGTGCACAAGACCCGTCAGAATGTCCTAATAGAGGACACCGACCCCTTCGACAATAGTCTGGGCAGGCCGCCCATCCAGGGTTTGCATTGATATTGGTTGAAAGGTGCCTTTCAAGAGGGCACTACGATGCCCTTGAGTCTTGTGTGGAATTTGTTTTGCCGTAGAAATATGTACCAAAACTCTACGGTAGGAATTCAAAAAACCCTTCAACTTCGAGGAACTTCGACCGCACGCGGCCCGTTCTGCCGCGAGTTGGGGTGTCCGTTCTGCCGCGAGTTGGGCTGTAGAAATGTAACGTAGGAATTCAGTACTTCATTTCGCCATCAATAGAAGAATGTGAGTGCCGCCAAGGTGATGCTCTCCCCATCTTTCTTCCCTACCTTTCTTCTTCCTCTTCTTTCTCCACTTCCTCCATCCAACGCATGCGTTTGGGAAGGAGGGAAGGAGGCCAGAGCAGGGCCAGAGCACAGAGCAACCTCATCCTCCTATGGTATTCCGCCATCCAGCCAACCCAGCAACAAAGCAGTGGCATCACAAATAAAGTTGAGATGGATTCACATACACATCCCGGACAATGTGCTGCTGGCATCCTCTGCACCAGCCCCCCAACACTTTCACTTGGCTCTCACATTTGTTGTGGATGCGGCACACAAGTGCATGCCTTTTGTGCACATGAGGTAGCCCTTATTCATCATCCCGGACTGAAAGAACACTTCGAAAAGAAACCTCAAAAGGGTATTACTAAAGAAGTTTGCCTGAACCTGAAATGTTACAAAGAAAAGGAGGAATGTGGCACTGATCAACGACATAGTGATACTATTGGCACTGCTGCTGCTGCTGCTGCTGGTGCTGCTAATTTGAGCACTCCCCACTACTCCTACCAGCAGCAACATACCCTTGCAGCCACATCATCCCCTCCCCACTCAAAACCAAAAACACCACTAAGCCAACGCCGCCCAACCAAAAGAAGTCAGAAAAACGAAAGAGAGGAGATGAGTGCAAGTGATGATCACATCCCGAATAAAGTCACAGAGGACATTGGACTTGAAGATGAAGGGATTGTTGCTGACTTGCCTCTCTCACTTCCCAAGCACAAGAAACCACCAGAGAATTCAGATAGAATTGGATTTTTGTGTGATAATATACCAGAAGCAATGGCAGCATTGGTGAACGCTGATCAAGTTTTGAATGTAGATGTAGATGGACCAATACATCCATCTGCCTCAGTTCCAGTACCAAACATTCCTTCTGGTGTACCTTCCCCTGCCATTCCTACTCCACCCGCTGCTGCTGTGTTAGGTTCAACTTCGACCATACAAACAGCCACTGCTACCGCCACTGATGAGTCTGCCACTGATATTTCTTCAATTCCTGATGTAGTCAAAAACAAATTTGATGGCTACAAGGTAGTCAGATATGTTTCCATACCTTCTGCACCATCTGCTGGAAAGAAAAATCCATTATCACCAGCAGAAGAGATGGCAATTTCTGAATACGAAACACCATATGTGTATCACTGGAGGAGTAAAAGGTTCAAGGAAAAAGGCGAACCACACACATCCAGAGGGTTCTTTGGTAAAAAGAACGCCGGTGTTGAACTACTCGGCACAAGATACTGCATAGCTGTAAAGTGTAAGTGTCAGACCCACATAGCTCGCTTCAATGATGGTCTCATCTTCTATGCAAACATTGATCCCTCCACTGGTCAACCATTGGAGCATGACTCTGGTGCTCATAATGTGGGTAGGAATGAGGAAAAGGCACACCGCAAGCCAAACAAATATGGTAGTAAGTCAACAAAAGTTCCAATGAAATCGAGATGTGATGATTTGTCACTCACCACTGCCCAGAAAGAATATGTAAAGAAACATATTAGTGGTTATGTTGGAGAAGGCCGGTGGCACGACATCGCCAATGCAATGGTGGCATCCAAATCTGTTAAAACTTCACAACAGCAGGCAGCAAAGACTAAGGTGTTTGCCAAACGCATTAGAAAATGGGTGGGCCGGCAGAGGTCAATTGGAGATCCCTTCTTTGTTAATCCATCTGGGAAGGGGACACCAATGACTGGTGATCAGTGTGAAGAAATTTTGAATATGCTCCGGAGACCTGTCAATGATAGAGGAGAGGCACCTACCAATGATGAAATACCATTCCTACATTCAGAACAGTTCAAGACCATGTGGGAGAAAATACAAGTTGTTGAGCATGATTACACGGGTAATGGAAGTAAATTTGGTCACATCTTGTGCCAATATACTGATGCAAATGAACGTGCAAGACTGGCAAGAATGATGTTTCGTGATGGTAAGGTACAGTTGGAGATGGACTTCTACATGGGTGTTTGTGACGGAGATGAGTGGCAGGTGGGAACTATTGGGTTTTCTGATCTTAATCATTGGTACTGGGTACTTGGTATAGTAATATCTCGTTCAGAAAACTCTGAGGCTGCTGGCCATCTCCTTCGCCATGCCTTGCATCTATTGCGGACTGAAGGTGGTGATGGGTGCCGTGTCCTTGTGGATGGTGGTAAGGCCTTGAACAAAGCCATCAAGACAGAAAATGATGTGAGGACTCTTATTGAATCATTGACATTGGAAAAGAGACGGTGCCATGCACATTGTATCCGCATGCCCTTTTCATGTGGGGGTGGTTACAGGGGAGGTAAGGGATCCATTGTGAAGTCATTACTTGACTATGGAGTGAGTAGGGACAATGTCGGCAAGATTGTAGGGAAACTCATCATGATGACCTACATCCCTCCTGATGATAGAGAGACCTTCTCTAATGCTGTGAAGTTATTACTTGAGGAGCATGATGAACACCTGTCGAAGCATGTCCGTGAATTTTATCTCACTGGAAATCCATGTGATCTTGGTGGATTGTGTGCTGGCCGTCCTGGTGAGGTTGCAAGCACCCAAGGTATGGAACGCCGTGGAGGATGGGTGAAGAAATACCACAAGGACATATTGAAATCCATTGGAATTTCCAAAACCAAAAATCCTATCTACTTTCTTGCTGCAGCAGCCCGTGACGGCAAAATGAACGGAAACGACCCTCAAAGCATTGCCACACAACCAAATGAGTCCAGGGCAAAACCAGCATATGATTTGTTGCGGAAGATTTCACAATTCAAAGTTCCTAACTGGGATGCACCAAATACTGGCAGGAAACGTGTTAACTTTGTTCCTGAGTTCTTGTATTGCCTATGTCTAAAAATCACAAGAAATGAAGCTGGTGAAGTTGTTCTTAAGGAAGAAGTGCCATTATACAGTGTTCTAGGAAAGAGTGAATGTGAATTTGAAGTAATTCTTCCTACCCTTGCGACGATTTTTACGGAAAGCAAATTGATGTTAGTAGAGGAATATCAGGAATCTATTGGTGCCCCAGCTGCATTGCAGATGCATACACGTACGATTGAAAGTATTAGAGAGGGAATGAGCACACCAAGTGGATGCACGAATGTCATCAAAGGACTGAATGATATTGAATGCAAGGACCTCAAAGTCCGTATTCATGATCGTCTTCAGCGTAACACACCCACTCCACACCAGTCTGAGAAGTTGTCTGAATATCTCCGCAGGCGTGCCCAACGAGATGAATCGTCTGTAGCAGGCCAAAGTTTTGCGACATCATCTCGGAGACGCAAGAAGGGAAGGAAGAAGGGAGTGACAGCACATGAAGCTCGACTTGAAAATGACAAATGGGGTGGAGAACAGAGTGGTGAACCACAGCGAGCAGCAGAAAGTAACTTCTTTGATGGCTACCAGATGATAAATGATGATGCTGAGTTCGAAGAAGTAGAGCGTATGGTGCTTGCACGGGCAGCAACTGATGGTGAACACATTGAGGCAAATGTTGGTGAGGTTGACTTTGAGTTCACTGAAGATGAAATAACATCCTTCATCAATGAGAATGCAAGGCATGAGAGAGTAAGAGTTATCAGAGAGCTTGGTGACGGAAGGACAGTCCAAGTGAAGAAGGAGTGTGGTGAGATGTCCTGCTCATGTGAATCCTTTACACGATGGAGGATTTGTCGTGAAGTTGCTTGGTTTAAGGTGCTGCATTATGCACAATATCCAAGTGGTGATATATCAACAGCCGAGGATGGATGGGAACATATCAGGAACAAGTTACATGACATCATTCGGAAAACTCACATAGCATAATTTAGAAGATATATTTTAGTTATAATATCATCTTTGATAATTACTTACATATAGTACTCAGACATAACCCTCCGTGTTGCGGCGAGTAGCCAATCATTGAATGTATCCACCCCACCATCTGAATGGTATTGTTTCAACATCTCCACTGCAATTTTATTCCTAGACTTTTGATTTGAATCCAATGGTTTCAGTTGTAAGTCTGATCTGGTATGATCTGAAAGTGGTTCGACAAATGACATGGAATCAATCCAACGACTGTGAGAGCAACACCTTAGAGCTAATGCAAAGCTAGCAATGTCCTTGTTCTTTCCATAACAGGTCCTATTGCATTGGTTGGTACATGTTTCGTTTGTACAAGCAAGAGTCACTCGTCCATGCCTCCAGAAACTGAGTATATCGCTTTTGGAATCACGCAGAGTGGGGCGTTCATCCAACGGGTGTAAGACGAACAATGAATTGTGCTGTAGAAGGAAGTACTTAGTTTCAATAACCTCATCTGTTGGTCCTGACTTCCAAACAACACGCTCAAAGGTGAGGATGCGGCTATGACCCACAGTTAAGATTGCCACTATGGTGTTCTCTGACTGTGAATTTCTTGATGGCAAGCATTGAATTGAGTCAGTCTTTTTGTTGTATGAGTAGGTTACATCAGTGTGTGAACCTGTTTGAATGACAGAGCACACATTATTGCTCAGTCCCTTTCCACCGTTGATAGAAACTTGGACATGGTTAAAGTTTTGAGTGAGGAATGGTGAAAGATAACCATACTTCTTCAGAGTTGATTGGACTGCAGTCATTAATGATTTCATTTCGGTAGTGACAGGACGCAAATAGTTAGTGCTGAAAAGGTGATGATAAGAAAATGGTTAGTTGTTAAAATGACTAATGCTTAAAGAATAGAAAGCATCATAACATGACCATGACTTACTTGTGAGTGCTGCCGACACTTATTGCTCCACTCCCACTGCCATAACTTACAATCTCTTGGAATAGAGTATTACCATAATACTTTTCATCCATCACTAATCCATAATTGTTTCTCACGCGTGCTGGTCGCTGAGTGCTAATGATTGGATCAAAATTCAATGGGAATTCAACAGTCTCTTTAAAGTCACTTGCAGCCTGAAATACGATTGAGGCTACTAACTCGGTGAGGTTGTTATCAACTGCAAAATTGTCACTTACACCAGAAAAGAGCTTGCTTGAATGTTTGCGCATTCCAATAAAATTTACAAGAGGCCAGCAACTTTTCCCCTTCTCTGTACAATACAAGCATTTTGATTTGTAGTCCCATTTGTCATCATTATCATAAACACATTTCTTGCCCCTACCGAAACAACAGAGACATGCCTTTCTTTGACCCAATTTTGATTCATTAGAATATTGGAAAAAGGATGTTCCAAGTGGCTGGCAATAAATTTCATCAGATTCACATTGGCAACCTAAACATCGATTTGGATACATTGAATCCTCATTGAAACAACAGAATCGGCGCCAAAGGGCACAACGAATACATCGACTGCTGCCATTATATGAATTATTTATCTCAGCAGGGGTACGTGGTGCCCTCTTCCGCTTGTTGCCACCATCATTTTCTGATGGCATGTTATGCTCATGTGTTGATGGTGTTGGAGTCTAGAGTAGTCAAGATGACAGCTGAACATTTGTCGTGCAGCGGCTCTGCCTCTCTCTCCCATGGTGACATCTGTCGGAACTCTTGGCATCACAAAGCTTTGCCCAGCTCAACGATAGGCATAACGATGCATGACACACAAGATCCAGCCGATTGCCGGCAGTTGAACGTTCAACGGAAAAATAAATGTACCCTGCACATTTAGCTAGGGGTATACTTGAAAGAATTGATAGAAAGAGAAGACAGAGCGGCACTCACATTCTTCTATTGATGGCGAAATGAAGTACTGAATTCCTACGTTACATTTCTACAGCCCAACTCGCGGCAGAACGGACACCCCAACTCGCGGCAGAACGGGCCGCGTGCAACTTCGACCTCCAAAAACCAATGACATCCCAACCATGGCGACCAATTTGCTCCCCTTTCCATTGTAATGTCGGAAGCTATCCCCGTTATCGTATCTTCGACTCCCATTGGTTCATATGAGAACGTTTATGCAGTGGAAGTGCGTTCGAAGCGGTCGTATCGATCAAATAGTACTGTTTTTCATGCAGCTAGTCGGCCGCCCACCAGATGGGCCGAGATAGTCGGCACGTGTTATCACAACAACAATTGATTGGGAGAGGCAATCCAGCGATAATTATTACTCCGCACGTCTATCATGATTGGTATGATCGGTTGGTGAGGCGGAAGTGCGTATACATTGCGATTGTGTTCGCCAATGCTGCCTTTTTCCATGTTGTGTTGTCATGACACAACATCGACTCTCTCACCTATGACAGTCTTTACTGCATCAAATGAGTATCTTTAATAAAAGTGGCATGCGTGGGCAACAATCATAAAGTTTATGATAGGATGCTGCAATAATCGCCGCTGAGGATGAGCCGTCTATGATCGTAGCCCTTCGTTAATATGGAAACTTCGGTTTGGTGGTTCACAAAAGATCGGCCTTATCCTTCGTGTGTCATGGCAATGGAATGTCTATTCAACAATAAACTGGGCACAATATCGTGTCATTATGATTACATAAGCGGTGGTGTCCGCGTGGGGGGTTGCTGTTTACTTCATGCACTAAAGAGAGAGTGTGTTGATCCGACTTATGTTGAGTGATGGAACACAAGTTCTTCACATCAGTGCTTCCGAACATTAAAACACACAACAATGTATAGCAAGCATATTGCACCGCCGCATCGACCCGAACAGCAGTAGAAAACAAGATGCAATAATCCTATACCTTCGTATGCAACAGGACGATGACGTTCATTGATCTTGGACGATCCATCGGTCCATCGATGACGATGATAATTGGTATACAGAATTTGCAATTATTAATGAATGTACAATATGCAGATGCTAAAATAATGACCCATGTTGTCAACCATGACTGTATCGACGTACTGAGTCGATAATATTGTTCAAACAGCTTTGCCCATGCAATAGAAGCGCCCGTAGGGAGCGGAACACCATGGTGGCCATGTTATGGGCAATTTTGTTATGGTATTGGCAATCTTGTGGTATATATTGAGTTCCTTTGTGAAGAAGACGGAACGACATCTAAATTGGATTATTAGCACCGTGACTAGCTTGTGACTAGCTGTGTAGAAATCTACATGGGAATCAGTACGTTTTGTAGCTAGTCGACTAGCGACTAGCTCCAACCTATCCACTAGTCTCACCCTACATGGATCTTCTGTCATATCTGGGAGTCCTCTTCAGAGGGACTCTGCAGATATGCAGAGACCTCCCAAGTGACTCAGACACGTGTCTGAAGATCCTATGTAGGGTGGTCTATTAGTCTTGCGCTCAATAGTGCACAGAGCAAGCAATAATATATTTCATGTTAGTGTCACTACGTCATCTCCAAAGGCTTTATTCGACATTATTGAGTACCGTTACGTTTAGATTATATGCGCAAAGTGCAAAGTAAGGCCATTTACTTCAACTCGGGTCTGGATGCATGCATGCAACGATCATGCATTTGACCAATGATCGCGCTCATTCAATGTCTTTACTTCTCAACAGCAGCGAGCAAGGAAAGGCATTAATAATTTATATATATGTTAAGTAATAACCATGCAGCAACAGTATCGAACACAGCGTAGGCCTAAACCAGTGTCAAGACAATACACCTCCAGCTTTTCCGGTATTGATTGGGGCTTTCGATCGTCTCAACAAGATAGCTCCACATGTTGATGAATGCTTTTGCCAACTAACGTAGATAACCGGTTATCTACGTTAGTTGGCAAAAGCATTCATCAACATAATGAAAGTCGCTAGTTCGAGCCCCGAGTCAGGTACTCTACCTCCGCGCACGTAAGAGCCAGAGTAGTAAGAGCCATCAGTAGCCAGCCAGTAGCCTGTGGTCTGATGGGGGGATGGTGATAATATTGAACACCAGGGGCAACATTAGAATGCTCCATCTAATGTAGATAATCGGCTAGAGATGACTGTCACTTGATAGTGCAGTCAGGCTTGTAATGCTTAGAAGCATACGCTCAGCGAACACGAGGTTCTGGACTGCACGACAGTCATCTCGGCGCTAGCGACTTTCATTATGTTGATGAATGCTTTTGCCAACTAACGTAGATAACCGGTTATCTACGTTAGTTGGCAAAAGCATTCATCAACATAATGAAAGTCGCTAGCGCCGAGATGACTGTCGTGCAGTCCAGAACCTCGTGTTCGCTGAGCGTATGCTTCTAAGCATTACAAGCCTGACTGCACTATCAAGTGACAGTCATCTCTAACCGGTTATCTACGTTAGTTGGCAAAAGCATTCATCAACATAATGAAAGTCGAGGAAGAACTATGATGTGTTTGCCATGGAAGGCAGCGAAATACCTGACGATATTGAAATGGTAATGCTTACCCTCAATGATGACTGCGAGACAGGAGTGGAGGAAACAAAGCTTGATCCAGAGGAGTTTGAACTCGCACGGGTGACAGCTGAGTGTATGTTCCTGACGGGACACCTCGGCTGGAAGGAAGGCCTTGATAGTGACGACATGCCTCTAAGTGAATATGCGTTTATGATGGAAGAAGTCACACTCGTCACCGAGCAAATGAACTGGAAAAAGGGGCTCAAAGTATTTAAACAACAAGGCAAGGAGGACCTGGCAGAAGAAGCCATCACGAAGGAGCTACAGCAAATACACGACATGCAGGGTTTCCAGCCTAAACACTGGTATGAAATGACAAAAGAAGAGAGAGCAAATGCACTCAACTATCTCATGTACTTGAAAGAGAAAAGAAATGGGATTATCAAGGGACGTGGCTGTGCTGACGGTCGACCACAGAGATTATACACGACAAAAATGGAGGCATCTTCCCCGACAGTGAGGCAAGCCTCAATCATGTTGACATGCATGATAGATGCATATGAAAAAAGAGCCGTTGCTACTGCAGATATTCCAGGTGCATTCCTACAGACAAAATGGCCAAAGGACAAAAAGGATGTGCATGTAATGTTGGACGGTGAAATGGCGATGCTACTGGCAAAAATCGATCCACCTACATATCAAGAGTTTGTGCACCACCGTCGAGGAGAGCCATACATCTACTGCAGGTTGAACGTCGCACTATATGGAACTCTTCTTGCGGCAGTGCTGTTCTGGAAGAAGCTCACTCGCTTCATGGTCGACAATGGTTTTGAAGTCAACCCGTATGACTGGTGCGTGGTGAATAAAATGATTGATGGGAAACAGTGCACCATCGTGTGGCATGTGGATGATCTGAAGATCTCCCATGTGAGCGAAGACGTTGTCAGTGACATCATCGATCTACTACAAAAAGAATATGGAAAGGTGGGCAACCTATCTGTTACTAGAGGAAAGGTACATGAATACCTCGGCATGACCCTAGACTTCTCGGATGCTAAAAAGATTATCGTTGATATGGAAAAATTCTTCGATGGAGTGCTAGAGGATCTTCCGGACGATATGGACGGATATGCTGCCACCCCAGCAGCTGATCACCTCTTCAAAACGAGAGATAATGTGCCGAAGCTTGACAAGAAAAGAGCTGAACTGTTTCAATCCAAAACAGCACAGCTTCTGTTTGGATCCCAGCGGGCTAGGCCAGATCTACGGCTGGTCGTATCATTCCTCACCAAGAGAGTGAATGCTCCCGACGAGGATGATTACAAGAAGCTAGCAAGAGCAATGAGATACATCAGAAGAACAAAATGGCTACGGCTGACCATTGAGGCAGAATACCTCGACCAGAATCACTGGTTCATTGATGGAGCATTTGCGGTACACGATGACATGAGAAGTCACACAGGAGGGTACATGACCTTCGGTAGAGGAATGATCGACGGGTCATCCAGTGGTCAAAAGATAAACACAACCAGTTCAACCGAGGCTGAAGTCGTGGGGGTGCATGATAATATGCCTGCCATCCTTTGGACTCGATACTTCATGGAAGCACAGGGATATCCGCTCAAGCCATCCGTAATTCATCAGGATAACATGAGTGCCATGTTGCTAGAGACCAACGGAAGAGGCTCAAGCAGCAAGCGAACCAGACATATGAATGTCAGGTACTTCTTTGTAGCGGACGTGTTGAAACGAAAGGAAGCAGTCTTACGATACTGTCCAACTGACGAAATGATCGGAGACTTCTTCACAAAACCTCTCGGCGGGGCAAAGTTCCGACGATTCAGGAACATTATCATGAACATTACTCACGATGAGCATGGTCCAGTGGATGTTGATGAACTCATGGCCATTCACTATGAAAAAATGAAAGAAAGAATTGATGAGTCTAAACCAATGCAATCCATTGATTCAGGCTCACAGGAGTGTGTTGGGAATCAGAGTGAACAGGACAAGTGGGCCGGCAAGAAAGGCAAGAAGAAGCCCACGTATGCTGACGTTGTTTCTCGCAGCCAATCACAGTCACCTACATCAGCCCTGAAAACCAAGAACCAAGATCGATGAACTCACAATCGATAGTAAGGTATATAGCCTATTAGTATAAGAGAATAACCTATCGATAGTGTGTAATATAGATTGACGGATCTTGGTGGGCGCAAGGGTTGGGGTCATCTCCACCATTATCTCCAGGAGAAGCCATTTCTGCAACACCACAGCCGTTGATGATCTTCTTCGTGACAGCTCTCGGCAAGAACTCACAAAAGATCAGCAAGATGCACTCATGTCATCGTTGGAACCAAATGTGTCAAGACAATACTCCTCCAGCTTTTCCGGTATTGATTGGGGCTTTGATCTTCTTCATGACAGCTCTCGGCAAGAACTCACAAAAGATCAGCAAGATGCACTCATGTCATCGTTGGGTGAGGATAAGGAAGAATTGCGTAGGACAGTTATAAGTCAAGAAAGTAATGATGCCGCTTTGTCAACTGAAACTGAAACTACACAGAAAAGTAAGAAGGGTGGTCATTCTACGCAGAATCGGCCGTCGATCTTGTCAGCTTTGAATTCATGGAGGGGCTCTTTACTCGCTCCAAAACAACATGAGACTCCAATGACTCCAGGTCGGCATGACTCTCTTACTCTTCCTGAGAGGTTTGTTCCTCTTAGTGACAATAGTACTAATAAGGATGATGATTCGATGGGGGTAGAGAGTACAGCTGCCAAGAGAGGAAATGAACTTCAGCTCCAGACGGCAGTTGATCCTGCTCCGCTCGTCACTCGTAGGTGCTCCTCTCTTTCTCAACTAGATGAATCCGACGTAGATGATGATGGATTCCTCCATTGGAATCAAACTCAGGGAGTTGATCCTGATCCTGCTGCGCTGGTCATTCGCAGGTGCTCCTCTCAACTAGATGAATCCGATGTAGATGATGATGGTTTCCTCCATTGGAATGATACTCAGCGATCGCGGAAATGATACTGTTGTACTTTGAGTGTTGGGAGTATGTTGTAGTGTAGTACCTCTCGTCTTCTCTATTAGAACTTTTCTTTGATAACAAGGTGAGACATGCAAGCTTGAGAGAGGTTCTGTACTGATTAATCTATATATAATAAACAGCTCCCCATTATCTTTCGTCGAGTACTCAAAAGATTGTGTTTTCATTTTGATGGTGTCTTCACCTTGAGATTGTCAATTCTTTCGTGCCTGGATGGATGAATCATCTGTATCGTCGTCTGTTGTAACTTGTAACGCCTTCAGATGCGATAGTGTGAATCGAATCTGACGGATATGTTGGTGGGTATGAATACAAGTAGTTCCCATTCAGGAGAGAATTTGACACGAGGCGAGGGACCTCGCTTTTTGTGTCCATGTATTGTATGAAGAGAAAATCCAATCAACAAAGGAGCCAATTAGCTGCATACATTTTTCCCTTTTTCGTTGGATAGAAAGGATAGAGCATGCAGAAAAGTGATGCGGCATACGGCATTCAGAAGGTCATTTCCTCCCGTCCGTCACGTATTGTACTGATGCAAAGACTGCTCTTCAGTGTAAGATACTTATATTACTTAACAACATATAAGAGTAATTGTGAAGGCCTGTTACTGAGGCCTCTTTTACTGAAATGCGCTCTCAAGGCAGTTGTGACCTTGCCGGCCCGCGCCGCCGAAGCCTCTCGAGAGGTCGCACCGCCGCCGCCGCCGACTAGCTGAGGAGCTACTCCCTCTGTCCCACAAAAAAGTAGATATCTGATTTCATTTGGCTTAAATTTCATCAATTTTCGTCGAGGAATTTGCTATTGCACACCGTTGGAAAGCTTATTTCACGGCGGTTACGATTGAATAGAGGTTGGATGTTGTTAAGCGGATATTTGTGTTGTTATTGTGATAAAAGGGGATGAGTTAACCTTAAATATACCACTGATGGAAACTGAAGTGGACGAAGGAGGGGAAGAAGGGGGCCTCTCGGACAATTGTGTAGGACTTATACAAAGGAATTAGTATTTCTGATATCTACTCCCTCTGTCCCAAAAAAAATTGGCTATTTGAAGTTAATCGTAGTCCCACAAAAAACTGGCTATTTGACGTACTTATTCCTACGTCAGTCCCTACACAAGTGTCCGAGAGGCCTCTTCGTTTCCATTCAGTTTCACATTAGTGTTATGTTTAAGGTTATTTTAACGCCTTTTGTCACAATATCATTAAAAATACTCGCTTAACAACCTCCAACCTCCATATAATCGTAACCGGCGTGAAATAAGCTTTCCAACGATGTGCGATACATAGCAATTTTTTAGACGAAAATTGACCAAATTTTAACTATTTTAAATCAAAAAGCTAGTTTTTTGTGGGACAGAGGGAGTACTTTTTTGTGGGACTACGATTAACTTCAAATATCTACTTTTTTGTGGGACAGAGGGAGTATGTGATTTTGGTTACTCCTATTTGTGCCTTCTATGACCTTCCAGCCCCTTCTTTCACTCTTAAATAATGGACTCGAAACACGTCAGCTGGGCTCTATATATCCGGCCGAGAAGGGGCCTTTTGCTTTGCGGTACATCACAATTCTTGATGTCTCTTTGGCTTTGTTGGGGCTCGCTTTTTTTGATTGGCAGTACTGTCCCCACCCTTCATAAAACAAAAGGAATACTCCAAGCAGCATCCACAACAACTGAGTACATCAACGATAACAACAACATGACCAGCTCCATAGTAATGAAATCCATAGTGCTTCTCCTTGACATCATCGAGTCGGAAGATTGGCAGAGCTTGGAAATTGCTCTTTCTAACCCCACTATCTTCCGAAATCTATGCGAGGACATCGCTGGATGTGAAGAGTTCCACGGTATGACTCTACTTCATGCTGTAGCAAGATGCGATCCACCACTGTCCATTGTCGCCAAGATGATCGAGATTTGCCCCGATCTCCCATCTGCTACCGATTGCCTTGGTAGGACTCCACTTCACGTAGCTGCTGGTCTAGGAGCGTCACCGGATGTGATCAGGCTCATCGCCCATTCGTGGCCGGCTGCATGCATCTCACCTGACGAAGACGGAAAGACTCCATTACATTTTGCTTGCGACACTTCTTGTGAGCTGTTTGAAGACGATTCTAACAACAAGTCCCCTTCACAAGCAGTACCGAATCATGATTCTATTCGCTACTTGCTGTCAGTGTGTCTCCATCCAGCCGCAATGGAAGACGTTGACGAAACAAGTCCTCTGGAATACGCCATCCTGAGCGATGCTGAGATAGACACTGTCAAGTTGTTACAAAAGGCGGCGTCGGTATCTTTGAAGGAGATACAGTCGCGATCGAATAGTCCAGCCAATGCTTTGTCAGTTCCCGTGACCGTGAGGTGAGAGAATGAATAGGTGTATAGGTGTTGAAATAACAAACTTGCCTAGAGTTTTAAAGTAGACCAGAGCTAGCAGACGTATCAAGTGTCTTTCTATGAATTAAATTCCAGCATTCACTGCATCTCAAAGCTGACCGTTCTTTTTCAGGGCTACCCATTTGTTGGCCTAACAATGACGCAAACTCAACAGCTATGTATGTAGTGT
Source organism: Skeletonema tropicum (assembly GCA_037178625.1). Classification (NCBI taxonomy): domain Eukaryota; phylum Bacillariophyta; class Thalassiosirophyceae; order Thalassiosirales; family Thalassiosiraceae; genus Skeletonema; species Skeletonema tropicum. The sequence continues at coordinate 498,221 of CM074149.1, forward strand.
CATGTTCTCTGTTTACACGCTCAGCTGAACGAGATGCACGTATGTACTTATGTAGGTCTTTAGGTTATTTCTGTGTTACGGTAAACTACGGGTCAAATGAGAGCAGCAGACAAGAGTCTCATCGTCTTGTCTTGAGCTCAATAGTGCACAGAGCAAGCAATAATGATACATTTCATGTTAGTGTCACACACCATTGACAAGTAGCAATGCAGTACTTTCTAAGGATCAACATGGACCTTTCATATATGTACAATGTAAATATTGCATATAGAGTTTTTCAGCCAATCAGCACATCCAAGATCCAATTGGCTACAGAAGTAGAAACCAATCCAACACCAAGAAGATTTTATGATCTCAATCTACAGTCTTGAGAGATACAGACGCAGCTCACATGAATTCGTTCGCCTTGGGCATTTTCTCAATGTAAAATTGTCCAGCTACTTGGAACGCCATCTAATTCGTCGTCCTCGGATTGAGCTCTCTCTAGAGTTCGAGCCCTTGCTTCTCTGCTTCTCTTCAGTTTCGAAAGTGAACCACCCTACTGTACATGCGCATAGGATCTTCTGTCATACATGGGAGTCCTCTTCAGAGGAACTCTGCACACGTGAGCTGAGTCCTCCAAGTGACTCAGACAGGTGTCTGAAGATCCTATGTAGGGTGGGGCGCAGTGGTGAATCACGATTACCTGTGACGTCATCTTCACAGGCTTTATTCGACATTATGGAGTACCGCTAATGATATTTCATATGCGCAAAGTGCAAAGTAAGGCCATTTACTTCAACTCGGGTCTGGATGCATGCATGCAACTATCCTGCAGTTTGACCAATGACCAATGTGTGCGCTCATTCTCTTCTCGCGGGCAACGATGAATGTCTCATATCTCATATCTAACAGCAGCGAGCAAGGAAAGGTATTAATCTATGTAATTAAAGTATATAACCATGCAGCAACAGTATCGAACACAGCGTAGGCTTAAACCAAAGGTTTCAAGACAATACACCTCCAGCTTTTCCGGTATTGATTGGGGCTTTCGATCGTCTCAACAAGATAGCTCCACAGCCGTTGATGATCTTCTTCGTGACAGCTCTCGGCAAGAACTCACAAAAGATCAGCAAGATGCACTCATGTCATCGTTGGAACCAAATGTGTCAAGACAATACTCCTCCAGCTTTTCCGGTATTGATTGGGGCTTTGATCTTCTTCTTGACAGCTCTCGGCAAGAACTCACAAAAGATCAGCAAGATGCACTCATGTCATCGTTGGGTGAGGATAAGGAAGAATTGCGTAGGACAGTTATAAGTCAAGAAAGTAATGATGTCGCTTCGACAACTGAAACTGAAACTGAAACTGCACAGAAAAGTAAGAAGGGCGGTCATTCTACGCAGAATCGGCCGTCGATCTTGTCAGCTTTGAATTCATTGAGGGGTACGCTTCGTGAGATGCTTGCTCCATTAGAAAATGAACTTATGACGACCAATCTGGAGCAAAGCAATGCTGGGGCTGGGGAAGAAATCTGCCCTCATAAGATGATGGCAGCTCCTCCTGCTACGCTCGTCACTCGTAGGTGCTCTTCTCAACTGTATGAATCCGACGTAGATGATGATGGTTTCCTCAATTGGAAATGATACCCATCGATCGTGGAAATGAAACTGTTGTACTTTGAGCGTGGGGAGTGCTGTGTAATACCTCGTCTTTTATTTGAACTTTTATAGGATGAAAATCATTGTCTCGTGAGACTGCAAGCAAGAGGGGTTATGTAATGATTAATCTATGTAATAAAAAGATCCCAATATCTTTCGTCGCAATCTAAAAAACAGGAAAAGCAAATTTGACTGCCTTCCTCAAAAGATTGTGTTTTGGTTTCGTTGGTGTCTTAATCTTGAAGATGTCAACTCTGTCGTCGTTGATTTCAAATTCTATCGAAGACACAGTTGCTGCTGTGATGTTGGTAGCTGTGGCGTTATCAGAGCCAACTTCCACTTCTTCTTCATCATCTTCGTCCTCTGTGGAATCCATATTCACGTCGTCAATTCCTTTTGGATGTATCTTGTCATCAAGCTTTAGTAGCTCTGTAGCCATCAGCCTCGCATCCTCACTCGACCATGCGCTGACACAGCTATCTTTCAGTGTTGGACTGACGCTATTACCGTCCATGAACACGTCCACAAATGCAGAGCCCAAGCCGTCAATTGCAGCCACACCTTGCACTGCCCCATTTACAATCACTCTTACTCCCTCCTTGAAACAATCAAAACGAAATGTTGTTCCTCTCACGGCTTGACCTCCAATGGCATTCACTCCATCCACAATCAATGACTCTAACGTAACTATATCGGAAGGTGCTCCGTCATATCGTGGCTTCACACTCTCCGCAATAGCTCCAGCAATCTTCTCAGCACCAGCGCTATATACCATTTCCAATACAAACGAAGTCATGGTCGATGTAGAGTCGAATGACCTTGCAGCGTCACGCAGGGATGCGTGCGAATCTGTACTTGATAGAACTTTGGGAGTGCTGTACATGGCAACAGCGTAGACCTTGATGACGGACTTCTTCCTCACGCCAGCACCGACAAGATACAATCCATTGTCGAGTGTAGGAGCGAATTCGATTCCTGTTGCATAATCTTGAATGGGGCTCAGTTGAGACTCAACTTCTTCACGACTGAGACCTTCATCAGTTTCTTCTTCACCCGAAATTTGCTCAACTGTGCTCTCATCGTCTTCTAATTTATCCAGCTCAAGCAATGATGCAGCAATAGCCTCAGCTTCGGGGTTTGACCAGGTATCCATGCAATTACTCACAAGCGTAGGGCTCACAGCATTGTCGTCCAAGAAGACATCCACAAATGCACTTCCAATGTTAGCGAATTTGGCTGTACCTTGAACAGATCCATCGACAGTAACAGTCACTCCCTCCTGAGAGCAGTCAAAGCGGAAAGTTGTGCCTTTGGTAGCTCGTCCACCTTTGCTATTTACTCCCTCAACGATTAGTGACTCCAGAGTATCAATATCAGCAGCTGGACCATTATATCTGGGCTTCACGCTGTCAGCAATTGCGCCTCCAATCTTCTCAGCAGAAGCGCTGTACACCATTTCGAGCACAAACGATGTCAATGGAGTTGAAGCATTGAAGGTTCGAGCAGCAGTGCGAAGTGCAGTGGGAGTAGAAGCAGATTTGAGCACTGATGCAGAGCCGTAAAAAGCCACCGCATAGACCTTTACAACTGACTTCTTCCGCACACCGGCTCCAATCAGGTACAATCCTTCGTCAAGTTTAGGGTCGAAAACAATACTTGTAGCATATTCTTGAATGGGCTTCAGTTGAGCCTCGACGTCTCTCCGTATCGCTGCCTTATCTGGCTTATTTTCTGTCGATCCTTGCAAGTCAGCTCCTCCGACCAACGTTGATAGCTCGATCAGAGATTCTGCAGTAGACCTACTGTCGTCCGTCGACCATGCGCTGACACAGCTATCTTTTAGTGTTGGACTGACGCTATTACCATCCATGAACACGTCCACAAATGCAGACCCCAAGCCATCAAACGCAGCCACACCTTGCTCAACTCCGTTCACACTCACACTTACTCCCTCCTTGAAACAATCAAAACGAAATGTTGTTCCTCTCACGGCTTGACCTCCAATGGCATTCACCCCACCCACAATCAATGACTCTAACGTAACTATATCGGAAGGTGCTCCATCATATCGTGGCTTCACACTCTCCGCAATAGCTCCAGCAATCTTCTCAGCACCAGCGCTGTAAACCATTTCCAATACAAACGAAGTCATGGTCGATGTAGAGTCGAATGACCTTGCAGCGTCAAGCAGGGATACATGCGTATTTGCACTTGATAGAACTTTGGGAGTGCTGTACATGGCAACAGCGTAGACCTTGATGACGGACTTCTTCCTCACGCCAGCACCGACAAGATACAATCCATTGTCAAGTATAGGAGCGAATACGATTCCCGTTGCATAATCTTGAATGGGGCTCAGTTGCTCTTGAACAGATGCTAGCTTTGACTCTAATGTTGTTGCATCGATATTACTCATGTTGTCCTCATTCAGTACAGATGAAGAATTATCAACGTGCCCCATTGTATGTGTGTTGTCGATAGGAAGACCCCAGCCGGGCTTATTGGAATTCGATACTCCTGCGGTCGTAAAATCCGAAACCATGTTTTTATACGCCGCAGAAAAGAGGAATACCCACGCTACAAGCATTAGAGTTGCTATGAACACCCTACCAAGACTGCGTCTCCATCGATTGCTTCTTGCTCTAAGCGAGGAACCAAGTGCAACAACAACGAAGCTCAATCCGAAGCTCAATCGAAGCAGGTAGTAAATTGGCCCGGTAATGAACGTCACTAGATTGCGTAGACTGGACATTTGTTGTGGTATCAATAGATGAACATTCTTACGCATTGTTCCGTACATTTGTCGCGGTATCAATCGATGAAGATTGTTGGAAATTTCTGCGTTTCTCTCAATAGTAAGACCCCAACCAGGCTTGTTGGAATTGGACACTTTTGCAGTTGTAACATCCGACGTCATGTGTTTGCATGCTGCAGAGAAGAGGAATACCCACGCTACAAGCATTAGAGTTGCTATGAACACCCTACCAAGACTCCTCCATCGATTGCTTCTTGCTCTCATCGAGATACCAAGTGCAACCACAACGAAGCTCAGTCCGAAGCTCAATTGAAGCAGCTTATAAACTAGCGTGGCCAAGAACGGTACTAGCTCTCGAAGATTGAATAGATGTTTGAGTACCAATCGATGGGCACTCATGGAGAGATGTTTGAGAATGTCACACCTACGTAGTGTCGGACATCAATCAAATTCATATTTATGTTATCTGGTTTCTCGTTTCTCAATATGTTTCGGAATGCTTTCTCGCGGCCATCGCCATATGTTTCGGAATGCTTTCTCGCGGCCATCGCCAATGAAAGCAACCGAATCCTGTCCAATCTAGCTAACAATTGAGCTTATTATTGATCAATAGATGTAACGAATAGAATTATTATAACTTTTAAAATATAAAGGAAACGATCAACGTTTTTGGATTCGGTTGCTTTCATTGGCGATGGCCGCGAGAAAGCATTCCGAAACATATTGAGAAACGAGAAACCAGATAACATAAATATGAATTTGATTGATGTCCGACACTACGTAGGTGTGACAAATCCAAAAACGTTGATCGTTTCCTTTATATTTTAAGTCATAATAATTCTATTCGTTACATCTATTGATCAATAATAAGCTCAATTGTTAGCTAGATTGGACACAGTATTAATACTCCCATATAAACCAACCAAGAAGAAAAACTACGTACAAAATGAATACCTACAAATCAAAGAACGCATGGTTGTTTCATACCAGGTACGCTCGGAACGAACTCACCTCCAAAAGTGCAGCAGCGCTCAGGGAGATGCCTCGTTTCGGAAGTAAAAGGATCTATGGACTTCGCCCAGATGGAAGCAAGATTGAGGAAGACTTCATTGTGTTCAGGGATAACGCACCTAGTACGGAACTTGAACATTACTTGGGCCAAGCCGAATCCTACGTCAACATGGCGGATGAATGTCAATGGGCCCCAGCCACTCGCTTCGCCAACTACGGGAAGCTTCTCGATGGACCTGCAAAGAACACGTGGAGGAAGCTGATGGATGAGGGACATGACTACTGGGATAACAATAATCAAGCGACCGATCAGGACTTCGTGGATGCTCTTGGTGCCTATTTCATCATGTGGACAAAACATCCTAACCCCGGTGATGCCTTCGATCAGCACATCCTTCGCATCCAGTACAAACACCAGAAGGAATTCAACCTACCAGTCAAGCCAAGCAACTTCGTGGATCGAATGTCAGAACTTTGGAGATACAGTGAGATGATGCCTCGTATAGGAGCGCAATGTTCCGATATGCAAAAGACTACTGCTCTGATGCTTGGTCTCCCCGAGGAGGCCAAAGATTTCCTCCAAGATGAGAAGGACGTTGATGTTTATGACCTCCAAGGTAATGGTAACAACGCCCTTGTATGGACCGACGTAATGGAGTATCTAGAGGCCTGGTGGTCTCGAGATTACGGCAAGGAAGTCCGAAAGAAGTATCAACAGCAAGAAGAGAAGAAGAGGAAGAGGAAGGATGACGACGATGACGATGAAGCCGATGGAGATGGAGGCCAAGATCGACGTCAACGGAAGAAGAAGAAGAATAACCGCAATAAGAGCGGTCGCAATGGCAATGGGAACAACAGTAACAACACCAACAACGGCAAGGAGTTCCACTCCAAGCAATGTTCAATTCATCCTGATCACAACCATAAGTGGAAAGACTGTATCTATTGTTTCAACGGGTCTAATTTCAAGAAGGAGCTTGCTGAGAAGTTCTATCAAGGCAAAACCAGGACGTCTGCCCCATATTGGTGGAAGAAAGGTTATGAGCGTCGTTTCAAGAGCAACGAGCAAGAACCCCCGCAACAGCAACATGGATCTTACCTCGTAGCTCCTCAACAACCTGCTCAACTACCTCCAGCTCCAGTTCCCCAAGCACCTCCGCAACCAGCTCCAATGTTTGCTACGTCTGCAGCAACAGCTCCGTCAGCACCTGTTCAACAGCAACTTTATTCCATCCAAGTTAATGCCCAAGGTCAACGAGTCTTCGTCCCTCATCAGGCCTGAAACGCCGACCCTGTTGGGAATTGCACTACTTTCATCGATATCTATTCTACGAGCCTTGAAGAAGTAACAGGGTATGCTAATGCCCCAGCTGCTCTTGAGTATCATGTCAACAATGTGACCTCAGAGCCTCCGAGCGCGATTGATGTTCAACTTCCATGTTGCATCCGCGGGAACAATAATACAGTTCCTGCCGCTCTGCAAGCACAGCCCAGCTTGAATAGTGGAGTCCCGATATGTAAGGATCCAAGAGCGCAGCCAGCTTCTAGCCCTGCACCAATGCTCGACCGCATCGCATCAGACGCTCAACTTCATGATGATGAGTTCTTGAACGAATTGTTCAATAGTCACTTTGCGGAGGATGCACTAGCTGCAACCATCAACAACATTCCTTTCACTAATGAAGTAGTCGCTATCGAAGCGCAGAGAGTGGATTGTCCTGAATATCACGTGCTCGATCCAATCCCAGGCCAATCCAATGCGGAAGCTTGGGATTTCAACATTTTTCCAGATACAGTCGTTGAATCTTACGGCAATGAACTAGTCGATTTGGGAGCAGCATTGCAGCTACCAAGCATTTGTGACAAACGAGTCAAGCAATTTGGGGCGATCCTCGAGTCATTTCAGTTCAGTGACCCTCAGATCACCTTCCAAGTAGATTCAAAAGGCAGAACAGTCCCTATGGCAACTGCATACGCTATGGTCAAGTCAGTCAATGGAGTCGAATCCAATCGCTTCCTCAAGTGCCTTTTTGACACCGGTGGCAGCGTATCGATGGCTCACCGTAGTGTTTTACCACCCGGAGCAGCCCTTCTTCAACCATCAAAAACAACAATATGTAATACCATTGCAGGCAACTATGCACCAGTTGGATCCCTCCTCGGTGAAGGAATCAAGTTCCCTGAATTCGATGCCAACCTCACCGTTGACAGTCAAGAGTTCCTCGTCTTTGACGCCAAGTGTTCGTTTGATTTGATACTTGGTAATGATTTCCTGCGGAAGATAGGTCTAATAGTTGATTACGAAAGACTCGAGCTCGGGTGGCAGGGCAAGCGCATTCCAATGAACTCCAACTTTACAAAGGAGCGACTAAGTGCAGCAATCGATGGATGCATCATTGAAGATGAAGATGACGATCTGAACTACCTCGACTCTTTCGCTACGTCAATTGCTGATTCAACCTATGACGAGATAAATGTGGATGAGGTCATCAAAGAGAATTGTCAGCATCTGTCTCCGACTCAGCGCCAGGACCTCAGCGAGATGTTACGCAAGCATTACAAGCTCTTCGACGGCAAGCTTCATGTCTACAAAGGAGCCAAGATGGATATTGAATTACAACCAGGAGCACAACCAGTTTTTCGGCGGCCTTACCCTACTCCTCGAGTCCATATGGAAACATTCAAGAAGGAGTTGCTGCGTCTCATCGACATAGGTGTTCTTGAAAGAGTCTCTGGCCCGTCTGCATGGGGACTGCCTTCGTTTATTGTTCCCAAGAAAGATGGCAAAGTTCGTTTCATAGCAGATCTACGTGAGCTCAATAAGGTCATCAAACCCAAGGATTATACTCTCCCTATCATCCAAGACCTGATCCGAAAGCGTTCGGGATTCCAGTACATGACGAAACTTGATTTGAGCATGATGTTCTATTCGTTTGAATTGACGGACAAAGCTAAGGACCTCACCACTATATCAACACCGTTCGGTCTCTTTCGTTGGACGAGAGCTCCTATGGGTCTCCGCAACTCTCCAGCATTTGCGCAGTCAGTTATTGAGGAAGTTCTTCGAGATTTAGATGACGTTGAAGTTTACATTGATGACATCGCCATATGGTCAGATACTTGGGAAGACCATACACGCACCCTCAACGAAGTGTTCAGGCGCCTTGAAGAGGCAGGGTTTAGTGTTAACCCTTTGAAGTGCGAATTCGGTATTGCAGAAGGGGACTTCCTTGGTCATTGGGTCTCCAAGGATGGCATTCAACCTTGGCAGAAGAAAGTTCAAGCGGTTCTTGATTTGAAACGGCCTACCAACGCTAGCGAAGTGCGAACGCTTGTGGGCCTCATCAACTGGTATCGTGACTTCTGGCCTCGACGAAGCCATCTCCTCTCTCCGTTCACTCAACTTATCCGCGGTATTCAGAAGAAGAAAGCACCGATCGTTTGGACTCCAGAATTAGAGAAAGTTTTTCAGGAAGTGAAGCAAGTTATTGCAAGTGATGCTTTGTGTGCCTACCCCAACCACAATGAGCCTTTTGAAGTCTACACGGACAGTTCTGATTATCAACTGGGAGCAGCTCGCAACCTTACATTCTCTAACCTGAACAGTCAGAGAGTCCTTCGTTGGAGATGTTTCCTCGAATCTTTTCATGCCGAATGGTTCTATCATCCAGGCAAGCTTAATGTGCTACCGGACGCGTACAGTCGACTCCCCAAGTTTGATTTCTCAGGAGCCGAGAAGAGGCAGGATGAACTATCCCCTACTCCAGTTCAATTCAATCCAGTTCCCCAAGATGTCAATCAAGATGAAGAACCCAGCATCTTTGAAGAACAACTAGCAGAGTTGGCCAGTGATGACGAGTTCCCGCTACATCAATTGCAACAGTTCATGAATCTTCCTTCTACCGTCCAGAACCCTTTGCGCTATCAATGGCTTGCAGAAGAGCAGAGCCGCTGTCCTACCCTTCAGCAGAAGCTCACTACTTCCCCAACGTTCTACCATCGTCGAACGTTTGGTCGCCATGATACGTCGCTGATTTGCTATAGCCCTACTCCTCAAGATGAATCGACCTTGAAGATAGTCCTCACAGACAATGCCGTGGATGCCGCGATTGAATACTTCCACCTCCTGTTGAATCATCCAGGAGCAAAGGCAGTTACTTATGCACTTTCCAAGTTCTATCATCCCCAATTAGCAGCCCGAATAGCAGCCTTTTCGTGCGATGTTTGTCAGCGCACAAAGATTGGCCAACGCGGCTATGGCCATTTCCCTCCACGTCAAGTACAAGATCTCAATCCATGGAAGCAATGTGACGTAGACCTTGTGGGCCCGTGGTATGTCAAAACATCAGGACGACACGGTAAAGCCTATGAGTTCTATGCCCTGACGGCAATCGATCGTGCCACTGGTTACCCAGATGCCATCATGATCAAGCGCAAGACTAGCGAAAACGTAGCTCGCAAGTTCAATGAATTATGGCTCTCAAGATATCCAAGACCCGAAGTTTGCGCTCATGATCAAGGTGGTGAATTTATTGGACCTCAGTTCCAGCGGTTGTTGCACGATGCTGGTATTGCATCAGCCCCATCGACAGCTCGTAACCCCCAAAGCAATGCGATCATCGAACGCCTGCATCTTACTATGGGAAACTCCATTCGAGCTCAACTTTCCAATCACAACCCTCGCACCTTGACTGAAGCCGAAGACTTGATGGGAACAATCTTATCTGATACTCTCAGTTCTATCCGTGCAACCCCGTCGCAATCTACTGGGTATGCCCCAGCAGCACTGGCCTTTGGACGCGATATGATCTTCAACCTTCCAGTTCAATATGATATGAACGAGATCAACCTTCGCCGCCAACGCCGTGTCGACAAGGATGCCAAACGACTCAACGCCAAGCGGTACAGCTACGATTATCGCGTTGGAGAACAAGTCATGAAGAAGATCTTCGATCCTGCCAAACTCGATGATCGTTGGAAGGGCCCCTTCACTATCACAAGAATCCATGTCAATGGTAACATCACTATTCAACTCACCCAACATCTACAAGAGCGTCTCAACATCCGACGCGTCAAGCCCTACAGGCAACCTACACCTCAAGTCTTACAACAAATCGTTGCGCCCTCTTAGGAGGGGTAGAATGTCACACCTACGTAGTGTCGGACATCAATCAAATTCATATTTATGTTATCTGGTTTCTCGTTTCTCAATATGTTTCGGAATGCTTTCTCGCGGCCATCGCCATATGTTTCGGAATGCTTTCTCGCGGCCATCGCCAATGAAAGCAACCGAATCCAAAAACGTTGATCGTTTCCTTTATATTTTAAGTCATAATAATTCTATTCGTTACATCTATTGATCAATAATAAGCTCAATTGTTAGCTAGATTGGACAGAGAATCAATCGATGAGCATTCTTGGGTATTACCACGTTTGTTAGGCGTACAACATACTTCACCCAAATATTGAGCAGCGGTGCTACCAGCATCAGTCGTCCAGACATCTTTTTGAATCGTCTACCCCACCGATGCGGTATTTTGATCGCCATCTTGATCACTTCAATCATGACAGTGAGTCCAAACGATAGTATCAACAGATTTTGCAGTATCAAGAGGAATGGAATTGCCGCAACAACCTTCGGCACTTGTTCCACGAGAACCCAATGCGCAACCTTGGGTATAATTATCTCCGCACTAGTCACTGTTGACAAGAGCCTCGTCCACACATACATCAATGGGATCACTACGAAGACCTTCGTCAAACTCTTACGAACATTGAAACCATCCGTGGATGGGATAAGATACACGTATGAATACACGTCAATATTCATTGTACCACGGAAGGCGTAGTACTCATCAAGGCTTTTCAGACGTTGGCGCCTCTCATCAAGGAAGTAGACTGTCGATCCTAGCGCCTTTCGATACGTCAAGGCAAAGTGTAATCTCGTTTGATACTCTGTGAGGGTATGGTACATTTTGTACCCTCGAAGTGAATTTGGATTGGCAAATATACAATTCATCAAACCACGTGCAACCGTTGAAGACCAATCATGACAAAGAGGGTACGACACATCCAATCGTTTGCGTAGACGCCACTTCCCAATCGGTCCAGTATTGTGGAGTTGGACTCTCATCCCGACATGCTTGTAAAATTTCAAGTTATTCGGCTCAAAGTTGCAGAATGGGATCAGCGGGACAATATCATTGGTACAAGAGAATCTAGCGTGTCGGATCAGCCCAGCCCTTTCAAGGTGTTGATACGCGTACAGGAAGGATTCTCCTCCCACTCTTGGTGAAGCAAAGGTGTAAACTTGAAGTTCTTGGTTCTTCTTGTCATGTTGTTGTTGTTGCCTACTACTACTCTGACGTAATTTCGCTCCCAGGAAGAACCCAAACAGTGTCGCCAATGCTCCCCCCATCGAATGACCGGTAATGCAAATTTTATAATCACCATCACCATCTGGATCCAGCTCGTTGCCAATCTGTTGTATTTTCTCAAATATTTCATCCATTTTGGACCTTCGTGTATCCTTCCTCCTCCGCAATAAATACAAGGCAAAGCCAGAATGAAGATTCAGTGTCTCTGCTCTACCAGGATAGTACTCATCAACTAATGGATTGGGTATTTCCATCATGTCATACCTCAGATTCATCGACCAGTTGTGTGCATTGACCGTACCACGAAAGACAACTGTAATCTTCTTTTCTTCTCGTTGGACACAAATCCCATAGACAACATCATTTTGAGTAAAGTCTGCCAACCACGCAACTTCCAAGTTACTCTCAATCAGATTTGACATTACGGAACCTTCCGTGAAATATTTGGGAGCCTTCTCCAGAGCTCGTTGTAATAAATTGTTCATACTGACATATTGATTTTCATTTCCTTCTACACCATCATCATCATCATCACCCATACTGAAATCAAAGTTGGGAGCTTTGCCACCATTCAGCTTCACAGCAAGCCTCACTTTAAAAATCGCTCGCTTCCATCGATACTTTGCCACCTGTCTTCTCAGATAATGTATCATTTGCTCTTCATTTGGATTCTGGGTAGTACCAACGACTCTGTCACCACCACCACCACCGCCATTATTATTGATGATAAATGATGATTGTAATCTCGATGTCATTCTCATCACATTCATGGCCCGCTTCCACCGTGCACTTGACGCCTTCTTCCTCATACTAGCAATCAAATCTTGTGTATTGGAATCGAGTTGACTTACACGAGATTGTTCAATCCATTGTCGGAATTCTTTCATGACTGATTCTTCGTACTCTCGATGATGAAGGGTGTTGGCGGCTTGGTAATAGTAGTAATCGTTTGTTGTGTTGGTGTTGTTGGTGGTGTGCTCCTTGTCGTAGTCTTCTAATTCGTCAATGACTATACGAATGATTGATCCAGCAGTAAGCGCGTTGTTGCTGTTATTGGATAGATCACAACTCGGCTGATGATGTTGCTGCTGCTGCTGTTGTTGTTGCCATGACTGTTGTTTTTGTTGTTGTAAAGATGATGACATCATCGACACCATCGAATGCATGGATGATCCTCCCAAAGACGAAAATGAACAAATCCTACCAGGACGACGACACGACGACGACGACGACCAATTACTACTACTACTACTACTAGTATTGCAATCAATCTCTTCCATTTTGACACGAGTATGCCCCATACGACAAGTTTCACGAAGATATGCGTACATGTAGACTAGCATGGAGATGCTTAGAAAGTATTGTCCCTCGGTGAGTATGTCCATTTTGTCGTCGTCGTTATTGTTGTAGGATGTATTGCTTTTGCTGTGAATGGTTGTTGTTGCTGTTGTTGACGACGATGCAGCATTGCTTTCTGCTGCTGCGGTGGCGACTGTATTCGTGGCAGTATTGATGTTGCCAGTGTTGACGTTGGCAGTAGAAGAAGAAGAAGAAGTCGTCATGCTGTTGTTGTCACCATCACCTCCTCCACTAATCTCTCCCGAAGCTCTTCCTCCATTATCATTCACCCTAACGTTGCTGCTGCTCTCCCCATCATCTCCCTCAATCAATCCCACTACTCCAATAGGAACACCTTCTTTCATTATTTTTTCCACCCCTTCTTCCCCCACCACCATCATTGGAAGTATCAAACCATGTTGTCGTTCATTCGTTATTATTGCCTCCCTGGTGGTGGTTGGTGAGAGTTCTCCTACTTCTTTCATCGAAATTATTCTCTCTTCTTGATGATGATGATCCAACAACGACCCTTCATCATCCTCCACAAGTCCAACATAATTCATTGCATCCTCTTCATCATCATTGCCGCTGCCTTCGGATGATGATACTGAGGAGTTTGAAGATTGTACCTCTATTATTCGTTCCTGACCAATATCATCATTCGTTGTTGTTGTTGAAGTAGTGTCAACTGCCCTGGTGTCAACATCATCATCATGTTGTGTCACTTTGTTACTCCCCTCCCGACGATGATCAATTTCATCCCACCGTTCCAACCCATCATCAATATTATCATCATCATTATCAACATCGGCCACTTGTGAATCACTGCAATTCCTTACAGGTAACGTATCCTCATCACTACAGTCCGCAGTCATCGTTGTTGTTACTGCTGCTGTTCGTATCTGTTGTAGAATTGATAATTCCTTCCAATCATAACTAGCTGTAGAATCATCACCATCTTCTTCATCTTCATTCTCATCGTGACGTTTATCAATATTGGCCTCTTGTAATGTAGTAAATTGCTGTAGAGTAACCTGCTGCTCTTCCTCCTGTCGTTGATGTGTCTCTATTGCATCAGCAGTAGCAGTAGTAGTAGCATCCACCACTTGGAATTCACCCCCCTTGGAGGATAATTGTTCTTCTTCTTCCTCCTTTACCACGCCATTATTTCGATTGACGACAACTCCATCATCAATACTACCAACATCATCTTCAACAACAATTGCGTCACCAATTGCATCATTATTATTATTATGTATCAACTCGATCTGCACAATATCACCACTTGTTGTTGGCTCGTTGACCCCATGATTCTCCACAGTATTCTTCTCGTCTGTACTATAATATTTCTCATCAGCCTTTGCATCACCACCATTAGTAGCAGTAGTTTTAGCAGTAATAGCATCATCATCATTGGCGCCAGTAGTGGTGGTGGAGGCAATCAAGGCAGCAGCAGCCTCATGCCTCATACATTTCAACCGTCTCGATAATTTTAAATCCATTTGATATTCCAATTGGGATGGTAATTCGTGCACACTGTTTCGTCGTTGTCGTTTAGCTATACTAGCCTTATTAGTATTATTGGTGGTGAGAAGTGGTAGGTGGTGTTGTTGTTGTTGGTAGTGACGAGAATAGTACAAGAGTGATGTAATGTCAAATGATGCTCGTCGATGATGATAATACTGATGTGTACTAGTAGTATTTGTCATGTTGAATAATTTTATCTATCGTGTTTGATTGGAGTAGTTGAAGCGCGCGGAATTATATATAGTAATGGTGCAATTCTAGAAATTGACGGAAGACTGTGCGTTCTTTCTTTCTATAGTAGTAGTAATAATAATATAGCAGAGGTGTGTCGTTTTATGACAGACTATTTTTTGGTTTCAGCAGCAGCGTAAGTGAAAGTAGCGGTGGATCATTTCTTGGATGACCACCACGGGCTTTTTTTTTTAGAACGGGTGTTGTTTTACAAACTTCTTGGACAACACCACCACCAACCACACCCTTTCGAAAGTAGAGACCAACCGTTGCACACACAAGCTATATAACTCAGCTCTGGAAGTAGGACTATGATGTTGTAACAGTAGGACGAACGAACGTGGACATGCCATGCATGGTGAGTACATACATCATGATGAACTCAGCCCTCCCGTCATGCGAAGGTGGGTGGGCAGGAAGAGTGACGTATCTCATGAAAGTGGCGGGAGACAGCTTCGCTTGCTGACGTGTCATATAAGTACATACCTGTCTCACTTCAACTTCAATATCGTTTCATTTTATTTAGGCTATGGAAGTGTCGCTATGACAAGTCAAGTTAAAACAACACCTAGGAGTACACCATTCATTCCATTTCGGAGCATTCCTGCATTGGTGGTATGTATTATGCACTGGCATTGAGCAAATTTAGAATGTATAATATACATTGAGCAAATTTATATAGTATGTAATAGTGACTGAACAAATGTAGTAATTTGCACGTGCTTGATGCGTCGGAGAGAATGATAAGCACTCCTACCTATGTATTTGTATTTAGACTCTGAGGAAGAAGGACTCGAACTCGAGCGAAGTAGCTCAAGCAGGCAGAGGACAACGAGAAATGGATGACGTTCTTAGAGTAGCCAGTCGCATCGCATTTGCATTGTGATAATGCCCGTGAACTGTATTATTGCTTTATCCTTCCGAGTGTACACTGGGACTATAAGTATTCATCTCGGGTAGGTATCTACTTAGAGTATCAAGCCAATTGGAGTGAGTTTGGATGGTGCCGACAGGCTGAAAACTATGCAACACTCAAAATTTACATTCTACTCTAGAGGCTCTAGGGCGGACCATCTCGCTCGAGGTCCGCTAATCCAAGCTATGTAGCGGAGAGGAGGTGAGAGGGCAATGCATTCTTAAGCAGACACTCATTTACATGCAAATTGTCAAAATGTATGGTATCTTATTTCGAATCTCCAAGTACATACTTAGAGCAAATGATTGATATAATAATGGGTCGTGCAGCATCACAGCACTCAAACTGGCATGTAGCTTGATTCGGAACTCGGAACTGCTCAACTTTTAGCTTGTTGGTAATAAAATAATTATCTATCTATCTAACTATCTAGCTTATTGGAGCGAATGCAATCCTGAAAGGATAATACGATCATAAGAGGTCGCGGCACACTACAGGTCTCGCATCTACCGAAAGCATTCAGACGGTTGATTGGGATAAAGAAGAGTTGGTAAATAGTGTGGAATGGTTGTCAAATAAATGTGTACATTTAAAAGTGATTTGTGGTACTAGTATGTACGATTATGGTACTTGAAGGTATGTAGAGGGAATGTCTTCTACAGTCTCAGCACCCTACATACACTAAAGTACATAATCATAGATACGACCAACACAAATTACATGTTTCTGCCCCTCCTATCATACATTCCAAACGTTCCTGCCTTCCCTGGTGCTGAGCAGAGTAAACCGAGACCTGTAGTGTGGGTCGCGGCTTCGCTTATGCAAACTTTAAAGGGTAGATAATTATTTGGCTTGGTAAGGGATACTGCATGACGACTACATATACTTCTTACTTGTCAGCGGTCACATACAGCAAATGTATTATTATTATTATTTTTTTTTATAATAATTGCTTGCTCTGTGCACTTCTGAGCTCAAGATGATGAGACTCTTGTCTCTGGGCTGTTCTCATTTGACCATGACGTACATCTCGTTTAGCTACAGTCATCTTCAGAGTTCGCCAACAAATAAAGGGTAGCCCATGAAAAAGTACGGTCAGCTCAGAGACACAGTGATTGCTAGAATAATTTAATTCATAGAAAGTCAATTGATACGTCTGCTACTGCTAGCTCTGGTCTACTTTTATTCTGGGCAATTTTGCTATTATTTCAACACCTATGCTCCTATCCTATACTCAGCTCTCACCTCACGGAAACTTGGCAAAGCATTGACTGGACTATTCGATCGCGACTGTATCTCCTTCAAAGATACCGCCGCCGCCTTTTGTAACAACTTGACAGTTTCCATCTCAGCATCATTCAGGAGGGCGTATTCCAGAGGACTCATTTCGTGAAGGTCTTCCATTGTAGCTGCATGGGGACACACTGACAGCAAGTAGCGGATAGACCTATGATTTGGTGTTGCTCGTGAAGGGGTCTTGTTGTTAGAATCGTCCGCAAACATCTCACAAGAAGTGTCACAAGCAAGATGTAATGGAGTCTTTCCATTTTCGTCCGGCTAGATGCATGCAGCCGGCCACGAATGGGCGAGGAGCTTGACCAGATCCGGTGACGCTCCTAGACCAGCAGCCACGTGAAGGGGAGTCCTACCAAGGCAATCGGTGACAGATGGGAGATTGGGACAACACACGATCATCTTGGCGACAACGGTCAGGGGTGCATCGAATCTCGCTACAGCATGAAGTAGAGTCATTTCGTGGAACTCTTCACATCCAGCGATGCCCTCGCATAGAGTTCGGAATATTGTGGGGCTAGAAAGAGCAAGTTTCTCAAAGCTATGCCAATCTTTCGACTCGATGATGCTAAGGAGAAGTACTATCGATGTCATTGCTATGGAGCTGGTCATGTTGTTGTTATCGTTGCTTGATGTACTCAGTTGTTGTGTACGCTGCTTGGAGATGCTGCTTGGAGTATTCTGTTTGTTTTATGAAGGGTTGGAATGCTCTATCGTATGTATTATTGATGCAGAGTGTGTATAAGAATTCAAGAGCCATCTTGGCGACAACGGTCAGGGGTGCATCGAATCTCGCTACAGCATGAAGTAGAGTCATTTCGTGGAACTCTTCACATCCAGCGATGTCCTCGCATAGAGTTCGGAATATTGTGGGGCTAGAAAGAGCAAGTTTCTCAAAGCTATGCCAATCTTTCGACTCGATGATGCTAAGGAGAAGTACTATCGATGTCATTGCTATGGAGCTGGTCATGTTGTTGTTATCGTTGCTTGATGTACTCAGTTGTTGTGTACGCTGCTTGGAGATGCTGCTTGGAGTATTCTGTTTGTTTTATGAAGGGTTGGAATGCTCTATCGTATGTATTATTGATGCAGAGTGTGTATAAGAATTCAAGAGCCCGGGAATTCAATTCGATCTTGGACACGAGTGAGTTCAAGTTTCCTTTAAACCTCCGCGAACTAAACCCCCCCGGGGTCTAAAAATTTTGGCTAGTCTGCTCTAGGGGGGTCTGACTTTCGGAATAGTCACATACTAATTCCCTAGTAACTACTAGTAGAAACCGGGAGGGGCGTCTAAATATTTTGGCAGGCTTGATTTGGAGGGGGGGTCTAAGCCGAGTATCGTAGGGGGGTTTAGTTCGCGGAGGTTCACTGTACTTATGTAGAATTCCTGCTCGGGAGCCAGATTGCTTACGATGTGTCTTATCTGTCTCACTAACTGAACTTAATTCGTAGAAGTAAGTGTCGCTGTGACAAATTTAAGCCTTCATTCGTTGTTACCTTTTCAAGAATCATTGATTCTTCAGGGCTGGTTCAAGCAACCTCACTATCCCACTCATCTGCTCTCGCGTGATAGCCATTTTCTGGCCTCGCCACATATTCATCGGCTCTACCAATCTTTTACTACTTGGGCAGATTACTCGGCAGCGGCAAAGCTATTCAACTTGAACTGGTTCATACATTAGTCAACCACTTCTGCGGGCAACCTCGTGTGACGATGATAAGGTACCTCCGATCCATATACGATTAATTTAATAACTCTATTTTGCTCAGCAACGTTGTATTGCTTTCCAGATATCTTACATTCCAACGAGATGACCAAGCTTCGTCTCTCTATAACTTGAACTTGTCTTGTTCAAATTTAGTCGAGCGAAGCAGGGTTTACACGTTATTTCGCTTGAAATTCCTGACCGTCCGCGTTATCGTGTCAATTCATATTGATTGAGATACACTCTACTCTAAGTAGAGAGTGGAGTTCACAGCAATCAAAAACCTTAAATTGATTCTTAATCTACCCAAGAGTACAATACAATACTTACGCAAATGAAATACAAAGGCTAGTCTTCATAGCTTAGCAAGGACGTCCACATCAAGCTTATCAGGTTTTAAGATCGTGTTCAAGCGTGAATGCAGCCACAGAAGCACGCTCTCGTGCCCAACGTGAGAGTCTGTCGGATGTTTTGGCCAGACGCACAAGACTGACATCCTCGGCGTTACTATCTTTATCTGATCCGTTGCCTTGAAGTAACTTGTAGTCATTTAACCTGAGATCCTTCACAAGCTGCTGAACAACTTGTTCATTCAAGACAGTCTGTATCAAAGTTTCTCTCCGATCGAAGTAACTATCACAAAGAATGATCTTCTCGAGCCCAAGTATGTGACCAAGCTCAGATTCGAATATTCCTTGAGATTCACTATCTTGAATCATTTGGCTGCATAGGACAGCCTCATCCTCAAAATCCATGAAGTCATCTTGGGAATACCAGAGCTCGTCTTCAATGCCTTGAGTTTGATCATCAATGAGATGGATTGTAGGACATGCAGGAGCAAAGCTGACAGCTCGCTTCTTGGTCATCTCGTAGGGGCAGGGAGCCGCGTCACCATCAAAGGAGCCTTGAGCTTGAGGGACACCCCTCCTCTTCTTCGGCCCGAGAATGCCACCTATCTTGCCGTCGGGGCATCCCTGAGAAGAACCCTCTTTGACGGCTTCGTGGCATAGGTAATGAGCTTGATTATAATCGCTGCCGACATGGATTACTTGGCAAGAAGGTGCAAAGCTGACTGCTCGCTTATTGTTGCTCGTATTGGCAAAGGTAACACTCACATTCTCTTTGCCTGCATCACTGCACCGGCAATCTTGGTTTTCATCCTCGACTAGGTTGGAAACACCTTTGAGTTGTTCATCGAAAGCTGCCGCTGCGAAGTTGTTCATCTGATTCATTGCGGTGGTCGACAGAGTAGTCAATACTCTTTGGTTGGCACTCGTCGTTGTCCTCTAGACAAATGAGTATCTTTTTGCGACTGCTGCTTGTTGCACAGCTGGTGGGTGTCAAATTTGAGTGGTCGGGAAGTTTTGATGGACTCTTGCAGGGACATTGGGCCTAAGTTGCGGTGAAATCTCTGTACATTAAGACTAAAGAGTTGCTTATGGAGTTGTGAAGCATCTATGGATGTTTTGTGGAAGTAGAACGGCAGCATGTTAGAATTTCAAATTTGGTTGGACGTGGAGCAACGAGTTAGTTGGAACGGACCTAAGGATGACGATATTTGGGTTGGGAGACTGGGAGATATAAGATGGACATTTTAAGCCTCTTTCTAGGTGCGGACTACTGATGCTGCTCAAACAGTTGTGATGTGCACCTGTGGAAATCTTCTGGGATTCAGAATGGAAATTATAAATTACCCCCTCGGAGCTTACACCAATCCGACATTCTATCTACTCAAGGGTCATATTTCACAATGTATCTACAAATCTGTCTCAAGTGATTTGACATACGAATATGCCCCCTGCCCCCTTAGCTTAGTCTTTTCAAAGGGGGTACAGTTCTTCCCCGATACTGTGAATCGATTTCACATAAACTCTAGTTGAAGTTGATCAAGTAGCTTTTCACGTTCAGCTTGCAGAATCTTAGGATTAGTCGTGAAAATAATTTGGAGACTGGAGAGGCCTCTGAACTTCAACTTGTTTGCCCATGCAAAAAACTGTACTTAGGGTCTGTTGAAGAGGCCTTTGTCTTCAAAATTGCATAGCTTGGCTCGCTCATTCACAGTCACATCTATGCTCTCTGCTCTCTTTGTTCATAATTTCACATTCTGTCAAAACTAACAAACTAACAAACTAACCAACCAACTAACACAATGACCATCTCAGTAAATAAGCTTATGAACTACGTGGCAGTTGTTCTTGACTTGATCCACAGTCAAGAATGGGCCGCACTCGAGAAGGTAGCCTCTGAGCACAAGCTCTTCAGGGCGGTATCAGAACACATCCAAAAGTGCGACGAGTTCAACGGGATGACTCTTCTTCATGCCGCCGTCAAGTACAATCCTCCTCTACACGTCCTTGAAGCCATGATTCATGCTCACGGCGATGCATGCAAGGGACAAGATTGCGTAGGCCGGACACCACTTCATGTTGCTTGTGGAACTGGCGCCGATGATCTGATCATCCGCCGCCTCGTCAAGGCCTACCCCCAAGCATGCGACCTACAAGATGAAGATGGAAGGCTGCCTCTCCACCTCGCATGTGACAGCGAATGTGTCTTGTTTGAAGGAGATGATCAGACTCCAAGGGCACCACCCACAGTCGACGTCGTCAGGGCTCTCCTCTCTGCATCTTTGCGATCTGTCTTGGTGGAAGATGAAGATGAAATGTCCCCCCTCGAATACGCTATTGTTTCAGACGCAAATATGAATGTGGTAAAGCTCTTACAGAAGGCATCGATGTCACTTCGAAGGAATGATGCGAAGACTAGCAAGGCTCCTGCCGCAAGTGCTTCAAAGGAACTTAAACCTATTGTCCCACTTCCTCGAAGCGTTCTGAGCTACTGCTAGTATGTTTCGAAAGAATTTAGCTTCAAACTGTAACATACGATTAATTTAATAATTCTATTTCGCTTAGCAACGCTGTACATATTGCTTACTCCTTTCTGTGTATTGAGTAACAACCCTAGCCCCTCTTGGTTTTAAGTTCTCCTTTCTCTGTCACTGGTGTCTCTAGAGGGAGAGAGAGAGTACAATAGTAACTAAAATAATTATCATCCAAAGGTTATCTATCCAAGTACTTACGATACCCTAAAATTTTATGATCTGCGTGACTTAGCTGGTAGGCCTCTGATGCCTCTGCATCAGTACCCCCTCAACGTCGTATTCTGCCCTCCCTCACAGTGTTGTATAATAATGACTGACGCAAGCACCACAACACGGCCAGATTGCCATCTGAACTGCACCACACGGAGACAAGACACCACTATATCTGTTAACTCCACTATGTGCTGTAGCAATCATCATGTCTGTTTCACCATTTAAGTGTTGATATTCATATCATCCTCCAGTCATCCTCCCCACCAACGGTGCCATTTTTTGTGTTGTAATCATGGTGCCCGCCATATGCCGACGGTTCCGGACGGATTGAACGACAGCCGCCTCGTCTAATGTCGCCATACATCATATAGAGTGTCAGGTTGTCGAGTAATAGACTATGCTCATGGCCAAAAGATCATAGTTGCGTAGGGGGCCTATGCAGAAATCGCTTTTTATGTAAATAACGGTCACTTTTGTAGGAGGAAACCAAGAAATAACGTCAGAGACCTTGGAGACAAAATCCCTTCGCGTCATGAGGCCATATGGGTCCCCTGAGTTGTCCGCCGCCGGTTTAGGGTGGTGCCGACCCCCGTTCCGCTCCATACCATAGCCGCTACCGTCGCCATGGTTATTGTGTTCAAGTGAGCCGTTTTGAAAAGTGCTAGCAAAATGAGGGGGCCAAGATGAGTTTCGTTTGATGGGGTTCCCCGCTCTCCCCTATTCTGCAGATCAGATTTACTTATGTAATGAAGCCCCTCCATAACATCAACTTCAGGCAAAATAAGTAGACAGTAGATATGTAATAAGCTTGTCCCAGATCCAGTCGCCTCTTGAGGGCCCACCAGACGTACTTTAAAATTTCTGTTACATATAAGCTTGTCCCAGATCCACTTTCCAACGCCAAATTCCCACTTTCCCACCCCAGAATCCCACGTCGAATTTTGATTCTGAAAATCAAAATCCTACGTCCACCCCAGAATCCCACGTCGACGTAGGATTCTACTTCTTTTCCACTTTCCCACTCAGAATCCCACGCATTTTGCGCAGGCCCTCGAAAAGTGGGAATATAGGGTTGGAAATGTGGTGCTGCCTGGGACACAGAAGCAAATTTTGACGGCTAGGATTCCTACTTTCCCACGTAAAATTCCGAGGTGGGAATCCTGCGTGGGAAAGTAGGAATCCTAGCCACTTCTGGGACACGCTTTTAGGCTGTGATTTTGTTTGCTCGAACTCGAACTGCGAACTGGTGTCGGCATCAAATTTCGAGATAACGGCATTTGTAGTTGAGAGTCCATGTGAAAAGGTACTTCCATGTGGAACTTGTGAGTTCGGAGTTGCGAGTTCGAAGAAAAAATCGGGAGGGGCTACGTTGGGCACGGCTTTTCTGGGCACGGGTTGGGCACGCCCTATGATGTGACGATTCTGCCACGTCACCATACCACGCTCTCTCCATTAACCCTAAAAGGCAGAATTATAAGATAAAGACAACTGATTTAATTTTGTGGCTTGAGCACAAGCATTCTTCTTTACTATTTCATTTTATGCAACAAAAGTTGCTAATTCACTGGTTGGGTGATTGGTGGGGTAATCAATAGGTGCTTATCCCCTATCAAAATCAGTGATTCCTGGGAATGAAGATGACATAGAATAGATCATTCTCAGAGAAAAAATTCTCTCCACACATTACAGAGGCAGTATGGTACCAATGTTTGAGCAAATATGCGTAGGAAAAGATGTGTTTTACTTTACTCTTAGAACATTAAACTTATCAATTGGCGCTGCAGATTTGTTCTTTAACATGAAGTTATACATTTGCTTTGTAATGAATGGAATGAGCCTCGTGCTCCAGGCATCTTCAGTTTCACCTTCAGGGGATGATTGGACCAACCCATGCAAATTCAGTGCGCTATTGAAGACCACTATACAGACAGTATCTCTCACATTTGTCTCGATTTGAATGTATTTGCCACCAGTCTCGCTTTCCGCAATGACCAAGTGGGAATCTGCTATAATTCCACCTCTTCCATCTGGACCACCGCGCGGTATGTATACAAGCGGGTGCATTGTACTCAAATCCCCGGTGTCAGCGTGCAATGCCACAACACTGTCTTCTATCATTGCATTCTTCTGGCATCCCTTGCCTATGCGGCGAATCGCAACTTGATTTGCCATCCAGCCAACTGCACCTTGGCAACCAATTGGTGGGAAAGAGAAGTTTGCATTTATGCTCTTAATTTTTTCATTCTCCCTAAATACATTAGGTGTGTAGTTCAGCAAGGCTGCCGCAACTCTACCAAAGATGGAAGAGAGAGAGGAAGTAATAGCTTTTGCCTTTTCATATTGATGATTCATAAGAAAGAAGGGCCCAGTTTGTCTTTTATCCATGGATCCAATCCCAAATGCTGCATATCCCCCACCAGCATGGTTGTCTTGTTCCCAAGCTCTTTTGGGCAAAGCATCAAGAGAATTGTCAAGAGTATTTCCGGCTCCTTTATAGCAGCATTCATGTATGTCACGAAGCAGGGGGCATTCGCTATCTGCGCGAGCATAAAGAACATAAACGCTTGAATTGGAGGAGAATTCAACCTCAACAAAGTCCCCATATTGTGGTGTAATGAGGGGTGCAGGAGAGTTAGTTAAATGTTTGGCGGTGAGTTGTGCTTTGTGTTTCCCCGCTTTACGTTTCTTCTTTGCTGTGACTTTGTTGAACTGAAATGAAACAGTTGAATTGTCAAGTTCCATCGCCTTCCGTTTGTTGTCTCTTTTGGAGTCATATTGCAATGATGATGACAAAAATGATATTTTTTTTGGTGAAGGTTTGTTCTTGTTTATTGTCCGCCACCATTTCAGGTTCTGATTATGTAAATAGTTGCCGCTTTTCATTTGATCCTTCAATTGTGGAGGAGTGTATTTTCTGTTGTAAATATTATAGTCATGACGGACGGCTGCTTCGCCACCGTATCGGCGAACCTTCTGCTGGAACAACTCGAATCGATGTAGGTCATAATAATCGACCAACATTGATTTGTTTGTAAGGTATGTTGTGTGTAAATTCGATAGGTCGTAGATGACCAATTATTGAAGCAGCGGCAAGAATACGAAAAAATCTGACGACGAAAGTGGAATGAGCGGTAGTGTTTTGCTGTAGTGACTATGATTTATGCTAGTTGGTGTTGCCGCGGTGACTTTATGGCTTATGATGTAGTTACTGGGGTATCTAACTTTGACTGTGTGCGGGGCTTGTGGTGGAAAGAAGGGGTGGTGGGAGAGCGTGGTATGGTGACGTGGCAGAATCGTCACATCATAGGGCGTGCCCAACCCGTGCCCAGAAAAGCCGTGCCCAACGTAGCCCCTCCCGAAAAAATCACAGGTAGACTTGGCCCGCACGAAATCGGATCTCGTCACACCTGTCTTTCTCCTTCTCTTTCTTCCGGCTTCTCGCATCGCTCTGGTCGTTAGGGACAGACAGAAGGGATGTTGAGAGAGAGAGAACAGCCATGGACATTGTTCATCAAGCACCAATATCGTGTAGAACAATCCTATAGCTGTTCATCTTTTTTATTGCTACCATGTCGGTCCGTACCAGCAGTAGTCATTTAAAAGTCAGCATAGTAAATCTGGCCTCTATCAGCCAACCCCTATCGGTCTATACGGCCCCAATATCTCGGCAGTCTGCCAATGGCCTCTATCAGCCAAACCCTATCGGTCTATACGACCCCAATATCTTGGCAGTCTGCCAATGGCCTCTATCAGCCAAACCCTATCGGTCTATACGACCCCAATATCTTGGCAGTCTGCCAATGGCCTCTATCAGCCAAACCCTATCGGTCTATACGGCCACAATATCTTGGCAGTCTGCCACTGGTATCATCGGTCCATGCGGCCCCAAAAAATCGGCACGATACCTGCCATATCTCGATCAGCCTGGTCAGGCTTTCTTCTCGGCATGATATCTGCCAATTCTCTATCGGTCCGTGTGGCCAGCTATTTCTGACCTTTCGGTCCTTTTTTAATTCGTCGGGGGGACCGCAGCGACCTTAGGGGTTGGTGGCGCCCAGAATAAATATCAAGGGAGATTTTTCGGCTTCTAAAATCACGGTCATATGATTCATCTCGAATATTTCTCACCTCTTATTTTCTCTCAACTCTTCATCGGCTAAATTTTATTTCTTCAGCCATTTCTGCTATCGGAACGGGAGGTTCCCTCACGGCCTCCAGAGACACATTGTCAACCCCTGCCTTCAATAAAGCAGTTCTCCGCCCGTTCGGAGGGACGGATGAGGGGCGCCTCGCCACCATGACTGATTATTCATTGATTTGCTTTGTGGCATCTCCTTGATCACTATGTTATCCGACGGTTCGCTCGAATTAACTCATGGCACCCTCCCCTTTTACGATCCGGAGGGCGACCAGTTCGTGGGAAACTTAAGCACACGGGCTAAAAAGGATCAACCAGCGGTGGCACCTGTCAATATTTGCAACCTCTTCTACGTTGGGATGATGATAGCGAGTTTCCATTGGGTTCGCCGTTCTTGGGGAATAAATTTCCTTGTTTGGCTTCTCATCTCGATGGGGGAAAGATGTACGTTATTGTTGTCGCTAATATCGGTTTTATTACTGGTTGGGGAGCAGAGTTTGTCGTCACGGGGAAGTTGTCTGATGATGTTACTGAGTTTCTGCCAACATCGGCCTAAATGGCCCCAATATCTCGGCATCTATATGTCAACATCGGCCTAAACGGCCCCAGTATCTCGGCACTATGGCCCCAGTCTCGGCACGTTCTAATGAACAGTCTGCACTCTCTCGGCCTGGTTTGGCCATCAATCTATCTCGACTACCTGCCAAGAGGGCAATATTACGGGTCGTGATATCGATGATTAAGTTGAGGTGTCTTTTTGGATTTTCGACCATAACAATTATCATGGACGGTGTTTTTCGTTGACAAGTGTTTTTTGCGAGGGCGGCCGAGTTGTGGTTATATCGAACGGAATTGGTGGTCTCATTGTTATGGTTTGTTACCCCCTCTGGAAAAAATTGGATTGGGATTTGGAGCTCGACCCCTAAAAATCATTCATCTGAAAATCAATCGTCAAAAACATCTATCATCTGAAATAAATCAGTGGCCTTATGGCAATACATATCACGGTCGCACGACCAATCGTCCATCGAGTTAATTCTCAGCAATTCATTCGCTCTGCTCAATTTAGTTGACTGGCCTGACGTGGGCTAGTCTTCTATCGTTCTCCCTCTGTGGGACTTTTCTCCGCCCCCTCGGGGGATTTTACTCTATCCATCCTCTTCGGTCTTTTATCTGGTTCTCGATTCATTGCTCGGCAATTAATTCGACATGATTTTAGTGTCTCTATGGGCAATTCTTCTATCTATCCCTCTTCGGACTTCACTCAATGCGGGGCAAGTCATCTATCTGCACCTCTGGAAACATGACCTTATCATCAGGGCATCATTCCTTTGGCTCTCTTCAGCACTTATCCGCACGCTGGAACGGATCAGAGGCCTGGCACTTTTACTTTATCCCATGACTCCCTGGGAGTTATATCTCGCTCTTTGACGGGCCTATCTATTTCTCGGTTGTTCAGCGCTCAGCGTCTCCTCTAGATCTTCAATCCACTCTCATCGAATTCAGACTCTTTATCCTCCCCTCCCGGGGTGGTCTCTCTTTCTCTTGCGATTATCCATACCACAATCGGCCCATGGTGAGGTGCCATTTGCCGCAAACTTCGCAGTAAAATCTTCCTTCCAGACGGCGACGATATTTTACTCTCCCTCATCATCTTCACTCTCATACATTTTCGGGTGTGTGAGGCGTTGAACCAGGGCGTCCCTGCTGGGATCTCTCTCTGAGTCTGTGGTCGTATGTACCTTGCTAGGGCTAGGGCACCTCGGTCTCTCTCAGGATCCCTCCCGGCAGCTCTGCTTCTCACCTTCTGGGCCTCTAACCATATCCCAGTTCAGGGATTGGCTGAACTTTCTGTCGTCTTGTACGACCTCTTTATATCACCTGGTCTCTTTATCAACCACAGACGATAGTCTCGATAATTCCCTCTTGGCTAATGTCAAACTAGGGTTGGGACAGTTCATTGAATTCTTCTGCGGTCAAGTGCTCGTTCAGCACTGCAATCTTGGCTGGGGTGACCCTGTACTTGTATAGCCTCTTGGCCCACCACAGCTTCCGCTTGCACCTGCATATGGGAGTGGAACCGATGATATCGGGGTAAGCGACAGCTGTACCTTGGGCGCATCATTGGCGCTTGCGGATTAAATACAACCCCCGATTGTAGGAAGGATATCTTCATCTCGGCGCCTTTATCGGCACCATCCGACATTGCACACGCAATACTTATTCTCGCATCATTCAGCCAGCAAGCTATGTTTACGTCTACATATGATCGGGTTCCATGATGGCTTTGTTTTTCTCGCATCATTCGGCATTTATTGTCTACTCGCAACTCGATTGCATGGGAAGGAAACTTCTCCCTCTCTTCATCTCGTTCTTCATCGGACCTATCAACTTATTCGCTGTACAATTCACATTGGGTGGAGTACAGTATCGCACTCTCTGCTTCGCTTCGCTCCTGCCTTTCTGGTGGTGGGCTCTTGCCACAATTGTCTCTATTCTTCAATCCCTATCTCGCTCGTTGTCTCGCGTTCCGGCCTTGACATTTGTATTCTCTTCGGAGACTTTCCTCTTCCCTCTGCGTACAGCTCTTTCGCGGCTCTACCGCCTCCTGGCGCATTCAACACAATCCGCTGGATCCTCTCTGCTCGACTTGACCAACTCCAAGTCATTCCCCTAATCAATAGTACTGGGTCATCCGTGCTTGTGATGTTTCTCCGCTATAATTGTCCCGACACTCTCTTGTCATCACAATTCCTCACACCTCTCTCGACTGTCGACTCCAAGTGTTTCAATGTAGTCGTCATTCCCACTCTTAACGCCCTCCACATACTGTGATCGCAGGTGGATCGATTCTCAATCACACATCCCCCTGTTTGTACGAGCCACAACAGCTCCCTTCTTTTTTCGCTCACATTCTCAGTCCCAACTGCCAATCGTTGAAACCGGTTTGGCGTTGTTCGGCATGTCAAACGTACATATTTCTCTTCCACTTTGACCACTCGATCGCACACAGCGCACGTGTTATCTCTCATCATTTATATTTGTCTCTCCTCCGACGAGTGGGGGCCTTTAGCTACACTATATTCTCTCAGCATTGGGTTCAAATTGGTTGCACTTTTCTGTTCTGGTGTCTCTCCTGCGAATTGGAAGAACTAGTTCAAGGGTTGTTTCAAGATACAACTCTTCGCGACTAGCATCGTAAATATTTGGACCCTTTTCGGTGGGATGTCTCTTTAGAGTCGTCAAACACCACGCGATTCGTACCGAGTCAGGAATTCCGGTCGGTACTCCACATGGCTGTTCGTATATAGATATAGGTGTACTGTTGGATCCGCATTGAACAGGCCATTGCAGCGTCTATTGAGTTTATGTTCATCCCGTGAGGAAAATCTGACCTTTCTCGACACAGTCTCTTGGGATAAGGTGATACGTTTGATGATTTGATGAGGCCTCTTTATCAGCCGAGGAAGCCCTCCTATTGGAATCACACAGCCAAAGAATGGATAGTGGTTTCGGAACCCGCGCAGCTCTTCGGTCATCATCCATCTTCCCCTAGTAGTCTTGATCCAACCTTTCTGGCATGGAGCGACGAAATTTGGGTGTGTTTTCTATCATAATCATCCGGATCCGGATCTCATCCGCATCAATGTTTTCGAGTTTTCAGCCAGGTCAAGAGCGTCTCTCCGTCATTACAGAGACATTATCGACAGGGCAACTATTGAAAGGGAAACTCGTCGATCCACTGCGTCTAAACCGCATCGTACTCGAAAATCCAGGATCATTCACTACCTGAAGTTTTGTGAAATGGTCGATGTTAAGGATCCATGCATGGAATCGGCCCCTCTTGAGGCTCGCCATCTCCTCCTTGCATGTTATACCGTCCATCTTATCCAAGGCAATACCATCAAGTCTATTCGCATCAAGCACGCTACCCTTCGCGGATATCTCTCTGCTGCGATCGGTCTTCACAGTAATAGAAATCTACCTGACCCAACGGACCCAATCTTCGTGAAGGAGGACTTGGTCACTCCTCTTCTGCAAGCTGTCAAGTCATACGAATCTGTCAAGAATCGGAAAGAGACGATTTACGACTCTATGCTAGCCAATATGTTGAAGTTAGTCCGTCTCCAGCAACCTCATTCGTTAGAGTCCTCTATACTGGATTGGATTTTGCTTGGCCGCTTCACGGGGGCACGTCGCAGTGAGTGGTGTCAGGACGGTCCAGGCATCGAAATGACCGAACCCACAATTGCTCAGGACACACCTCAACCAAAGGCATTTATAGGGGAGGATTTTCGATTCTTTGATAAGTCTGGCCATCGCATTTATAATTTGACTCCGGCTCACGTTACTGTGGTGGACGGAGTCAAGATTTGTTGGCGTTTTCAAACGAACAAGGACAATGGCCAAGTTATTCCTTACAAACGAGATTATGAACGTCCTTCAGTTTGTCCGGTTCTAGCAGCATTTCGTATTGCGCTTAGAGCGTCTGCTCTCAACGTCTCTGCTTCTATCCCATTAGCAGTGTACGCAGACCCTTCCTCTCCTACGGGTTATGCCCTTATCAGGGCTTCACAAGTGGCGAAATTCATTCGGGGTTCCGCTCAAACAACCTTCAACCTTAGTCCTACCGACAAATCTCTCCTTAACTGGACGTGTCATTCTATTCGTGTCACGGCAGCGAATATTCTTCACAGGGCCAATATGTCCGATTCCTACATCCAAACCCGCCTTCGCTGGAAAAGCAACACATTCCTGATGTATCTCCGCAATTCATTCTACTCGGCAGATCAACATACTGCTGCAATGCAGATATCTAATATCAATCTCCCTCCTCTGCCTACTACGGACGGCAAACGCTATCGAGATCCCGAACCTCATGAGCTGGCTTATACCAAACACTCTGCTCTAACCCGAGCGGAATGAGGTGCGCTTCTTTTTTTACACCATGTTCCTCTGTGTGGTCATTTCACGCCTATTCCCTACGTTCATTCGTCGTCTTTGTGTTGACACGAAGTATTAGACATTCTTCACACCTCGTGTCATCACATCTCTCATGGTGGCTGACACTGTCGAATTTACTTCGGCTTTCGAGGCTGGGTCCAAACTTAGAGTAGTTTGTACCTGATTACTAGAGACATCTTTGCATACACATAACGTAGTCTGCAATAAGCAGCTCTAGTACCTCTTTTTCTAGCGTGACAGACCACACAGGAGGACCAAGGCGCGACGCCGGTTTTCCGCAGGAAAAAATTTGCGAACTGGAGGCTACTGGCGGGAAAAAAGTGGCACCAGTGCCAATCTCAAATCTCACACAAAACACTAACAAAATGAACAAAGTCATAAATATGGCCATGATACTCGACAAAAATACATAGAACAGCCTCAAGATACCATACCAATCATTATATATACATTATCTGCTTCAGAAGAAACTATAGTTCATCTAGATAGTTGGTTGGTTATTTGCTTAATTACACTCGAAGGGTAGTAACTTGTGACATTGCTCTAGATAATTGTAGATAATTTCGCCCCTGGAGGGCCAACCATGACGTACTTTAAGATTTCCGTTAATTTTCATATAGAGCAACTATCTACAATTTTGGCACCGATAACTGCTATTTTGATCTAGGATGACGCATGCCTACGGCATCTTTGCATGCGTGTGCTGCTGCTGCTATGCGAATATACTACATATACGTTGACCAGTGGTTCTATCAAAAGCTATTAGTCTCTTCTATCATATTATGGACGGAGATGGGGTCGGGAGGGCGATATTGACGCGCAGAACCACCATAGTAGGGGTTTAAAATCGATGGTTGTGTTTTGTTAGTGTTTTGTGTGAGATTCTAGTTGGTGCCACTTTTTTCCCGGTGAAACTTTTTTCCCGCCAGTAGGAGGCCCAGTTCGAGCCCGAATCCTCATCCATCTCGAACTCCGAACTCGACATGTACCTATTCCTATGTGCCCTACGTGAGTGCCGTTTTGACTCGGCACTAACATATTTCAATAAAAGGGCTCTTTCTTGTTGCCCAAAAATCATGCGTTGAATACGGTACTCAATTACACGAAAGCCGGTAGAGCTCCTTTTCAGTTCGGAATTGCGAGTTCGAGCAAACAAAATCACAGCTTAGCGTGTCATCAACTTCAGGCTACTTATCCTCTCGCGCATTTCTATCTGGTCGTAAAATCAACTCTGCTACTAAAGAGAATGTGAGAGGAGTATTCCGGTACTCTTGATAGATAGGAATCAGTAATAAAGTACCGCTTCAGCTTGAACTTAGATTTAATTCTCCGGCACAGGCCTGTCCCAAGGAGATTTGTCAACCAAAATCTTGCTTTAATAGCGAACAGTAAAAGTGAAACTGCATGCAATCTCTGACAGAGCCGACATCACTCGTGGCAACACTCATCTTCGCCGCAGAAAAAGTATGTACACATGAAGAGAGGCTCAAAACGCTCATCAAGCAACTGCATCATCACCTCACCTCATATCATTTCAGTTAGTATCCCCTTTCATAAAACAAGAACTCCAAAAGCTACACACAAACAACTGAAATACATCAACGATAAAAAACAACATGACCAGCTCCATAGTAATGAAATCGATAGCACTTCTCCTTCGCATCATCGAGTTGAAAGATTGGCAAAGCCTGGAGGAAATTGCTCTTTCTAACCCCACTATCTTCCGAACTCTATGCGAGGACATCGCTGGATGTGAAGAGTTCCACGGTATGACTCTACTTCATGCTGTAGCGAGATTCGATGCACCCCTGACCGTTGTCGCCAAGATGATCGAGATTTGCCCCGATCTCCCATCTGCTACCGATTGCCTGGGCAGGACTCCCCTTCACGTGGCTGCTGGTCTAGGAGCGTCACCGGATGTGATCAAGCTCATCGCCCATTCTTGGCCGGCTGCATGCATCTCACCGGACGAAGACGGAAAGACTCCATTACATTTTGCTTGCGACACTTCTTGTGAGCTGTTTGCGGACGATTCTAACAACAAGACCCCTTCACGAGCAGTACCGAATCATGATTCTATCCGCTACTTGCTGTCAGAGTGTCTCCATCCAGCCGCAATGGAAGACCTTGACGAAATGAATCCTCTGGAATACGCCATCCTGAGTGATGCTGAGATGGAAACTGTCAAGTTGTTACAGCTTGCGGTATCGGTGGAGATACAGTCGCGATCGAAATCGAAAAGTCCAGTCAATCCTCCAGTCAATGCTTCGTCAGTTTCCGTGAGAGCATGAATATAGGCCTAGGATATTATTGAATGTTGAAATAGTTTATAGTAGACTTGCTTTGAATTTTAAGTAGACCAGAGCTAGCAGTAGCAGACGCATTATTTGTGTTCCCCGCTCTATCTCCTCTGATTCTGCAAATCAGATTTTTGTACTCCTCTCTTGAGTATGTAAGGCTAATGAAGTCCCTCCATAACATCAACTTCAGGCTACTCATCCTCTCGCGCATCTCTATCTGGTCGTAAAATCAACTCTGCTACTACTAAAGAGAATGTGAGAGGAGTATTCCGGTACTCTTCATAGGTAGGAATCAGTAATAAAGTACCGCTTCAGCTTGAACTTCGATTTCATTCTCCGGCACAGGCCTGTCCCAAGGAGATTAGTCAACCAAAATAAAGTGAAACTGCATGCAATCTCTGACAGAGCCGACATCACTCCGACAAAACTCCTTCGCCTTAGGTAATAAGTAGGTTCTCCGACACACAGTAAGGCTCAAAACGCTCAATAACTGCATCATCACCTCCACCTCATATCATTTCAATATGAACTCGATCTCTGGCAACAATAACCAACAAATCAAGTTTCTCTTCGCCCGCCTCAGAGAGCACCTTGAGCATCAAAGACAACAACACGAGAACAGCAGCATGGTGTACGAATCCGGCACTGAATCATCAGACGACGACAGCGAGGATAGCAGTCATTGCGGCCCCATCAAGAATACGATCAACCGTCGTTGCGCACAAACTTCCTGCACTGACGAGAAGAAGCCATCGTCGACCCCTCAAGGTGTCAACAGTGAAGTACGGTCTCCACCACCGTACACACTGCCGTACGTCACATTCAAAGAGGATGACTGTGACGAGGCGGAGAAGCTAGCACGTGCCAAGAGGATTGAGGTCATTATGAGGCTATCTGCAGAGGCCAAGGCGAAGGAGGCGGAACGGAAGAGGGTGGCGAACATCCGACCTCTTTCGTGGGACAAGCCAACATTTGATTATCCATCGAATTCCTCGACCTCGAATTCATCTACGACCACCACTGCTGCTGCTCCTGATGTTCCTCCAAAGGCACCTTCGCCAACGCTAGGGAAGCGAAAGTCGCGGCAAGAGGGTCTGTCAAGAAGCTCCCATTCCATCTATTTTGCATCGTCCAGAATTGCTACAGAGGATGAGATTCAATCGTTAGTAGACTTTGCCAACGAGTACTTCCCTTCTGGGAAGCGCAGAAGAAGCACTGACAAGGGTGGAGATGATCAGAAGTCTTAACCCTCAAGCTTACCTCTGTCTGCTGAGGCTGTCTAAGTTAAGAGAGTAGCGCTTACCATTTTTGAAACTTGTAGAATAACTTATCACAGTTGTGATACTTGTATAGACTCAATTTTGGCATTTACTTCGTATTGTATCTTTGCTGCGTTACGATTCAGATTTTGCATGGTAAAAGAGCGGACAATCAGATGATGATAAATAGAATTAGTTTAGCTTGGTACTCAAGCAAGAACTTTTTCTGGGGCAAAACCTGGATCTGAACTTCTTGCCCATTGCAGCTAATGAGAAGAGTTTAGTTCATATCTTTTGGTCCTGGAACTAACAAGTCAATTACTCTTCTTGTCGTCTACAATTACATATGCAATAAGCAGCGCGGAGGTCCATTCCAATGTAAATCCTATTTATATCGAGTTACATCTAAATCATACATTTACATTCGAAACATTCTAGTCTTTGAATTTTCATACTCTTCATCTCGAAAGCATCATCATCGACCTCCTTGGCAACGTTTCGAATGACTACATCTCCCCCGGTGTCATCTTCGTCGAGTGGTAATCCTTGACCATTATCTATTACAAATCGTCTTTACTGGTTGATTATTTCACATGTTTCATTCCAGAGATATCTTTCACTCCAACGAGATGTCCAAGCTTCGTCTCTCTAGCTTGAGCTTGTTCAAATTTAGTCGAGCGATGCAGGGTTTATCCGTCATTTCGCTTGAACTTCCTGTCCGTCTCCAAGTACAGCTTTATGCCGAGAACGGGTTCATTAAAACGACTGACAATAATCTTCTTGGCTATCTACTATCTACCCAAGAACAAGCCAATGGAATTAGGATGGTGCCGACAGACTGAAAACTAACTCTAAGTTGAACTCTTGTTGGGAGAGAGGTTGTGGTTTCGCTCATGCAAACTTAAAAGGGTAGACTTGTCAGCGGTGGCACTAAGTACTTACAACATGAAACATATATACTTACAGCAAGCAAATGTATTATTGCTTGCTCTGTGCACTTCTGAGCGCAAGGTGATGAGACTCTTGTCTCTGGGCTGTTCTCATTTGACCATGACGTGCATCTCGTTTATCTACATAGTCATCTT
Organism: Skeletonema tropicum; assembly: GCA_037178625.1. Lineage (NCBI taxonomy): Eukaryota > Bacillariophyta > Thalassiosirophyceae > Thalassiosirales > Thalassiosiraceae > Skeletonema > Skeletonema tropicum. The sequence goes on from CM074149.1 coordinate 533,856, forward strand.
CAGATTTCGCCAATAAAAGGGTAGCCCATGAAGAAGTACGGTCAGCTCAGAGACACAGTGCTAGAATAATTTAAATCATAGAAAGTCAATTGATACGTCTGCTTCTGCTAGCTCTGGTCTACTTTTATTCTAGGCAAGTTTGCTATTATTTCAACTCCTATGCTCCTATCCTATACTCCCATATTCAGCTCTTACCTCACGGAAACTGGCAAAGCATTGACTGGACTATTCGATCGCGACTGTATCGATCATCTTGGAGACAATTGACAGTGGGGGATCGCATCTTGCTACAGCATGAAGTAGAGTCATACCGTGGAACTCTTCACATCTAGCGATGTCCTCGCATAGAGTTCGGAAGATTGTGGGGCTAGAAAGAGCAAGTTTCTCAAAGCTCTGCCAATCTTTCGACTCGATGATGCTAAGGAGAAGTACTATCGATTTCATTGCTATGGAGCTGGTCATGTTGTTGTTATCGTTGATTGATGTACTCAGTTATTGTGTGCTGCTTGGAGTATTCTGTTTGTTTTATGAAGGGTTGGAATGCTCTAGGTATTGTATGTATCTACTATTGGAAGTAAATAATCTATCTATCTATGTATTGATGCATGAGTCTGTGTAAAAGTACCATAAAAGCCATGGGCCGGTCGGTAAGGCCATTTGCTTTCGAGTGCGAAGCAAAAGTGAGAGAAAAAAGGGGATAGAATGCACAAAGGAATGAAAATGCCAAAGGAACTGCTCTCCGCCCTAAGGGTAGATTGAAGAGCTACTCTTATCAGATTTGAATTAGAGAACTTACAAATACAGTGTGTCTACAGAAATTGCCCGCGGGTGTGTCAGCTCATGGGGGCGGGCAAATATCGTGGACGGGCAATTACTGAAACGGCATTTGTTAGTGTCCGGGATTCTCGTGTGCGGATTTCTGAGCGGGCAAATACTGTGGACGGGCATATCCTAAGGCGGGCAATTTCTGTAGACACACTGTAATACATACTTTCAGCTCAGCAGCAATTGGGTCGTAAAAAAGGGAAGGCGGTGAAAAAATGAAAATTGACAAGAACTGATTCTGAGACTTTTACTTACCATCGATTAGAGCTAAATAGTGGACTATTTAGTACTTCCAGTCTCTTGTTCAGTCGCTCTGAGCAGCAGCAAAAGAGGGGCTTCAAGGCCTTCTCATATTTACTGAATCTGGACGGCATCTGGACTAGGCGTATCGGGATAGTGGGCGCGTGGGCGTGCCCACAAGAGGGACTGGTTTGACAGGAGGCTTGACGAGAGATTTTGGGTGATTTTGTAACGATATTCGGGGATTTTGCCCGCATTTTAGCTCGTTTTCAACTGATTTTTTGCAGTTGTGGGCCCCACGTGGGCACCGCCCACAAGAGGGTATGAAAAGCGCCCACTATCCCGATACGCCTAATCTGGACCGAGAAAAAAGATGATATGCTGGAACTGAAGATGAAAAGAGAAAAATAGATTATTCTAAATATCACACATATTCTAACTACCAGAACTGATTCACGCGATGCTGTTATTGCTTGACATTGAATCCGTTCGATCATACTGATGATGTCTTCGTCGATGATCAAGCTCGGATGAGCCTCGACCTGGAATGAAATTCTTGTTTGGTGAATGCCTCCGTCTTGAACCCGGATAGGGATAGGATATGCCGTCCCCCTTCCTGCGCTTCGCGTTACAGGTCCTGGGGGTGTCATGAAACTGCCGTCAAGTTGTTGCGGACAATGCATGTGCCTGTGGAAGGCGCGGCGGATCTAACTGTTGCTGCGCCGAAACGGCAACTGATTATTAGAAGTGGCCAGCAACTGATTTTGCTGCAGCATCATTCTGCGTTGTAGTTGATTAGTTTGTTGTTGCTGGGACTGGGGCGCGTTGGATATCCCTAAGCTAGGATTTGGTTGGCGTTGTAAATGGCTCAGCACGTTATTTTTTGAGCAAAAGTGCACTTGATGATCTGGAAGATTCGATTGCTGCTGCAGATTCAGTAAGAGATTAGTAGCTGACTGAGGTTGACGCCCCCTCAAGCAAGAATGGGGCAGATGTGGAGATTGACATAGGAAGTGACGCAGACGGGACCACATTCTGCTGATTCAAGAGTTGCTGGAGGAGGAGAAGTTGATTTGGTTGCTGTCGTTGCTGTTGCTGTGCCTGATTCAGCAGATGATGAGTCATCCCAACATTCAAAGCAGGTTGAAGTGCAGTTTGTGGCTGCAGTAACTGTCCCAAAGGATTATTCGGGGGAACCAACATGTGCTGAAGCTGAAGCCAAGAGCTTTGCCATTGTTGTTGTTGTTGCTGCTGCTGCTGCGTCTGGAGAAGTAGCTGGATCAATCCATTCTGATCTGCATCTGCACTTTCATTGCTGGAAGTATTGTCTGCAGATGTTGGGAGGGTGGCAACTGTGCTACTAGTGCTAGATTGATGCAATTGCTGTAGAAGATGAAGTTGCTGCTGCAGATTGGAATTTCCAGGCACACGAAACAGATCAGTTGCAGATCGTGTCTGATGAACCGATCGATCAACGCTCTGCTGCTGCTGCTGCTGCTGAGATCTTTGACGGGAACGCCGCAGTTCTTCTCTCCTCCGTTTCAATTCCTCCTTTCCTCTACTGGTATACGCCATCGCTTGCACTACCCTATCGGCTGCTTCTCTGTTCGACAGCTCCTTCCATTGACCAGTTTCAGAACACCTTTTGAGAAATCTACCGGGGGGATCCTTCGAATAGACGGCTTCAATGATGGCCTTGGAAATGTCCATCTTTTGCTTCTTGTCAGCCCTTTTATAGGCATACTAACAGTGGAATGTGGAGGTTATAGAGAATAACTCAGCTATCATTTCTCATACGTTCGGCAATTGGGCGAAAGAAAAATAATGGAAACATACAAAATATCCTACCTTCTGCTTGTCAATCATCTTCCGAAATTGCTCATTGCCGGGATGTTGATTGTACCAAGCTCCACGGCCTGACAGAACATCGCTATCAGTTGGCGTCATTCTTTCTTGACTCGTCAAATCGATGTTTACCTAGGCGAGTGAAGGTCGTCACATCTACTGTGGGACTCTCAATTGGATGGGGTGCCAAACTGGTTTCACTGAAAACTTGTGCCTGGACTAAGCAGCACCGTTTCACTGAAACACTTGCGACTGCGGCTCAAACTCAAAGAGCTGAGTTCCTGTTGCTTCCTGCTTAGGCATCCGATGGGGAGAGAGGTACTCCTAGTACCATATCTTTCAAGATAGGCCTCGGATGGGCCTACTCTGACCTCCCCGTAATGGGGGGTCCCCAATCCACCTGCTTGCTTGCCTGGAATCTGGAATATATCTCTAGAAGTAAGTAAGAACCCCTCAGGCCGATCCTTACGGTTGACGTAAACTTGTTTGCAAGCGCGTTTTGCGTGCACGCCGCGCTATCCTGACAAAAGATGGAATACATAGGACGACTCTCTGTAAAGCACTGATGGAATTGGATAAGATCAACAATGAAAGGTTAAGAAGAAATGAACCAAAGTTGATCTCACAGCGGAAGTTCATGGAGAATGTTGTTAAGGTAGGGAAGTCAACCTACCAACATCACAGCGGAATCCACCGTATGTACATGAGTTGGACATCTGATGAAAATGCAACGGTGCCAATGGAAGGGGCCGCCCAAAAGCTATTGACTTCGAAGAATTGACTGTGGCGGTGAAGAGCAAGATTGATGATCGTACGAGTGATAGTAGCCGATTCAAGGTGGAACACATGGAGCAACTGTTCCGTGAGAAGAAAGAGAAGGAGGCCGAAGACAACGGGCTTGAGTCTGAAACGGTGCAGTGTACTGTGTCGGAAGCTACACTGAAAACAGCCATGACTGCAGTGGCAATGAATGGTGATGAATCTGGACTTGCTATGTCCAACAAGAAGTTGGCTACGAAGACTGAGAAGCGATTTCAGGCGGAGCATTCTGTCATGGGTGCTTATGCATATGCTACTACAGTTCTATCAACACATTTGATCGAAGGGCCTCGTCCTCACTCTCTACGCAAGTTCAAACCTATGGCCCTGAGTAATGACGCCAAAAAGACAGTTGAGTGGGTCAAAGAGGCCTTTGGTGCAGATGAAGTTCATCCTGTTGATCCTAACCTTGTTCTATCAACTGATGATACTACTGTTTTTGTATTTGAAGGCGCAACAAACAATGGTTGCATTGACAAGTGGGAGTGGAAAATATGCGACAAAACAGATTCTTCTTCCTCGGTTCATAGTGACTTTCACTTTCAGGTTGGTGATGATGTACAAATGGCTGGTGGTCTTCGTGTCAGATTGACATTCACATTCACTGCAAGTGGTTTAGCCGCACCTCCATATGTTGCAGTTAGCGGGTTGACGGAAGAGGAGTTGTCACCGCTGCCGCTGCTTTGCGAAGACGGAATATTGGCGGAAAAAATCCCTGGGTTATGCAAGGGAGGTGATGATTTGTTCAATGAAGGCTTTGGATGGCTGGTTTTCCTTCGTGCAGACAAGAAGAACAACAAAAAAGACCAGGACGAAGCCGTTCTTAGTATTGCGAACAAAAAGTTCATGCATTACAACGATAAGGTGCTACTCCCGTTCATTCGGTCGATTCGTGAGAAGTTGGGATGGAAGAAGGCCCTATGACTATGAATATAGTTATGATAATTATAATATTTAGGTTAGTGTCTTGGACGCGCCGTGTCAACAATGATAAGCTGAAGTAATTTCACAATTTTGTTTTTGTACTATCTATACCATCACATATACACACATGTGAATATGGCTATCTGTAGGATGATTCTACTATACAATCGAAAGTGCTTGACACTATCGACCAAATCATCTTCATTCAGCTCTTTCAATCTTGATCAGACTTGGGTTTCCACTCTTGCAATACAATCACATTAAAATTTTTCTCATGCGACACAATGACCTCCTTTCGTCCTGTCTTGATACGCAGAATCCTTAGGTCGTCGTTTGGATCGAGATCGCGTGCTACGTTGGTAGCTCTTGTGGCAAGCTTGGTGAGCTTCTATTGATGCGGTGCATTGTGGAGTGTCACATTGAAGGATCAAGTGTAAGTGTCGGTGAGACGAGCAGTAATATTGGTAGAAGCAGGTATGCAACACTACATTCTCTGCATTATCAAAGCAAACTCACCCTAGCCAAATCATCAGCCAGCTTCTTGGTCATATCAACTTGATGGCGAAGAACTGTTCCATCATTGTTGCAAATGACGTATCCTTCGACTCCTTCCAAGTCTTTGATTCGAACTAGACCTTCTTCAATTTCACTCTGAGAAAATGAAGAGCGGTGAGATACAATGTGGAAGGGCAGGCGACGACGACTATACGACAAACGAAGTTAAAGATAAAGAGAGCTTACCATTTCTTGGATTGAGAGATAGAGGTGCAAACTAAGTACGATAACGAGTCAGAGTCAGATCACAAAATGAAAGAATTTTTTAAATACGCTTGATGAAAAAAATGATCATAATAATTTTAAAAATGCATTGGCGACTTGCATGAAATAATGATCTGATCGAGATCAATCCCTAAGCCTTTCTCGTGCTACATCCAACCAGACAGCAGCCGTGATCATAGCCCTTTTCTCGATAATCAAATAGACGGACGTAATGTACCTAATTCCTACGCATGTGAGATGGCCCTTTCTCACACAAATCTCGACTAAAAGAGGAAGGAAGAGGGGTGTCCGGAGTCCGGACTATCCTCAAGTGAAAGATCATGCTCAATGTCATTGCATCCCATCGTGTTCATCTCCTCATCAGTGCTTGATGGTACCCCTCCCAAGTGCAATCTCAAGGGCGAAGGCAAAGGCAAAGACCGATCGATAGAACAAGGACGGTGAATGGTTCGAGAGGTAAGTAGAGGGGGAAAGAAGAAGTGAAGTCCAAGAAGGGGAGGATGAAACAGGCGAAGCAGCACGAAAATCAAAAAACGTCTTCGTAGAAGCAGCCACCGAAGAAGGTGTGATGTGCTTGTCGTGGAGAAAGTCTAGAGCAGAGAGTAATGATTAATCAATAATGTTCTATTAACATCGGTATTGCGCACTACAATTAGAATCTGTACAGCAAAAGTTTCTTGCCCTTTCATAGTGTGACCACGTCCGAAAGCAAGGTTCAGTCGAGTTCTGTGTTTTGTTAGTAGTTCGTTGGCAGAAAATTACCCAGCTCTGATTTTTTTCAGCTCCATCAAATACCACGAATGTACACAGACTGAGCAGCACGGCTCTTCTGCATATTCATTCTACGCATAGACCCACCAAAAGCTGTAAGTTTTCGAGCAGATGCTCCCATTGCAGAACTCTTTAAGCCGCCATCGCGACCAGTGTCTGCCGCATTCCTTGCATCGGTGGCAGCTTGGTTATCAAAGGCTTTTAAGAGAGTGTACTCGTAGTTGTAAGATTTGTACTTGTCAACATCCTTTTGCTTATCGATGGCAGCAATGCTATATGTCGATATCGTAAAGAAGAAGACAAACCAAAAAGTAAGCAACAACATTGCAGGCAAAACAAATAGTGATGACAAAACAATGCAGAATACAACATGATATCATAGAATCTCTTACCAATCCTTCTTTCCCATACTTTCAAGAATCTGGATCAAATCATCGACCTTTATCACACCCAGCTTGGCATCCAAACTATCATCCTTCTCCAAGTGTGCATCCACATTGGCCAAGAGCGCCTTGATATCCGCACGATTCAACAGGGTGGCCAAAATCGTTGTCAGGGCACGTGCAAACTTGGTAAATCCAAATGCCAATGCCGCCTTTTCTCCTGTCCCTGCAAGGACAATAGACGCAGTCCTTTTCAAAGATGCACGTTTGTTGGTGGTACTACTCTTACGCTTCGGCATCTTTGTCGTAGCAACATCACCATGCTCTTGACCGTGCTCTTGACCATGCTCTTGATGGAACAAGACAAAATCATCCTCCTCCAACATTTCACCAGCACTCTTTCGTCCCTTATACCGATACATCAACAACTTGTCCAACATGTCAAAGTACGTCTCTGGCATACTCTCGGGCATACCTGGCAAACTCCTCAAATCTCGTTTCGACTTGTGCAACAAATTAAACGCCGCTTGAAGCTGTTCCGCCGGATATCCTGCCACCAATACGTACAGTACCACGCCGACACTGAAGACGTCTGTTTTGGTGGTGTATGATTTTTGGAAAACTTCAGGAGAGATGTAGAATGGAGTGCCGCTGAAGGTTTGATGGGTGAGGCCTGGGGTGTTGTCCATTGTGGCGCAGCCAAAGTCGATGAGGCGTAGTTCGGCATTCTTGGAGTTGGATTTGAACACTTTTGTATATTATGTTGTAGAGATGGTATATTTGAGAGATGATGATAGAATTTATGATGTGTTGAGCCACAAGAAGGATGAGCAAGCAGACAGATGACATAATATATCATATACAATGCAAAAGATATACAAAGTATCTTCTACTCACTAATATTCTCCGGCTTGATATCTCTATGCAATATATTATGCCGATCACAATGATCCACTGCACTCAACAACTGAAACGCCATCCTCGATACGTCCTCCGTCCTCAGCCCCTCCTCACTAAAATTATTCGCTGTATATTCCAACATTTCACCCCCTGAACATATTTCCGTCACGACATACACCTTCGAGGGTGATTCGTATGTGGACTCCAGTAGTAGATTGTACGACTGGCCATTGAGTACCTTTAAGATATCAATTTCCATCTTGAGTAAATCCGCATGCATGGGAGGATACAACGTGTTATCCTTGAACGTGAATCCCTTATTGAGAATCTTGGAGGCCAATTGAACATTGGATGATTTGTCCGTGACCAATTTGACAATACCGAATTCACCCTGGCCAAGTGTTTTGGAGTCGGTGAAGCGTTCTTTGTATTCGGCTTCGGTGCCGGAGTTGGTTGCGTAGGGTTCTGTTTTGGAGGTGGCGCAGCCCATTTTGATTGGTTGGTTTGATGATATGAGTCTACTTATGAATTTGCCCTTCTTCCTCGCGGCTCGCGGCCGGCTGTTTTTGTTGTTTGTTGGGAACGTTTTTTGATTGAATTTGCGCTTTTTGGTAGTGTCACTGCACTTTCGCCTTCTCCTTCTCCTTCCGGAAGTTGCAGGCCGAGCGATGTCCGCTGCCAAAGTTTAGGAAGAGATTCAAGATAGTAGACTTCGAAGACACGTGCTTCTTTTCTGTTAAGCGCAGAAGCACTGACGAGGTCGGAGATGATAAGAAGTGAAAACTCTTAGCTTACACACTTCCGTGTGTAAAAGAGCGGGCAATCTGATGATGATTCTTACCCCTTTTGTGTCCGTACTTCTTAGTTATTATAGACTAAGCAGATGATTGCTAATACTGAGATGCGGATGCGTTGATACTCCGATAGAGAATAGATGCATGCTCAGATAGCTTCGATGTATTAGGTGCTCAGATGGTTCCGATCACGTCACTGCAATAGTTGTGTAGAAGCGAAGCCCAGCCTTCGGGCAAGTTCCTCGTGATGACAATTCATATCTCCTTGGAAGCATGCACACGATCAATAGCCGACGGAAAGACTCTATCATAAGCCCTGTAAGTACCTATGAGGATCGAGGTTGCCCGCGGAATGTGGTTGTCTAATATATGAACCAGTTCAAGTTCAAGAGCTTTGCCGCTGCCGAATGATATGACCAAGAAGTAAAAGATTGGTAGATGAAAATGTGGCGAGGCCAGAAAATGGCTATCACGCGAGAGCAGATGAGTGGGAGAGCCGATGATGTGATGTTGCTTGAACCAGTCCTGAGAAGTGGGCGGCGGCAGATGATTCTTGAAAAGGTAATAGGTAGACCGAAAGAAGGCGTTGACTCAAAATCCTCTAGCCCGAAAGCCATCATAGCGATTGATAGATCAATGGAGAGTGGAGAGGAACGGGGCATAGTGAGATCGACGTCACATGGAAGCATCACATTCATACATGTGATACATCATGATAGGTTGCATAGAGCCAAATCTTCGCTAACAAAGAGTTCTGCGATGGGATTATTTGCTCGAAAACTTGCAGCTTTTGGTGGATCCAAATGCGTAAATTGAATACGAAGAAGAGCCATGCTCGGATAAGTAAAATAATTCTGAGAAGAGTATTTCTTCGAGTGGAGTTGTTACAATTTTGTGATGGAGTTGGTTATCTTTGTTTTCGGACGGATGTATCTACCTACTTCTCTCTTGCTTAGCTTCGTCATCTCAGTCATCGTCAAAATTACTTCAGGTTGGCTAAATGGCAAAAAGGTTGCACGATAAGTAAGTCAGTAAGTAGGAATTACTACATATCATGGAGGCAACTTCAACTCATGTCCCAGATTCAACTTGAATTTATATCATAACTGCATGCATTCTCCAAGTACCACAGCACGCTACAGCACGGCAACAATGTCTATGCTCTAGAGGTAGAACCATCACACAGCAAAGGTAGTACTAACACTATCACCCTCAGCACCCCATATGAAAGCGATGAACGCAAACTCAGGTAACAACAATCAGCAAATCAAGTTTCTCTTTGCCCGTCTTAGGGAGCAACTTGAGCAACAAAGACTAAGCCGCGAGAAGAGCATGGCAGAATCGGGCACTGAATCAAAAGAAGGCGAGGATAGTCATTGTCCCATCAAGAATAAGGATTATTCATCCAAATCCTCGAATTCGAACTCACGTGGCAGCACAGTTACCGCTGCATCCGACGTTCCAAAGGCGCCTGCGCTAGGGAAGCAAAAGGCGAGGCAGGAGGGTTTGTCAAGAAATTTCCTCTATTTCGAACAGCCCAGGATTGCCACAGAGGAAGAGATTCAAGCTATAGTAGACTTCGCAGACACGTGCTTCCTTTCTGTTAAGCGCAAAAGCACTGGCGAGGTCGGAGATGATAAGGAGTGAAAACTCTTAGCTTACCTCGTAATATCGCTACGGAGAGGTGTGTACTATTTGAAACAAATTTGTACAGCAGTTTTATTAGGGCAACTTTGAATTCACACTTGCGTATGTAAAAGAGAGGGCAATATGATGATTACCCTGTGTGTGTCTGTACTGAGTTATTTTAAAATAAGCAGATGATAGCCAACACTGAGATGCGGATGCGTTGATACTCCGATAGAGAATAGATGCTCAGATATCTTCGATGTAATAGGTAGGACCTCAGATGGTTCCGACCATAGAAGCGAAGCCCAGCCTTCTGGCCAGTTCTTCGTGACGACAATTCATGTCTACTTACAGCTTTTGGTGGATCAATGCGTAAAATGAATATGAAGAAGAACCGTGCTCAGTCTGTGTACTATAATTACGTGCACTGCTTCCTGCATGAGGGCCTCAAAGGCCCGAGTGCAGGAAAAGCGGGGCGCGTAATTATGTATTCAATCCTATGTACAAACTCGCTGTATTTTAGCGAGTACAGAATACACCCACATGCGTAGGAATCAATACAGTAGGCCCTCGTGTATTTTGACAAGTACCGGATTAAAAATAAAAAAGTGGATTTAGTTTCAGTTCCCACGTAGCATCAGCCCTCAAATCAACGTAGGAACCGTCCATACGTACGTTCTAGACGTGAATTTTCTCAGGTACAATTATAACCGCTCGGGTTTACAAAATTTAATCGCTGCAATAAGACAAAACTTGAGAACCGTTCAGACACTTTTCGTCGTGAAACGTGAATCAGCCTCCAAGTTTGACGTGATGAGATGTGGTCGCAACCTTGGTCGCAAGGCAATGCCTCATGCCGAACAGCCTAAGCATGATTGTGACCGAAGGCTCTATTGCAAGTTCATACACTCTGCTGTCATTTCATCTCTATAGGTGAGAAGACCGAAATATCAAAGTTAAGTTCTTGACTTCGTCCTACCTACTTACTCCTCTAGAAAAGTACCTACAGCATGTTGTGCGTGTTGTCTTCTCACGCAGCAAGGGCCGCTAGTCGTAAAATGAGATTTGGCAAAGGCCCAATGCACTTTAGATATATCCGTTCGACAGTTCAGTACCGCTCCACCTGAATACACCACTCACCTGCATCGAGGTAAAATACAGGAGTTTTGCATGCATGGGGTTGAATACTTACTTATGTATGTACACTCGTGGTACATAATATTTGATGAAGGATGAGGATAGATAGATAGATTATTGACTGCCAAGAATGGGTTACATCGTGTTGCTACCAAAAAACATGATGGTGGTGCTAAAGCCGCGAAGAGACCAAGGAACACTGTACGTAAGCATGAAGATCCATTTATGTACTACTCCAATCAAGAGACGAGGATGAATGCCTTGCTCTTGAGCGATGGCGACGGCGGCAATGATGGACAGGTAGCCCCAGCGTTACAAGAGCGGAAGACGAGGATCTCTTTTGAGCTTCACCCGTCTTTACTGCTTGAGGATTTGCTGCCAGATAATGGTCAAGGATTACCACTAGACGAAGATGACACCGGGGGAGATGCATTCATTCTATTGGCCCACTTCCCCGAAGCGTTCTGAGCTTCCTCAAGTTTTTCCTCACAGAAAACCAACGTCGCGCCTTGATCCTGCATGGCTGTCACGTAGGTGGGAATAAAGAAACTAGAGAAGACTCAGGTACTGTGTTAGTATATAGTTTGCAAGGAAACACTTTGAGTGATTACTGTATATAGGCTCTACAGAGTGCACGCTACTTATGTTAGTGCCTGTGTGTGTGGGGCTTTAGGTTATTTCTGTGCTACGGTAAACTACGTGTCACTGGTATTTTGAATTCTGGCCCGTTTGTGCCGGTGAAAAAGAAAAGCACCTGTAAATGGCTGAGAAGACTCTTGAGTCGACTGAGAGCTACTTCTTTGTGAAGTAAATCTGCCACCTGTACTGTACAATAAATATGAAATTTGGTCATCATTAAGTGACGACGCTGTTATCGGGCCATTGTTGCTCTCATAGAGTGCTTGAATGGCAGCTAGTCCTGCTGAGCCGTTTGCCTTACAAACCGTTCTCCCGAATATTTGTGTGTAGTAGGTGCTTGGGTCTGGGCTTTTGTAGGATCCCCCATAGTGATAGTTTCGTTGTTTCGATTTCCAAATTGAATCAGCTCGTTCTAGGATGTTTGATGGGGTTCTAGTGAATGCTTGGTGAGTCATTTTGGATGCGTTTGGAAATTTGGACTTGTCGATGTTGTGGAGTGTTTTGTAGTCGCCATTTGGAGGCGTGCCGTATAGGAAGTAATTAATTGTAGGTCCGAAGAGTCCTAGTGGGCTGATTGCAAAAGGAAGTAGTTGCATGTTGTCTGAGAATAGCTCTCCGATGATTTGTTCTCCGGTAAGTGTTATTTGTGATGAGCTGTCGGTCTGAGATGTATTTGAACCTCTGCCTCTTTGAAACTTGCTCTTCTCTGCCGAAAGGAGTGACGCGACGATATTGTTTGATTTAGCGCTACTTCCACCTCGGGATGGAGAAGGACAAGTGTCAGAGTTGCATGTGATCATGTCAAATCCGATTTTTGATAGTTTACATCTGAAATGGCCTTCGTTTGAGACGATTGGGAGGTTGAAATGGGTGTCGAATGGTTTGATGTTGGACTTCTTGATGCTGCGGACTAGGCCTGTAGTTTCTTTTCTGATTTTTGAATCTGTGAGTTGGATAAAAGGAATGAGTGTTTCCATCTCTTTGTGCCACATATCTCTCCATTTGTTGTGCATCTTTGTTTTGATTTGTTTGCTGAGGCTGCATTGATATAGATGGTCTCCTTTTGTATCGAAGTCTTGTTTGCAGCAGGGGCATTTGAGTTGTTCTGTTGTTTCCCAGATATTCATTCGTAAAGAGCGGAGGAGGTTGAATCTAAAGAGGCGGTTGTCTTGTCTATTTTCTTCTTCGCTTCTTGGAAGGTCTAGGAGTCCTTGACCCATCTTGCCGTCGATGATTTCCGCGATGTTGTGTGTGCTGTTGCTTGGGAGGTAGGTGATCATTTTTCTGCCTTTAATGATTCTATTTCGCTCAGAGACGTTGTATGCTCACTATCAACATATAATGTTTGGTTAGTCATAATTTCGCCCCTCTAGAGAGAGGGCTAATCAGACGAACTTTAAAATTTCTGTTATATATTATCTGTACGTTGATAGGAGTATGTTGTAGTATCCGTGTCGATCTACTTTTACGTTTACTCAAAAGTAGGCCTTCACCCAAATAGCAAACTTCAAGGACAAACACGCGCAGGCCTATGTATTTATGAACAATAACTTCAGTTCAGGTAGCAACCATCCCATCTCACAAACTGCTCTGCTCAAAAAATCAATTCATACTTAACTTCTCCATCTCATAAGTAATATCACACGGTGCTACTGATTCCCCTCCTCTCTTAAACACCACACCACCATGACTTCCATTTCTGCCATAAACACTTCCCCCGCCAAGAATGGGTTACATCGTGTTGCTACCAAAAAACATGATGGCGGTGCTAAAGCCGCGAAGAGACCAAGGAACACTGTACGTAAGCATGAAGATCCATTTATGTACTACTCCAATCAAGAGACGAGGATGAATGCCTTGCTCTTGAGCGATGGCGACGGCGGCAATGATGGACAGGTAGCCCCAGCGTTACAAGAGCGGAAGACGAGGATCTCTTTTGAGCTTCACCCGTCTTTACTGCTTGAGGATTTGCTGCCAGATAATGGTCAAGGACTACCACTCGACGAAGATGACACCAGGGGAGATGTAGTCATTCGAGACCTTCAGCGTCTGATCCTTGGCCGTGGTCCTGGTCGATGATAATGCTTTCGAGATCAAGAGTATGAAAATTCAAAGACCAGAATGTTTCGAATGTAAATGTATGATTTAGATGAAATTCGATATAAATAGGATTTACATTAGAATGGACCTTCGCGCTGCTTATTGCGTATGTACCTCATTGCAGACGACAAGAAGAGTGATTGTTAGTTCCAGGACCAAAATATATGAACTAACCTCTTCTCATTAGCTGCAATGGGCAAGAAGTTCAGATCCAGCTTTTGCCCCAGAAACAGTTCTTGCTTGAGTACCAAGCTGAACTAATTCTATTTATCATCATCTGATTGTCCGCTCGTTTACAATGCAAAATCTGAATCGTAACGCAGCAAAGATACAATACGAAGTAAATGCCAAAATTGAGTCTATACAAAAAATATCACAACTGTGATAAGTTATTCTACAAGTTTCAAAAATGGTAAGCGCTACTCTCTCCATAAGTAGCTACATATATTTCGGAGGAGTGTGCGAGTGAGAACGTTGTTCCGAGTATACTGAGAACTCGTGTTTGAATGATTAATACCTGCGAGGCTGCTGTAGTTTACTGAGACAGCCTCAGAAGATAGAGTTAAGCTTGAGGGTTAAGACTCCTGATCATCTCCACCCTTGTCAGTGCTTCTTCTGCGCTTCCCAGAAGGGAAGTACTCGTTGGCAAAGTCTACTAATGATTGAATCTCATCCTCTGTAGCAATTCTGGACGATGCAAAGTAGCGGGAATGGGAGCTTCTTGACAGACCCTCTTGCTGCGTTTTCCGCTTCCCTAGCGTTGGCGAAGGTGCCTTTGGAGGAACATCAGGAGCAGCAGCAGCAGTGGTGGTGGTCGTAGGTGAATTCGAGGTTGAGGGATTCGATGGATAATCAAATGTTGGCTTGTCCCACGAAAGAGGTCGGATGTTCGCCACTCTCTTCCGTTCCGCCTCCTTCGCCTTGGCCTCTGCAGATAGCCTCATAATGACCTCAATCCTCTTGGCACGTGCTAGCTTCTCCGCTTCGTCACAGTCATCCTCTTTGAATGTGACGTACGGCAGTGTGTATGGTGGTGGAGACCGTACTTCACTGTTGACACCTTGAGGGGTCGACGATGGCTTCTTCTCGTCAGTGCAGGAAGTTTGTGCGCAACGACGGTTGATCGTATTCTTGATGGGCCCGCAATGACTGCTATCCTCGCTGTCGTCGTCTGATGATTCTGTGCCGGATTCGTACACCATGCTGCTGTTCTCGTGTTGTTGTCTTTGATGCTCAAGGTGCTCTCTGAGGCGGGCGAAGAGAAACTTGATTTGTTGGTTATTGTTGCCAGAGATCGAGTTCATATTGAAATGATATGAGGTGGAGGTGATGATGCAGTTATTGAGCGTTTTGAGCCTTACTGTGTGTCGGAGAACCTACTTATTACCTAAAGCGAAGGAGTGTTGTCGGAGTGATGTCGGCTCTGTCAGAGATTGCATGCAGTTTCACTTTTACTTGTTCGCATCAGAGCAAGATTTTGGTTATCAAATCTCCTTGGGACAGGCCTGTGCCGGAGAAGTTAAAGTTGAAGATAAGTATGGTAGTGATCTGCGCCGCCATTTAAGGTTTTTGATATGCTGTGTCCAGTCGCCAAATTCAAATTCAAATTCGTCAAGCTAGTCGTATCGGCGCGCCATGCGACGCACCGGCGCCATGAGACGCACGACGCAACTTCCCTCTTGACGACAAAAAAGAGCTGCACCATGACGGCATCCCATCCTACTACCCCAACTAAATGTCGACATTCCGAAGTAACAATGTACATTCTTGACCATTTTTTGACGCTGAATTCAATGGTTTTATCACTGGCTCGCCATATTCAGCACAAAGAGACGGTTGACCGCCACAATAGCGGTGGTGATTTTCATCCCCTCCGCCGCAGAGCACCTGTTGCCAGTAGCATATAGGCGTCGTTTCGGTCCATGAAACAGCAAGTAAGGTTGTAGGGGCGACCAATATTATATATATGGATGAAATATGCGCTAATTAACCGGGTGTGGGCCTCATGCAACGCCTATCCAACCTACCAAATCTATGAAGTCGATTTAGAAAGATTTCCACAATTTATCTCCATCAATAGTGGGTATATATCTGACACAAAACATGTTGAAACCACACCATGGATCATAGTTGTCTTGTCTACTACATGATAATCAAGATTGTTGAGGTGGACTGCTCCATCTTACCACAGTGACTACTGCAATCCTCGGTTTCCTCGACAACTACTGATTGTGGGTCATGAGAAGCCCATCCAAATACGCCTACACGAGTGTTGTGGCATGATAATGACGTCTCCTCCATGTGCAATTGGGAACCTTTCGCCTCATCAAATCAACAGCCATCTATTGTGCGCCTTTTGCTGTGGTTGGAGACAATGTTACAACTGTTATCAGTGCCTTTCCTATAAAATCTCATGGAATGAGAGGCCGAATGATCGACATAAAACTCCATGATTGCGTAGATGTTGCGTGTAATTAATACATCCGAGTAAGCTAAACAATTATCATAGCTTAACAGATGGAGTTATTGATGATCTACTACTATTCTGTTGTCTAAATTACATAATCATGAGCATCTTTTGACATGCCCGGTATGTGCAGATTTTCATGTGTGTGTGCGTCACCTGCAATTATCACCAAATCCACTTTGAATTAGACGCTACAGCTTACATAATCGGAATCAGCGTGAAAAATTGGGTTTGGGAGTGTCTTCTTAGTGTTGGTAGAGGGTGTATATATGGGATCGATAATGCTATGGTTTGCCTTCGGATTCGTCATGTCAGATGCACTTTTTCAAGATTTTTTTACTGTTCGTGCGTAAGTACCTCAAATATCGAGGCAATTGAACGGAGCACCACCACCAGCCGTACAAAATACATTCCAAACAGTATAAATAGAAAGTTATTAGTCTTTCAACATAAAGCATCGGCATATTATTGGCCAATATTGGCGTAGTAATGCCAGATTTTCTGCGACGCAACAAGATTTGGCTGGGTGTTGGGGAGAAAAATACCTATAAAAATCCATAATATCACTTGTTGTGTTCGATATTGGATTTTCTATCCGATCGTCGACGCATCGACGCATGCGTCGCATGGCGCGTCGACTAGCAAGTAGGTAAATAAGTATGGCGAATATATTTCATTGTTAGTGATATGATACTTAGGCTCTACCCTGATAGAATCTCTGCCTCCCAAGTCCCAAGGCTCCAATCGACGTTATATTGATTAGATAGAGTACATAAGTACGTAGGAGTAAAGATTAACGCAATGTACCAGAGGGCAAACGAGGGCAAACAGAGTCAAAATATCAGCTCCGCTTGTAGTAGCCCGATTTTAATGATTCCAAGCGCACCATTATTATCAGCAGGGTGGTAGTGAAGAGTCTGTCTAATATTATGCCGTAATTCCATTGCTAACAACCGATAGAAAGGGCATCTTTCTCTCTCTCTATAAAGAGCTAAGAGAGAGTGTCTGAATCAATTGGTATTTTATGCGTAGTATTGAAGGGCTACTTGAACAACTTCTTGATTAACTTCAACTAGAGAGTAAGGTTTTGGGTATTCGGCAGTCAAAATCCGAGATTCGGCAGTCATTCGGCAGTGGGGTGTAAAAAGTCCCATTTGACAGTCATTCCCAGTTGGAGATGGTCCCATTTGGTAGCTATTCCCAGTTGGAGATGCTGAGCCGAAAAATATTTTCTCCTACAGATAATCACAAAATCATCCTTATTATTGCAGTTTTGGATAGATCTAGTACATTAGAGTATGTAGAAATTTTTAATTATGAAAAAACACCCAATATTGACCAAGATATAAGGAAAACAGCTGAGTGCCGACGAGTGCCCGGAGTGCCGAATATGGCCCCCGAAAAACGGCAAATCCGGCAGTGACGAATACCCAAAACCTTACTAGAGAGTTGATGTGAATCCAGTCACAGTATCGGGGTAAACCTTTTGCCGATTAAGTACAATAATATGTAACTTCCCCTCTCCTCTGATTTCTGATTTCCAGAAGTAAGATTTCAGATTTCCACAGGTGCACATCAAAACTGTTTGAGCAGCATCTGTAGTCAAGAACGGCAGCGAATTCGCCGCAACCTAGCTCTGGAGAGGCCTAAAATGTCTCTAAAATGTCCATCTCCCAACAAGATCATAAGTAGGTACTAACGGCTCCAACTCGATGCTCCACGTCCAACCAAATTGAAATTCTAACATGCTGCCCTCTCTCTAGATACTTCGAAAAACTTCCTAGGTGCTTCACAACTCCAAAAGCAAATCTTAGTCTTATTGTACAGAGATTTTCACGATTTCACCGCAACTTAGGCCCAATGTCCCTGCAAGATTTAGATACATAGTGCATCAAAACTTCCCGACCACTCAAATTTGACACCCACCAGCTGTGCAACAAGCAGCAGTCGCAAAAGATACTCATTTGTCTAGAGGACAACGACGAGTGCCAACCAAAGAGAATTGACTCCTCTGTCGACCACCGCAATGAATCAGATGAACAACTTCGCAGCGGCAGCTTTCGATGAACAACTCAAATGTGTTTCCAACCTAGTCGAGGATGAAAATCGAGCTTGTCCGTGCAGTGAAGCAGGCAAAGAGAATGTGAGTGTTACCTTTGCCAATACGAGCAACAATAAGCGAGCAGTCAGCTTTGCACCTTCTTGCCAAGTAATCCATGTCGGCAGCGATTATAATCAAGCTCATTACCTATGCCACGAAGCCGTCAAAGAGGGTTCTTCTCAGGGATGCCCCGACGGCAAGATAGGTGGCATTCTCGGGCCGAAGAAGAGGAGGGGTCTCCCTCAAGCTCAAGGCTCCTTTGATGGTGACGCGGCTCCCTGCCCCTACAAGATGACCAAGAAGCGAGCTGTCAGCTTTGCTCCTGCATGTCCTACAATTCATCTCATTGATGACCAAACTCAAGGCATTGAAGACGAGCTCTGGTATTCTCAAGATGACCTCATGGATTTTGAGGATGAGGCTTTCCTATGCAGCCAAATGATTCAAGATAGTGAATCTCAAGGAATATTCGAATCTGAGCTTGGTCACATACTTGGGCTCGAGAAGATCATTCTTTGTGGTAGTTACTTCGATCGGAGAGACACTTTGATACAGACTGTCTTGAATGAACAAGTTGTTCAGCAGCTTGTAAAGGATCTCAGGTTAAATGACTATAAGTTACTTCAAGGCAACGGATCAGATAAAGATAGCAACCCCGAGGATGTGAGTCTTGTGCGTCTGGCCAAAACATCCGACAGACTCTCGCGTTGGGCACGAGAGCGTGCTTCTATGGCTGCATTCACGCTTGAGCACGATCTTAAAACCTGAGAAGCTTGATGTGGACGTTGTTGCTAAGCTATGAAGACTAGCCTTTGTATTTCATTTGTGTAAGTATATATTGTACTTGGGTAGATTAAGACACAATTATTTAAGGTATCTCAATCAGTATGAATTGACACAGAAGTATTGGAGAAGTACTCCTATTGGTATAATGCGTAGTAGGGCTACATCGGCTGGAAACGGACTGACGAGGACGAGGACATAAAGCTGTATTGTACTTGGACACACATGCGGATGGACAGGAATTTCAAGCGAAATGACGGGTAAACCTGCTTCGCTCGACTACATAAATTATTGAACAAGACAAGTTCATGATGTTACAGACGAAGCTTGGACATCTCGGATGAGAGATATCTGGAATGAAAGATGTGAAAAAAGCAACATACAAAAAGGAATAAATGATAAAACGTTGCTGAGCGAAATAGAATTATTAAATTAATCGTATGTTACAGTTTGAAGCCAAATTCTTTCGAAACATACTAGTTAGCAGTAGCTCAGAACGCTTCGAGGAAGTGGGACAATAGGTTTAAGTTCCTTTGAAGCACTTGCGGCAGGAGCCTTGCTAGTCTTCGCATCATTCCTTCGAAGTGACATCGATGCCTTCTGTAAGAGCTTTACCACATTGATATTTGCGTCTGAAACAATAGCGTATTCGAGGGGGGACATTTCATCTTCATCTTCCACCAAGACAGATCGCAAAGATGCAGAGAGGAGAGCCCTGACGACGTCGACTGTGGGTGGTGCCCTTGGAGTCTGATCATCTCCTTCAAACAAGACACATTCGCTGTCACATGCGAGGTGGAGTGGCAGCCTTCCATCTTCATCTTGTAGGTCGCATGCTTGGGGGTAGGCCTTGACGAGGCGGCGGATGATCAGATCATCGGCGCCAGTTCCACAAGCAACATGAAGTGGTGTCCGGCCTACGCAATCTTGTCCCTTGAGTGCATCGCTTTGAGCATGAATCATGGCTTCAAGGACGTGTAGAGGAGGATTGTACTTGACGGCGGCATGAAGAAGAGTCATCCCGTTGAACTCATCGCACTTTTGGATGTGTTCTGATACAGCCCTGAAGAGCTTGTGCTCAGAGGCTACCTTCTCGAGTGCGGCCCATTCTTGACTGTGGATCAAGTCAAGAACAACTGCCACGTAGTTCATAAGCTTATTTACTGAGATGGTCATTGTGTTAGTTGGTTGGTTAGTTTGTTCGTTTGTTTTTTTGTTTTGACAGAATGTGAAATTATGAGCAAAGTACATAAGTAGAGAGTACGATAGCCTGAGAGTGGAAGAGGCTACTTTCATGTCATGTAATCTTTTTAATCGTTGATTGATATGTAGGTGAGGCCAAATAATGAATGCATGCAATAATTCTCAGCACTAAGTTTGAAGCAAAAGGCCTCTTTCAGACACGAGTACAACGAGTATTGTACAAGTGTATACTCCGAAAATGACGGACGGATAAATGTGATGTTAGGCAAACTGAGGGAGGCCCATCTAACCCAGGGAATTTAGGCCTTTGATCGGAGAGACCTTTTACAGACTGTCACGCGTCACCTACATACGTACCACACAACTTAGGATCTTCAGACACCTGTCTGAGTCACTCGAGTCACCCTACATTGAATCTTGAGACACCTGTCTGAGACTCGAGTCACATTGGATCTTGAGACACCTGTCTGAGTAAGCATTCTAACCATAAGTATGTGCATAAATAATATGCAGAGTCCCTGAAAGAGGACTTCCATTATGACAGAAGATGACCAACTTGATAGATAGATAGAGGTAGATAGATTATTTTAGTTGCTACTCCCTCTCTAGAGAGGCACTAGAGTGCCAGTAGAGAAAAGAGAACTTAAACCAGGAGTGGCTCGGGCTGGTCCCGAAGACGCAATGTGGGGCCTGTTGGGCACTAACTGGTCGACGGATGTGGAACGCGAAGGCTTTGGTGCAGGCAAGATCCTAGTACCTACCTACATAGGGTAACAGTCTGTCTTGAATGAACAAGCTGTTCAGCAGCTTGTGAAGGATCTCAGGTTGGTTGACTATTACTTTCTTCAAGTTCAAGGCAATAAATCAGATGAAGAATCAATGTTTTGCGTCTGGCTAAGACATCGCGTGCTTCTATGGCTGCTTTCACGCTTGAGCACGACATTGCTACCTGAGAAGCTTGATGTGGACGTCTTTGCTAAGCTATCGCATGAGGGCTATTCGCATTTCATTTGTACAAGTTGTACTTGGGGTAGATTAAGACGCAATTTAAGGTTTTGATATGCTGTGAACACCAATCTAGAGAGTAGAGAGTATCTGAATCAATATAATATATTGTTGACTGACTCAGAAGTATTGGTATCATATGCGTAGTAGGGCTATCATCGTCTGGAATCTGACCAAACGCGGCAATATAAAACTATAATTGTGAGCTGTGAAGTGGTCAGGGTGGAAGTGGAAAGCGGATTGCATTTTGGTTATAGCATTACATGGAATTTGTTGCTTCTTAAGTGGCATCATCTTATTGCAGTACTGGTACTGGAGAGAGGTCCATTGCTCTATAATTCTACGCTACATTCCTTCTTCCGCCTCTTGTGGATGTGTACCAACTACTCTTTTGAGATATGAGCTCTTCGCCCCCTTCCCTTACAATGACAAGCGAAGAGAACTTCATGTAGATCTTCTACAGTGCCATTTTGATTTCACATCCATTCTCTCAATATCATCCAAAATGATCCTTGTTCCATTGCTCTATACTACGTCGTTGATTACTTGAAAACCAGTTACTAGCCAAACACGTGGCAAGCAACATCCTCATATCCATATAATAATGTTCTGGATTATCACCGTACCCCTTCTCCAAATCAGTAAAGCATGAGCGTACGCAATTGTAGATTTTGTTGGAATCAATATCGTCTGGTTTGTTTTCCAAATATCTGGATATCAACTGAGATAATTGCACTACATTCCCTCGTTCAAAGTTATAATAGCCATGGAATAACTTTGGCAAATCTGGACGATCGCGGAGTGATTGTTTGAGGGACTTTTTATCGTCTTTCAAATCATCAATTTTGTCTTCGGCGTCACTCAACTTCCTTTTCAGACGCTTCTTGTCCTCTTTCAGACTTTCGATTACTCGTTTTGTCCGCTCCAATTCATCCTTTGCAGATTCCAATTGTTCCGCCAAGCCATTGATTGTATTCCTCCCCACCAACGCTCGGCTCACAGTGCAATTTTGAGTATGGGCCGCATAATCTGAAATAGATCCTCTCCAAGCACATCCGCTATCATGACCACCGCATTTCACCTGAATACTGCTCCATACACGAAAGGATATTCCCTCCATTCGTTTAAGTTGACGGTGCGTGCATGGCCGACGGTCGATGGGGCAAATGTTATTCTGATTGAGAGCTTGACGAATGCACGGTTTGCAGAACAAGTGATCACATGGAGTGATCCGTGGTTCAGCGGGTACCGTCATGCAGATCGAGCATATGAGATCATCTGGTATGTTGTCTTGGTTTAAAGCGACGGGTGGTGCTGCTGTGTTGGACGTCATGGTCAGCTGGTACTTACCAATTACCAAGCTACAAGAGCGTCGGCTACAAGTGGCAAGAGATAAAGTGGCAAGTGGAAATCGTCTTGTAGACCCACGTAGGAATTCAATAATGCCAATGGCGGCAAAATAACGCATCTCATAGACACGGGACACTAACTGGACACGGGACCACGAAAATGCACGTCCGGGCTGCCCGTGCGTCCTCTGCACGTCCAGTTTCTTGGATGTGCATTGAGTGCCGTTTGACATTACACATGTCGTGCAACTCTTCTAGTATTCGATACACACGACTTGAAACTGCAGAAAATGGCGTTACACATGAAGTGAAACATCAGAAAATGGATCCCGTGCATCCCGGACGTGCATTTTCCTCAGCTCATAGACACGATGCATCAAACAAAAATCACAATTATGAGCTTGACAAATCTTTCTTTGAGATTGGTTGGCATAAATCGATACCAACCATGAGTTTCATTCCTTCTTCACCATTAGACTGGAGTAGAGGATCGGCCACGAGGCGATCCACAGGCGGCGGCATTCTAGATTGGAGCCGTGGCTCGATGTCGTCAAGACGATCCGGAGGAGGAGGAGGTGTCGACGAGAACAACAACAAGGATACCAACTTTGATCTCGATCGTTCATCGTCCAAAGCCAACAACGGCGTACGCCGTTACATCCGTCACATGTCTGACCTAATCAAGGATCCAATAGAACTAGACTTGGATATTCAACGATTGCAAAATGCACTGCGTGAGGCTGGCGAGCATTCACTGGGTGTAGATGCCATAACGGTTTGGCTGGTCGATGAGGAGAGTGGGAAGTTAGTTCATCCCGAGGGCGGTTGGTGGAGGAGTAGCAATATGGAGGTTACTGCAGCTGAGCAGAAGGAAGCTGTGGGGCGATTGGAAGATAGTACCAGACTAGATTATGTCCCGGCCAACGCTGTTCTACCTGGCAGTGAGTATAACTTTGTATTTATTTATCTTTGTACGTTCGATCTATGTATAAAACTCACGACATTATCTGGTTCATTTGATCTGGACTTTCTTCTGCATATACACAGCTGATATAGCAGGAATCTTGTGGACAGAGTCACGTGGGGGTATGGGGCGTATGAAAAGTGTTGGATCTTCACTCGGACTTGCTAGTATGCGTCGAGCCTTCGACTCAAGCGTATCTCTAAAGTCACTTGAGCAGACAAATGATGCATCGAACGTTGTTGCATCACTGAACTATCAACCGATCCGTTGGAGAGATATTAAATCCATCAACCAGGATCCAGACTCAGCCAAAGGTCCACGGCTTGCTCTTATGGAAGAAGCTGGCTTTACTATGGCAGCAGGTATCACATTTCAATACATGCATCATCAGGGCATTGTCGTATTCCTGACCACAGTGAAGGATAAGACAGATGACGGATTGACATGTGTAACAAACAGTGCTTACCTGTATCAATCGGCACAGTTTATCGGTGCGGCCTTGAGTTTGGCAGAGATTCGTCGTGCAACATTGGCCGAACGATTCAAATTGAAAGACAAATGCTACAGTATGCATGAGTGTAGCGAGTATCAACGCTTGTCACTTGCATCGGTCGAAGAGGGCAAGGGCGGCGCGGCAGCTCATTTGGGCAAAGGTAGTGGTGGCACAGATGCAAACGAGCACCCAGCAGCAAAACATGCATTTATCCCTCATCAAGTTGTGGCATACTCAAACAAGCTTCGGGGTGGATCTATGCAGATACCACCATCTCTGTCATGGACTCAGAGTTTATGGACAGTATTTGGTAGCTTTGTCGGGCTCTTGGTGTTGTCTTCATTGAATGAATACTACAAGCTACTCTCAGATGAGGAGTACTTCCTTCTTATAGGACCGTTTGGTGCAATGTGCACTCTAATGTATGGTTTGTCAGCAGCACCAGCATCACAGCCAAGGAATGCTGTCATGGGTCAAGCCGCAGGTAAGTGTGTTTTTATGTAGTCTCACAATCCTCATATCATGGGCAATTCTAACATTAGCTTTCTCTTTGCTTACGTCTCTAGCTGGCGCCGTCAGTCTTGCATTCACTTACATTCCTGAATCTATTCTGCCAGTTTGGTTGCGCACAGCTATCGGGCCAGCATTTGCAATTGGAGCTATGGTGAAACTGGGTGTTGTACACCCTCCTGCTGGAGCTCATAGTGTACTGTACGCCTCTGGCAAGTACAATTTTGGATTCTATGGCTTGGTTGTCCTATCAACAGCTATAAGTGTCATACCCGCAACATTAGTAAACAATATGAGTTCCAAGCGGCAGTATCCAACCTACTGGGGCATTAATGAGACCTTCTCGTGGCTTCTCAGTGGGGTTGGTGATGCACTGGGTTATGTTAGGAAGAAGATCAAACAAGATTCGCCCATGGAAAATCTTGGAAGTGAAAGTACGAAGACAAGTGATTTGATGAAGACAGATGACACAAGCATAAGGAGTAACAAAAAAGTACAGCCAAAGAGGCTTGTGATTCAGGAAGAAGAGGATGACGACGATGGTAGTAGCCACGGAAATATGCATACTGAACCGAGCCAATGAACATTTGTGGCAAGCTTTTCTGTTGTTATATCAACTTTGGCACTCTGATATATGAGTATCCGGGCTCAATTTTGTATGCTATGATGTCAGGGCTACACTAGATATCGTTGTCTCTCTTTGTTATCGTACCCACTTCATCTTCTGTCGCCTGAATGTGAATTGATAGTTGTGACTAAATGTAATAGGCAGTAATTTTTGATTAGAGCATCAAAGCTTTGACGAGAGATACTCAGGCGTTTCTTCTTCCCAAACACGGATTTGTGTTTTGTTGCATCCTTAAAGGTACATAGATGCAATACTTTTGCGATTCACAGTCCTACGTTTTTTTGGGTTTGTCCTCATCCTCCTCGATCTTCTTCTCATCTTCCTCCTCTCGACTGGGGATAGCCGCAATATCTTCAATCTCACAGCGGATGGTAGTTGGATCATTGTCATGAAAGCGACTGGCGGCGCAGAATTGTTGGACATCATGGGCTAGAGGGCTGAGGAGGGATCAACCGCGGTCGACCGCTGTGTTGCTTAGAGAGAGGCGATGGCTGATGACGAGCAGGATTCCTTCTCCAGTCAAGCCATGACGACTCAGGAGCTTGATCCGTTCGGCAACTAGATTAGAGCCAGATGGATTGAGATTGAGACAGATGTCATGAGGCGCAAACACCGACCTACGATATCAATGCATAACAAAAACAATGTCCAGAATAAAATAATCTGTCTACATCAAGGGTAAATAAGCAGGGTTGGCGTCGTTTTGTGAAATTTCAAAATCAATTTACCATCTCGTCCGCTAACCGGTATTCGGATTTAGCGATCTCTTACGCATTCCAACGTATCGCTGCTACGATTAAAAGTGTGCAGGAAACGGCATCAAATTTTTGTTAAGTAAGAGTGTCGTTACGGCTTTGAGTTCCCTATAATTGAGTCTCGTTCCCTTTCAATGAGTCTCCGTCATTGAAAGCTCAAATTGAATATTGTACTCAACCATGGCGACGTTGCCGCCGCTGAAATAGACCTAGTTAATAGCCGTAATATGGGCCGATCGGTGGCTGATTGTTACTGTGGATTATTATGTTTATGTTATCGTGCTTGGATCCGCTGGAAACGCTCCTTGGGACGTTCAATAAGCATTGTTCAGTGGGCGGTGCTCGCCGGACGTGACCGTCTAAAATTGCCTCCATACTGCCTTCTCTCAGGGGATTTGGCAGCGGCGAGGACTCCAACACCAAAATAATAATCCATAGTAACCATCAGCCACCAATCGTCCCATATTACGGCGATTAACTTGGTCTATTCCAGCGGCGGCAACGCTGACCATGGATGCCGTGTGCCGTGCCTTGATCGGCGTTCGGCGTGGTGCGTGAGTTGCTGATCATCCTCTTCGGACCGGCACTGCGTTTCGCATTCCAGTTTGCGGACGAGACGGTAACGGTACTCGGCATTTTTACTAGGTAACATTTTTGCGGGAACCGTCGTCGCCAACCCTGCTTATTTACCCTTGTCTACACAGGTACTATGCATCTGCTAAGTATGGAATCCTTGGTGGGTGGGGATTTCTCAAGTTTAAGACAACACGATTAATCATAAGTCGGAAGTCCGAAGCTCAGAAGCAACCTAGAAGTATCAATCACGTCAAAAGATGAAGATGAAGATACAAATTGATAGTTCCATCATGGCGGCCGAGGGCGATAATAATATCACTTGGTTCACTTATGCCGGTGCAGATGGCGAAGTTATTCCTGACGATGCAACTCATGTCTTCGTGGACGTCAAAATCATTCTATAGGCATGCCAGCATCGTCGAAGTCCTTTGTCACGATAGAGTCGAAAAGATTGAAGAAAAAGCATTCTTTTGGTGCCCTCGCTTGAGACGAGTAATCATGCCGGGCGCGAAAATTGCTGAGAGGAGTGCATTCGAATGGTGTAGAGCCCTTGAGGGGTTGTAGAATGCGACAAACTAGAAATAATGAAAGAAAGAACATTTAGTGGCTGCAGATCTCTAAGGAGCATCAACCTCCCATCCGTCGAAATTGTTGGACTTTGTGCGTTCTGCAATTGTAGAGCCCTCAAGGACGCCAAATTTAGTAACAAGCTGCAAAGATTTGGTCAGATTGCATTCGGTTTCTGCACCTCTCTAGAACGAATCACCATTCCATTGAAAGATGGCATGATTACCAATAATGATATATTCATAGCGTGTATAAAGTTGAACCACGTAGATCTGGACAAGAGAGCAGAAATACGTGAAACTCTTGCTGCTTTGTACTTTGAGGAATGGAGAAAGGATATGAATGAAGAAATTGATTCAATCAACAAGATTCTTCCCAATGCAGAGGCTGGTGTATTAGGCACGTTGGGCGACGTGGAAGGAGAAAAGGCCCAGGTAATACGAAGGTGGATTAGATCCGTTCTGGACAAAATTCGTTACTGCAAAGAGCGTCAATGCATATTGGATGAGGCTGTAACTGTACTGCAGCTTGCTCTACCTCGCGATGTTGTGATGAATAATGTCCTCTCTTTTCTTGCATTGCCACTGCACAGGTTTGGAGTGGAGGATCATGAAGATGCAGGTGATGATGGTGTCGATGGAGAGCAGGATGATCAACACGACTTATGTTGTGTAATCCTGTGATGATTTTGACAATGATACTTTTGGAGGGGTAGGGGGTGACGGAGATATGGTAGAGAATGATACGTAGCGTCAGATGTTATTACTAGCACAACTATGTAACTGCTGAAAAAGGATGGGCAAAGAAAGTATTGATTCTTTGGAAGCATTGGTATGTATTTTACTGCGATGATGCATGTTGATGTGTCGCTCATGCTGTTCTTTGTACAAGTTGTAAAAGTACGTTCGTCTGTCTTGAGAACTTGAAGCAGAAGCAGCGCTGTCATTCAAATCTTTTTCCAACGCATTCGTTCTGCTTCTTCCGCCTCCAACATCAACACAACAACCAACACCACCATGCTGCATCATTATCATCGCCATCTTCTACGTTGTTTACTATCAACTTCTATCTCTATTCCTCCATCTCCATTCACCAAATAAAAAATACTACACCCACCACAACACATCTCATCCACCTCACTCCTTATTCAACTTGAGACTCAAAAAGATGGACCAAAAGAAAAACACCACATTCAAAAACAGCACTCTCAATATCGGCGGACAAAAGGCAATATTCACCGCAGTCGCCGGAACCCACAACTTCCAATTGGCCAACATGGTATCCACATAATCCTCATCCAATTGTTCCTTAATAGTATTCAAACTCTTGCCCTCCAGCACCCCCAGAAAGCCAAAGATGATAACAGTAAAGATTGGCGCTTGGACGAATTGATCAATAACGACTTTGATGGCGGTTGTGGAGGTGAAGGGATCTTCGGTGGGTGGGAGTGCTCCGTCGAGGAGGAGATAATAAAAGTGATTCCATGGTGCTTGGAGGATGAAGCCAAAGAAGGCGAAGCGGAGGAAGCGGGCAATGTCGACTGATGATGAATCTGATTCGTCACTAATATCTGTAGTAGTACTTGCTGTGGCCTGTTGGATCGCCTGACCGGATAAATCGGCAGCTCCTAAAATAACACCGGCAGTGATACTCTTGACTAATAATGGATTTGCTTCGAGTGCATCGAGATAGGAATTCCATGCGTCTGTGATGCCGCTGCCAAGTTCGGCCAAGTTGAGACATGTCGATGATACATGATGTTGTGCGTTCGATGATGTATGTATGTGTGCTTGATGCTGATGCTGATACTATTGTCTTCATGGTTGCGGTCTATCTCAGTATGAATGGTGTGTTTGTTGTGCTGGCTGCATGCAGTGTTCGTTGTAGTAAAGATGAAGACAAAATTCGTTGTAAGTAACTTCTTGTTGCGCTTGTTTGGTTCGAGGTCGAGGTGCAAGAAAGAAAGAATCATTCCACGTTCGTTACTCACATGTGCCTTGTGCCTTTCCTTTTCCTTCGCCCATGCTCACACTTAGCATGCATTGGTCGAAGAAGTAAATGCCTCTTTCAGGCATCCTTCTTCGTTCCGCCGACCCATTCATTCCGACACCCCTCCCACAATTCACCAATACTCGTCACTGTGCAATGAAGTCGATCGACGGAGCCGCATTCAAAATCAGAATTGTGAGCTTGGAGAAAGAGAAGGTCGAATTGTGTGCTGTTCGGTACTGGACTTCTCCTAGTATCCCCGGACTGGACCCCCTCTCGACCCGATCAGACCCTGCTTGGTCAACAAGTACCTATGAAAATCATTCAACGATATGAGGATGACGAAGATGAGCAACAGACGAGATCTATTGTATTCAACAGATGGCTCATTCCACCCCCTTCCGTTGTTCACAAGAAAGTAGACAATAATCTCCTCCACAAATTCCTCCTTCCTATCTTCCCCTGCACTTATCGGATCAAGACGATTCAACCACCATTCGAAAGCTCTCATCAAGCTCTATCGATTGAACGCACCGCCATGGTCAAATATCGATCTTACAATCAATGAACTCAACTCGAGAGGGGAAGTAGTAATCCATCCATAACTTCACTCCTCCCCGTCCAATCAAGACAATTCGACCACCATTAGAATCCTCTCATCAAGCTCTATCGATTGGTTGTATTATCGAGGTCAAATATCAATCTTTTGTCAATCGACTCAACTCGAGAGGGGTTTAGAAAGTCAACCCACAGCGCCAAAGTCACTCCAAAATTTTGGAAATTTCAACAAAATGAACAGAATGACTTGTCTACCACCGTCAAAATCACCACAGCAATGTCACAATTAACAACTGCTCCCTCGCATCAACAACTCCACAATCAAAATCGACAACAAACACTGCTCGGCCAACCTGCGGTCGCCCTCGCTTAATCAACGAATTAATGACAGTTTCGAGTTGGCACGGTCGAAAATCCAAAATGACAGAGGGCGTCAATCAGCCTCATCAATGATAGTTGGTACGTCGATGATCCAAACGCTGCGCTGAAGAACGAAGCATCGATCAGCCTCATAATGATTGGTTCGATGGTCGAAGATCTCAAAAAGCGACCACTTGGGACGGCGCAACATCAATATTAAGCACCCCGAACTGCCCTCACAGTACAGTGTTGCTAGGTGCACCGTCCATCAATATTTGCTGGCATCAAACAACAATCCACACCACCTCCCCCAGCAACACTGTATTTTTGTTGTCGACTCCCCTCCGGTCCGCTCGCTTCATTTGATGGTTGTGGGGGACACAGGGTCGATATCTCGCCTTGATACTACAACCAAACGATAGAGCTGCTCGAGAGCTTTCTAAAACACTACTCATCGTCTTCCTACGACCACTGGAGGGAAAGATATGGATGGATGGATGACAAAATTATTGACATAGTGGGCACACTTGGCGGAAAGTAACCCCATTTTTGACCGAGTCGATTGACAAAAGATTGTTTGTTGAGGCTGATACTGCGTCTAATCGATAGATCTCGATGAGAGCTTTCCAAAACACCGCTGGTCGTTCTCATCCGATGTGGGAGAGGGGAGATATGGATGATGGATAGCTGAATTATTTCTGCGACGGTCGACGGTGGATCAGTTGATTGGGTGACGATTCAAAGATGCAACGCACAGCCATCCTATTCCAAAAGGGGATGATAGCTGTCCATATTCACTCCTTACGAAGTGCCAGAGACGACGAACAACATTCACAATCAACCGGGGAAGTAAAAATGTGTGCGTGTAAAGAAGTTGCTGCCCCGTTGTTGGAATTCGTGTGCAGCGTCAGATGTTAGTACTTGCACAACTATATAACTGCTGCTGAAAGGATGGACAAAGTAAGTATTGATTCTTTGCAAGCTTTGATTTTGTATTTTACTCGATGTATTACATTACATTGCATGGCTGGTGATTTGTTGTCGACACAACTCATGCTCTTTGCTGTTCTTTGTAGTTTGCAAGTTCGCCTGTCTTGAGAACTTGAAGCAGAAGCAGCGCTGTCATTCAAATCTTTTTCCAACGCATTCGTTCTGCTTCTTCCGCCTCCAACATCAACACAACAACCAACACCACCATGCTGCATCATTATCATCGCCATCTTCTACGTTGTTTACTATCAACTTCTATCTCTATTCCTCCATCTCCATTCACCAAATAAAAAATACTACACCCACCACATCACATCTCATCACCTCTCACTCCTTATTCAACTTGAGACTCAAAAAGATGGACCAAAAGAAAAACACCACATTCAAAAACAGCACTCTCAATATCGGCGGACAAAAGGCAATATTCACCGCAGTCGCCGGAACCCACAACTTCCAATTGGCCAACATGGTATCCACATAATCCTCATCCAATTGTTCCTTAATAGTATCCAGACTCTTGCCCTCCAGCACCCCCAGAAAGCCAAAGATGATAACAGTAAAGATTGGCGCTTGGACGAATTGATCAATAACGACTTTGATGGCGGTTGTGGAGGTGAAGGGATCTTCGGTGGGTGGGAGTGCTCCGTCGAGGAGGAGATAATAAAAGTGATTCCATGGTGCTTGGAGGATGAAGCCAAAGAAGGCGAAGCGGAGGAAGCGGGCAATGTCGACTGATGATGAATCTGATTCATCGATACTACTATCAATATCTGTAGTAGTACTTGCTGTGGCCTGTTGGATCGCCTGACCGGATAAATCGGCAGCTCCTAAAATAACACCGGCAGTGATACTCTTGACTAATAATGGATTTGCTTCGAGTGCATCGAGATAGGAATCCCATGCGTCTGTGATGCCGCTGCCAAGTTCGGCCAAGTTGAGACATGTCGATGATACATGATGTTGTGCGTTCGATGATGATGATGATGATGATGGAGAGGGAAGGTTTGTTGTTGTGAGCAGTGTTCTTTGATAACTGAGTGGAGCGTAGGTAGATTGTTGCGGTGTCATGAATGCACTTGTGAGGCCACAGCCGCTTAGTAATAGTAAAGTGCTTGATGCTGATGCTATTGTCTTCATGGTTGCGGTCTATCTCAGTATGAATGGTGCGTTGGTTGTGTTCAGCATAAAAGCTAGAGAGGTTGGCGTTGGCCGCCCGCGGCCGGCAAGTTTGCTCGCTGGCGCCGCTTTGAGCTGTGAGTCAGCCACGATGGTTACACATAACGAACTTGCCGATTATGTGTCTCAAGCTCTGTTTATATTTAACATAATCACAAAAATAGACAAAAGACGAGGTAGAAATATTAAAAGTATGAACCGTCGAGTACTAAGGAATTAGTATCGTACGTACTTCTCTCTCGCGGAATATTTTTTGCTCGTTTGAGACAATCGTTGCCCCGTCATTGGTATTATTAATTCCTACGTCTCACGACGCGTAGGCAGAAAAAAGCCGATTTGAGGAAACTTGGTTGACAAAAAATGGTGTCTAATTTGTGTCGACCATGACGTCCAACACAGCAGCACCACCCGTCGCTTTAAACCAAGACAACATACCAGATGATTTCATATGCTCGATCTGCATGACGGTACCCGTCGATCCAGTAATCACTCCCTGCGATCATGTATTCTGCATAGAGTGCATTCGTCAAGCTCTAAATCAGAATAACATTTGCCCCATTGACCGTCGGCCATGCACGCACCATCAGGTCAAACGACTCGATGGACTTGGATTGCGTGTATGGAGCGGTATTCAGGTGAAATGCGGTGGTCATGATAACGGATGTGCCTGGAGAGGATCTATTTCAGATTATGCGGCACATACTCAAAATTGCACCGTGAGCCGAGCGTCGTCGTCGGCGGGGGACAACAACAACAACACTGTTACAATTAATTCCTTGGTGGAACAACTGGATACTGCCAATGCAGAGATTGCAAATCTGAAACATCAACTCGCCCAGGCGGAGACAGCCAGCTCGGTAATAAATGATACCGTCACTCTTATGAGTGGTCAAATAGAAACTCTCCAGCTTGCACTCAGCCATCGTCCAGATGTGCCAAAGTTATTCCATGACCATTATAATTTTGATCGATATGATGTAGTACAATTATCTCAGCTCATATCCAGATATTTGGAAAATAAGCCGGGCAGGATTGACGCCAATAAAATTTACAATTGCGTACGTACATGCTATACTGATTTGGAGAAGGGGTACAGTGATAATCCTCCGCATTTATATACGGATGTGAGGATGTTGCTTGCCACGTGTTTGGCAAGTACATGGTTCTCAAAGAATCAAATGAATAGTATGAGGCAATGGAACAATTATTTTGGATGATGTTGAGAATATGGACTTGAAAACAGTGTATAGATTACACACTCTTTGGATGATCTATAGTGAACCTCTTCTAAGTAAGACGAAGAAGATGGAAAGGGGGCAATGACAATGAGCTCACTAGAGTGCGAGTGGCACTGCCCATAAGAGCAAAGGGGTGTACTGTAAAATAATTAAGTACATTTTATCTTGATAAGTTTAGTCTACTTTCGAATCATTCACAAGAAGACATGCTTGTGGAGATAGAAGCAATGCATACTGAAACTGAAGAAGTTGCGCTGAATGTGTTTATTTCCTGGTTCCCTGGGAAAAATAAGTTCAGACGCAACAACGTAGCTGCCTTATCTCTCGTCTAATTTCAATGTACTCGGAAAAAACAAAGCGTGTGTTATTGACAGAAATAGAATTTACGATTGCGTACGCTCATGCGTTACTGATATGGAAATGGGCTACAGTGATAATCCTGAACATTATAATGAAGATATGAGGGTGTTGCTGCCACATACATGTTTGGCTAGTTCCTGGTTCTCAGAGAAGCAACGTCGTAATATAGAGCAATGGAACAAGGATCATTTTGGATGATAATTTGTATGCTGACGGGATAGCATTTTAATGTCTACATCGAACATCTTGTCGCTGGTCAGTTGGCGCTTGCACAATTTAATCTCGATTGACTTGAGGGGTGAGTTATGCAAGCCTCATTGCTCCACATCTGTATCTGCTCCATCGTTTGAGTAGTTCTCAAAGTCTTGCTCATCCTCATTATCTAATTCTTGCTTGGACCGGGAAGAATTTGAGTACGAATTCTCTTCGTCAGAAGATTCAATCTCTTCGCCAGATTCATCGTCCAACCCATCCGCTACCGCTAATTCGTCTCCGAGTTTGGCATCTACTTCTCCATCTCCATCATCTTGCAGATCATCATCTTCTATCTCGTGTAGACTGATACTCAAGTGTGTTGCGTGGAGCATTCCTTCCGGAAGTGTTACAGCTAAAGATTCTTCGCCGACATCTTCTTCTTTCTCCTCCTGCCCTTTTGTCCATTCTGCATGAAAGTTGAACCCTCCTCCGTCCTTCTTTACGAAAAGACGCTTATTCTCCTCATCCAGCTGTTTCAACATCTCAATTGCATCGGCATGTTCACGCTTGAGTGATGCAAAGTCCATGAAATAAGAGTCTGTCGACTTCTTCGTTGGCTTCTTCTTTTGTGAAGACAGCTTGCCTTTGGGCAAGGTTTGCTTAAACTCAACGCCATCACTATCACTCACTTTCGATCGATTCGAGTTATCTCCATTTTCCTTGCCTTCGCTGCTGCCACGGCTGCTACGGCTGCTACTACTGTCACTACTCCGGCTGTTATCTCGAGCAAGATTTACTGATATGTTGGAATCCTTGTTTTGTTGTCTTTGTATAGCATTTGGCTTGATCTTACTCGTAGTTTCCTCCTTCTTCTTTATCGAGTTGATAGTCCCCTCCTTCTTCTTCATCGAGTTCATAGTCCGGCCAGCATCTGGACATGGGCCGACCTTGAGCCCTCCTCCAGATTGCTTGCTCACTTTGACTTCGACATCCTCTTTTCTCTTCGTGACATTCTCTCGGGCAGGAGCAGGCTTGCGACGATTCAGTTCTATACTATCTATTGCATACTGAGACACCAATGGCAATTGTTTCTTCTCTGGCTCATCAGCATTATTTGCCTCTCTTTTTGCTTTCGTTCGGCTTTTCTCCGGAGCTGTCGTAGAGGACGATTTCTCTAGTCTGAGCTTCAATCCACATTTAGTAAACTCATACGGTGTAGCAGCACAACTAGTATCTACCAGAAAGCCCTTCTTTTCATCTCTTCTCTTTGCTTCCCGTTTTCGTTGCCTGATCTGTTCTTTTCTTCTCTTTTCCAATTGGCTTGCTTGCCACGTGTTATGCTGCATTGATTGATTGATGCTGCCTCTTATATTTTTCAAGCGAGAGAGTCGCTTTTGTTCTGCGTAGTCGACAAACTTGCTCATTCCAAGCCCACCATTTGAGGCGGCTTTCTTTTTCTTTAACCACTCATCCATGTTGAAATCGAATGATGGTTAACGTGTCGATCTGGGGAAGCACGAGGTATTGTAATGCGAATTCAAATCCAATTTTTACCTCCCTTCTCGACCTCGACTTTGGAGAAAGAAGTCAGATCTCGGCTTCTCCTGTTCTAGATTACGAATCAACAGAAAGAAGAAAATTTGCAGCGGTTTCGAGCGGCTTGCTGTTGCTCAACACACCATGCTTCCTCATCACACTTTGCTATTGCTTTTGCAAGAAACCATCGCGAAGAACAGGAAAGTATCTTGCAGAGGCGTTCCCGCCCTTTTGGGGGTTCCCGGAAATTTCGCTTCTAGCACCTTGCACGAAGTGCTTTGTCCAACTCTTTTGGGACTTCCTTAGATTTTGTAGTCTCCACAAAGTTATCCGATGGACAGCACCCTCCATCGATACACTTTCCTCCTTCCTAATCTACCTGCAAGATCTGCTTCCTACCATGCTCTCCTGTTGACAGCAATGGCCCATATTAATGAATCCAACGCCACGGATCAATAGTAATGGTAGTTGTTAGTCGATTGTTGCTGCTGGGTTCATGAATTTATTGTTTATACCATGCTCTTATCTACTACACACTTGGTCGATATTTTCCCCGGAAATTTTGCTTCTAGCACCTTGCACGCAGTGCTTTGTCCCACTCTTTTGGGACTTCACATATCACATAGACAAAGATTTTGTAGTCTCCACAAAGTTATCCGATGCCGATGGACAGCACCCTCCATCGATACACTTTCCTCCTTCCTAATCTACCTACAAATAGATCGGAACTTTGGGCCCAAATAAGTTTTAGGGAGGTCGGTACATACGGTCTTAAGAAAGTACTTAAGGTTGCAAGTCAGCAGGAAGCCTAGTGTACATTGCTGGGATGACTTGGAGTGAAATGTTATGTTCAACACATTCCCATCCAATAGCAAGATGATCACCACCTATTCCTTCTTTGTGAATCGCTTCAAGGTAGTACTCCTTCCCCGCCTCAAGAATTTTTTTCCCCCTTTGTGATGAATACTTTTTCCATTGCTTGACGTTAGTCCACCCATTTACATATGCAATTCTTTCCTTATTGGCAGGATCTGTGTCAGTGCTCAGGTTCAACTCGGAGTAATCGTCCGAAGCTATGTACAAGTCCCACTCGCAAGTCACTGGTGGCAAGATGTGTGTTTGCAATCGCTGGCCATAGCAGTTACTAATGTCCCTAACTTCAAGAGTAGAAGTCAAGATCAGAGAATTAGAGGGGGTGGAAGGGTATGATGGATGATTTACGAGTGCTTCAAGTTCGTCGGAGCAGAGGGCGAGTTGAAACCATTGTTTTAAAAGTGCACCACGGGTAACTGAAGGGCTGTATGAGGTTGAAGGGTAGGTCGAAGGTACCCGCCGATAGAGATGGCTCAGATGATGGTGTCTTTGAGATCGAAGGGTTGGTCGAAGGTATCGCCGATGGAAGAAGAGATGGTTCAGATGATGGCGCCGCCGATGGAAGAAGAGATGGTTCAGATGATGGCGCCTTTGAGATCGAAGGGTTGGTCGAAGGTACCGCCGATGGAAGAAGAGATGGCTCAGATGATGGCGCCGCCGATGGAAGAAGAGATGGTTCAGATGATGGCGCCTTTGAGATCGAAGGGTAGGTCGAAGGTACCACCGATGGAAGAAGAGATGGTTCAGATGATGGCGCCGCTGATGGAAGAAGAGATGGTTCAGATGATGACGCTTTTGCTGACTTTGACATAGGCACCCTAGAGGATTTCGGCCCCTTAGACTATTTCCCTTTTGCTCCAGTAATAGCAGAAGCTTGGTTCTTTTCAATGCTCTTGTTCTTATTTTGCCACACCCCAATCCCTGTTCCAGCAGCAACCATTACCAACAACGCAGCAGCTCCTGCATACTTTGACGTTTTATTCCAGCTCCGATGCCAATAGTAGCGTGGGCGTGGATGATTAGCTGCTACTGCAGTACCTTCACCATCTTGACCTTCAAAACCTGCCTCGTGATCCCCTTCGTTGTTCCAGTTCCAGTTCCGCCAACTCCAACTAGCCTCAACTTCCACTCCTGCTCCTGCTCCTGTATCAGTGCCTCCATCGGGGTTTGCAGTTTCAGAAGGGGCAGTTTGCTCAAAAGGGTTACTCGTAGTCATAGTATATTTGATGATGGCACACTGTGACTATGTTATGGTTATGAGAAAAAGTCAAGGTTAGCAATGAATGATTTGCGCAGCCATAGCACCAAAACCAAAGTCGCTAAGCCAGCGACAGCGAGACGTCCGTGAGTCGTGAGACTGTGATTACAACTTCGCTGTGCCTCTACCTCTAATATCGGCGCATGTTGAACGAACACACTGACACTGCACCAGCATAATTCAATGATGAGCCCCGCTCAGCAATCACGCCTCCTGATATGAGATAGCCATCGCAAAAGAAAAGCAAAAGAAACTTACCTATTCACCTATACTCTTGTGAATACTCTTGATATAATCGAGCAGCGATGGAAACAACAGTCAACAGCAACACACCTCTAAAAAAATTATGTACTGAGCAACAACGGCCTTCAACTAACAGGGCCACGAAACCTCGATTTTCGATTCAAACGAGGCCAAAAATTCAGTAAGACTACATGCTTTCTGATTCACGGGAACCTAACCCCTAACTTTAACCTTAACATTTCACTTTATGTTCCCAGTTTTGCGAGCGTTAGCGAGGTTTGCAACGAGAAAGAGAGCTGGAGAGAGCCGCTGCAGATCCTGAATCAGTACATACTTTTTAGAAGTAATGGTATGTAATGATACGTACCGTAGGTAACGTGCGCTGAGATTGACAGCAAGGTTAAATAGACAAGACAACCGCCTTTTCAGATTCAACCTCCTCCGCTGTTTACGTATGAACATTTGGGAAACAACAGAACAACTCAAATGCCCCTTCTGCAAACAAGACTTCGACACAAAAGGAGACCATCTATATCAATGCAGCCACCTCAGCAAACAATTCAAAACGAAGATGCACAACAAATGGAGAGATATGTGGCACAAAGAGATGGAAACACTCATTCCCTTCATCCAACTCACAGACACAAAAATCTGTAAAGAAACTACAGGCTTAGTCCGCAGCATCAAAAAATCCAACATTAAACCATTCGACACCCATTTCAACCTCCCAATAGTCTCAAACGAGAACCACTTCAGATGCAAACTATCTAAAATTGGATTTGACATGGTCACATGCAACTCTGACACTTGCCCTTCTCCATCCCGAGGTGGAAGTAACGCTAAATCAAACAATATCGTCGCGTCACTCCTTTCGGCAGAGAAGATCAAGTTTCAAAGAGGCAGAGGTTCAAATGCATCACGCACCGACAGCTCATCACAAATAACACTCACCGGAGAACAAATCATCGGAGAACTTTACTCAGATAACATGCAACTACTTCCTTTTGCAATCAGCCCACTAGGACTCTTCGGACCTACAATTAATTACTTCCTATACGGCAGCGACTACAAAACACTCCACAACATCGACAAGTCCAACTTTCCAAACGCATCCAACATGGCTCACCAAGCATTCACTAGAACCCCATCAAACATCCTAGAACGAGCTGATTCAATTTGGAAATCGAAACAACGAAACTACCATTATGGGGGATCCTACAAAAGCCCAGATCCAAGCACCTACTACACACAAATATTCGGGAGAACGGTTTGTAAGGCAAACGGCTCAGCAGGACTAGCTGCCATTCAAGCACTTTATGAGAGCAACAATGGCCCGATAACAGCGTCGTCACTTAATGATGACCAAATTTCATATTTATTATTCAGTACAGGTGGCAGATCTACTTCACAAAGAAGTAGCTCTCAGTCGACTCAAGAGTCTTCTCAGCCCCCCCAAAAGCGAAGGCGTATCCACGATTCTTTTCTTGTTTGCAATACCAGTGATACGTAGTTTACCGTAGCACAGAAATAACCTAAAGCCCCACACACAACGATTTGCTGCATGGGCTATTAACGTTTTACTGCTAGGTCTCTAGGTATCGATACAACTATTGGCTTGGTCATAATTGATCGTCTTCAAAACACACAATCTGCCAGGCAATAGTAATTTCCGAAGGCACTCTAGATTCCTCTCCAACGTTAATCTTGCAAGCCAATCATCCTATCATCGAGACATCAAAGTCAGTCATTCCAACAATCCACGGATGCAACAACGCCTCTTGCGCCGTAAACCTCTCCCGTGGATCCTTGGTTAACAAACTCTTGATGAAGTCAATACACTGCAAAGACTTGTTGGACCATCCCATAAACGAAGGAAATTCCACATTTCCCTCGGCAATGGAGGCATATATCTCAGGATCGGTATCTCCATCGAAGGGAGGATAGCCGGCTAATAGGATGTAGGCTATAACTCCAATGGACCAAACATCTGTTGGAGAGGAGTAGTTGCACTTGAGAAGCTCTGGGGACATGTAGTAAATAGTGCCACGGAACTTGGATAGATTCCTATCGATTCCGTGACGATGCCTTCTTGCGAGACCAAAGTCAATCAATTTGATAGACGGGGATTCCTCATTGGTGGAATCATCAAGTAGAATGTTCTCGGGCTTGACATCTCGGTGGATAATCCCATTGGCATGCAGATATGCCACTGCCTCCAGGAGTGACTTGATGATACGTGCCGATGACCGCTCATTGAAGCATCCTTGGCGATTGTTGTTGAAACACTGCTCGATTCTATCAAATAGTTCACCAGAGCACTTTTCCGTGACAATGTGAACATGGTGTGCATCCTCGTAGCAGTCAATCAATCGTATGATGGAGGGGTGTTGGACAGATGCAAGCAGGTCAATCTCCCTACGGAGATGATGATGAAGACTTGTATTCTTGGCCTTTTCGATGGATTTGACAGCGAATAATGTGTTGGTTCGAATATGGACGCATTCTCGGACGACGCCGTAGCATCCAGTGCCTAGAATGGTGGGTAGGATGATGTAATCGTTGAGGATGTTGGATAGACGGCCACATGTGACGGGGTAGAAGTTGAGCGGCTGCTGCTGCCCTTCATCTTGGACGGCATAAGTGTAAGTTGAGGACGAAGAGGAGGCAGAAGAGGACGAGGAGACCGAGCTGTCTGATGGGCATGACGTGGAAGCAGCAGGCTGGTGCTTGAGGGTGTCATGAAATGGCTTTACAAGATCACCCTCTTTGGCGCTTTCGTCTTCGATGTCGCTGAGGTTCATGCAAATATCCAAATGCCCAAGTGTTATGCTGAGATTCAAGTTCTCGATAGACTGGTTGAGCTCCTCTATGGGAGAGTCGTCAGCTACAGCTGCTGCTCTGGCGACGTTGGATGGACGGCCGCACGTCTGCTCCTTTCTCAATGACAATGACTCTCGGCGATGTTGAACGTCATCAGTTAGATGGGACGAAGACGTCGTGGAGGAAGAAGACGACGAAGACACTGATTCACACGATGATGGACATGATGATGCGGTGGAAGCATCCGAATGCTGTTGATAGAGTGTGTATTCCTCACTGATGCTTTCGCTGTTGTTGACCTGGTTGCTAATAAGACCAAAATTGACATGACCAGTTGACAGGCTGAGATCCATCGCTTCAATGGATTGACTGAGTTCGTTGTTACCAAGAGAATAGAACATGATCGTTTGTACTCTGAATATCTTCTATTCGTGTGTAGCTATATGAGTATGGAAGATCTCTCTGTTAAGTATATTGTCTACTGATTTAAGCATTAGCGATATGATAACACACACAAATTCCAGCAACGAACGGTGACATGATGGAGATGATGCGGAAAATACGGGGTCATTAGAGAAGGTTGAGGTTCTCCACGAGGTCATTAAGATGGACATTTTGTGAATTGGGCTACTCGAGCGGTTATGTCTTCTTATCAAATCAGTACCTGACGTGCATCGTTCGAGGTCATTGTTCGTAGACAAGCAAATTCAAGTTCGTCGAGGTCATTGTCCTACAACCAGACTTTGGCTTGAAGTTGAAAGGAAAGCCCACCCAACCGTGAGCTGGACTATTCAGCTACATTGGAATCAGTTCTGAAGGACAAAAGTGAGAGGCATATGAGATACGTTCTCTTGAGAATCCAGACGGTATCTCATCATTCAATCGAGAGATGGATGACTTCGCTTGAGATAGGCATCTCCGTCCAAGGATCAAGGATACTGCAGCAGCGCAGTAACACAACAACAAGGAAGCAGCTCACATCAGGGCCCATCAAGGAGAATAATTCTATGCTGCTCTACTGTTAAGAATTAAGATGTCTTAAACAAGTGTTCAGAAAAGTAAATAGCTGCTTGCCTGTGCCTCATGCTCATGTTCAGTCACACAGGAAGAATTACCGCCACTTATGATTCCTGTCTAATAATCTCCCGCCTAAAGCTCCCAAACAACCCTCTATCTCGATTACCCCTACTATTGATTGACCTCGTACTCGCTTGCTTGGCCGTCTGACGAATATCAACATTGTGATTATTGGATGTTGTTCCACCACCACCACCCCCCATCGTTGGTATCGTAGAAGAAGGAACAACATCGGAGGATAGTTCAGATACTTGGAGTAGATTTGTTTCTTCGTCGGTATGAACATATTCGGGTATTACATCATCCTTTTCATCATTTCCATTAGTAGTAGTATGTGCCTTCTTGCCTGCTCCTGCTGCCACTCCTCTTTCGTTTTTGTCGTGTCATTGTTGTTGTTATTATCTTTCAAGTTGTTGGGATTCGATGAGAAAGAACGTTGTATATTCTTGATAGGCCTCACCAAACGCATTTGGCTTTGGCTGCTGTTGCTGTTGTTGATATTGTGAATCATCAAGTCGAACTGTTGCCTCATTGGAGGATGTGTCCTGATTCTCCTCCGTAGGCCATCGAAAGAGGCTTGATAGAGACCCATTAGAGAATGACCTCATCCGTATTCTCTTGTTGTCGTCGGCGGTAGTCGTCATTGGATGTTCCTCTACCTCCACCACGTCATCACTAGTATTATCATCATTAGCAGGTGGTGGTGGAGGTGGTGGTGGTGGTGGCACAAACGGCACCGAAAACCGACGGAATGGATCCAAGATTGATCCCTTTCGTTGGTCCTGCTGTTGGGACTGTTGTTTTGCACTTGAACTTTTACTACTCCAATCCAAATATTCTTCACCACCCCAGCCTCTCCTTGAGCTCTTTGAGCTATGTGCCTTTCGCAACAGTAGTCTCCGATTACCAACATTGACATTGTTGTTGTTGTTCGTCTTGTTGTTGGTACCACCACCAATATCAGTATTGAAAATCCCCTCCTTCTTCTTTTTATTGTTCAATCCCAATCCCGCCCCGCCCCTCTTCTTCTTTTCCTCTGCTGCAGCGTTGTCATCAAGTCGACTCTGTAATAACTCATCGACCTTATCAATTTTACCCAACCTTTCCAGATTGTACAATATCCGTTTCATAAAGTCATTCTCCTCCTTCAATTCGTTACTACTTCCACCAATACCAATTTTAGTATTGCCTTGTTGCCTCTGTGACAATGATTGATTCTTCTTCAACTCATCATTCTCCTTTTGCAACAGTCCTATCTTAACTTTGTACTTGGAAGTTTCAGCTTGGTAATGTTGTAGTTCGGATTGTAATTCGGCAACCTTTAGTTTGAGTTGGATGTAGTCCTCCATTATGGAATTGTTGGAGTTGGTACTAAAATTGCTGGATGGGGTAGGTGCTTGTTGTTGTTGTTGTTGTTGTGATGATGGCGGTGGTAATGGTGGTGGTGGAGTTGAACGCTTTGGTTGTTGTTGTTGTTGTTCCGAATGATGCTTTCGACGCGTGTCATTACTTCGAGTAGTAGGAGGAGGAGTATTATAAATACGATTCATTTCAGGACAACTATCATCACTTTCCGATGATGATGAGGTTGTTAGTAGTAGAGGTTCCCTTTTCTTTGGTTGTTGTTTTGACGTTGAAACAGAAGAAGAATATTGTGATGTTGATGAAGAATAATACTCTGTTGTTGTTGTTGTTGTTGTTGTTGTAGCAACAGCATCATTGATGCTATCAAGAGATCGTTGTCGTGGTCTCCGATGCTTTTCTCTCCGCTTTTTCGTTTTATTCTTCTTCGTTTTATCATCATTGTCACCTTCTTCCTCTTCGTTGTGACTCAATTCAACTTGTATCGCAGAACTATTCTTCAAATGAGCATGATGATCATTTGAATCGAGATTATATCTCTCTTGTTCTTCTCCTCCACTCAAACCAACAGCTCCTTCTTCCAACAATGATGGACGTCGTCGCCTCTGCCTCCCTATTACTCTCCTGGCAGATGATGATGATGACAACAATAATGATGAAGGGGAAGTACCACCTGCAGCATCGGGACCACCACCACCCGCTGCATCTGCAGCACTAGCAGCAGTGTACACTTTGTTGTTATCAGATGCACGCTGCTCCAATGATTGAACTCCATCATTCTTCTTGTTGTTGTTGTTGTTATTGTTGTTGTCACCTCTACTACCACCCCTTTGACTCCCTGCTTGACCACCCACACCACCCATGCCACCATCACCACTACACTCATCATCATTATCACTGTCAAACTTTAACTCTTCCAAATGATAACAATGAACATCATTCATACTCAATGATCGTCGTATGACACTCGATTCTTTTCTTTGGAGTGTTGGTCTCTCCTGCTTAGTAGTATTGGACTCACTTGCTGCAGTAGTAGTAGTATTGGACTCTTTGTTGTTATTGCGTGCAGCAGCTGCAGCTGAAGCTACTACGAATGAGGACAATAATTCCGAAGAT
This sequence comes from Skeletonema tropicum, assembly GCA_037178625.1. NCBI lineage: Eukaryota > Bacillariophyta > Thalassiosirophyceae > Thalassiosirales > Thalassiosiraceae > Skeletonema > Skeletonema tropicum. Next base: position 578,194 of record CM074149.1, read on the forward strand.
TCGTGTGATATTTCACTATGGTCGAGTGTGGATGATATTGCGAGTAATTCATTCCCATCGTTGGTAGCGTTGGTGGTTGTAGTAGTATTCTTTTGTTGTTGTTTGGATTGTGTTTGTGCTCGTCCTTGTCGTTGCTGCTTTAACTGTTGCTGGTGTTGTAACTGCTGTTGTTGTTGTTGTTGTTGTTTGGTCATTGAAGAAACACGTGCTCGAACCAAACTACCACCACCACCATCATTCGTAGTACCAGCCCCCCTCGTTTCTTCCTCCAATTCACCACCACCACCACATTTCACTTCATCATTATCATCATCCTCCTCCAACATTTGAATCAAACTATGCGGAGTAAGCCCCCGTGGTGACGACAAGTCATTATTATTGGTAGTGGTGGTACGTTGTGTATCATCATTTTTCAAAATTTTAAACGAGGATGACATGACTAACAACTCATTCCCATCATTTTCAGTTGTTGTTTGGGAGGAGGATGGTACACGACGACGTGTAAATGTTGCAGTTGGTCGTGGTGTGACGGTATGTCTTCTGGATATTCGTCTCCGTTGTTGTGGTTGTGTCTGTTGTGGCTTTAGTTGTGACAAGTTCACATTTCTTCTCCAATCATCCCCCTGTTGCCCTTTACTACTATCCTCAGTTAATGTCATTTCACCTCCCTTTGCACCACCATTACCATTAGTTGTATCAGCACTATTATTTAGAGTGTGAACATTCCTCACAGATCCACCGTTGTTAGTATTCGTCACGACACCATTATACCCATTATTCCTCACATCATTATTCTCACCACCACTACCATCCTCTTTCAACAAGAAGGTATAATCAATCGATCCAACCTTGTACCGTTCACTTGCCGAAAGTCGTTCACTACTGCCATTTCGTAATTCCCTCGCTCGTGATTTACTTCTTCGTCGTTGTTGAGTGCACACATCACGTATTTGATAGGTTGGATTGATATTGATGGATGGACGTCGTTGTTTTCGTCGTGAAGGTGGTGGATTATTAGTGGAGTTTGATTTGGAGGAGGTTGTGGTGCTCATGATTATTGTGAAGTGTTTGTATAGTATGTTGTGGTGGACGTTGGTTTGAGGGGGAGAGGACTGTGAGATGTGTGTAACTAAGTATATATTATAGTTGTTAGATATTCCAAGGGTGTGTGGATGTTGTCTGTGAAGGAGGAATTCTATCATCAATATTTCTCAAAATGAAAGTGTCATCGTGGCAACGCACGGATCATCATTCAATTCATTCAGCTTGCAGCTCATAGCATACTTCTCTCTACCAGAGCGTGATTGATGAATGTCTTCCTTCGTTCTCTTTGTAGTCTTGAGGAGTTTGGATTAGTAGAAGCGACACTGGGGGGCTGGGCTGTCCTGTGGCAAATCAAGCTGACGCTCGGATTGCGCCCGCATGTGCACCTTCCATCATGTCCATTCCATCCCGGGAGTTGAGTGTTGGTTGGTGGAACTGGGGGTTTTAGACTGAAAAGTGTCTCATTGAGTCTCGGTCGCAACAAGGTGGTTGAGTTGCGATGGCTATGTAATTTTCTTGTGAGAACGAATGGAGAAGGAGGGAGATTGTCATACATATATACATTTTGGAGCTTGAGAAAATGTCATTGTGACACTATGGGTCAGCAGTTAGTTAGTTATATAGTTTGGGCATTCTTCGTTGACCGATGCCAGTGACAATGACCAATGACTTGCGTCATTTTTTACACTCACTCTCTCTCTAGTACACTTTGTCCGCTCCTCACAATAAGTATGCTTGAAAACCAGATGCAGATGAATGGGCGGGGAGCATGGAAGTGGAAGCCAAGCCACAGTGCCAGTGCCAGAGAGCGAGGGTCATTCCCATGGAACGAGGTGCAGGTACAGCGGTCATTTTTACATTCACTCTCTCTACTTACTTTGTACTCACTAGTACACACTTTGTCCGCTCCTCAGTACGTAAGTAAGTATGCTTGAAAACCAGATGAATATATATAGGGAGTGGGGAGCGAAGAGAAGCCAAGCCACAGTGCCAGAAAGGGTCATTCATGTAAAAAACGAGAGGTCCACCTTACTTCACGAACTTGTTCTCTTTTCCTCTCCTTCACCACCCCAAAAGATCAAGAATGACTCTGCCTGATGGCTGGCTCTCTGAGACCTGAATCGGAAGAATCATTTTTTTTGCCAATATTCCACGCACGAAAACCAGATGAATGGGCGGGGGAGAACCAAAACAGTCATTGTATGTGCCAACTGGAAGAAGTTCCTCAGCCCCTCAAGAACTATATAGAACAACTAGAGATAGAGCGACAATGAAATGCACAGATCGAATAGATAGAAAATGTAAAATGAGCATTAATTAATGGGCCTCTCTTTAGAGAGATTTCAGACGTATATAGTAGTAGCATGTGAGCCAAAAGCTGCTACTTGCTTTCGCAGGCTAGAGCTTTAGCTTGGTTATATCTGATATGTTGCTATGGCTCGTCTAAGTTTATGGCTTGGCTCGGCTTGGGCAGGGCTAAGCAACCAGAGCAGAACCAGAGAATATATATAGGTAGCTGAAACTGTCAGACGTACTTAAAATTTCTGTTACATAGCTGTAACTGTAACTGCCTATATACCTGTCCTGATCTGATCCCGAGCACTATTCTCTCTTGTCTGTATGCAAATTGATGGCACATCTGTCAGCAAATTTTTAAAGTTCTGCAAGTCAGAACAAACGTTCCAAGCGGTCATCGTCACCGTCACCGTCACCGTCATCGTCATTTCGATCCAGCGGGGTCATAAGGGCCTTCCTAATCCTAAGTATTGTTATTGTGAAGAGGGAGGATACCATCTCATATGAAGAGATACCGTCTCGATTCTGAAGAGAACGTGTCGAATGACTTGCAATGGTTTCCGTCAATAGCAATTCCAATGTTGATGAGTGTCCAACTCCGCGGATGGATCACGGGTGGCACCCTTCCTTTTACGAACTTCTCTAGAGCTGAGCGAACGATATGTCACGTCAGGTACTGATTCGATAGACATACCGATGGCCAAAATGTCTCCTTTTAATCCTAATGACCTCGTTTTTGAGGCATCAATCGGTTCTATCTCTATCCATCAAACTTCTTTCTCATCTCCATCCATGTCACCGTTCGTTGCTGGAATATTGTGTGTGTTATCAAATCGCTCATTTTTAGACGATAACAATACATAACAGAGGGCTACTACTCATAAACGACTCAGTTGTTGTGCTGCGTCATATAGCTATTCCTACAAACGATCATGTTCTATTCTCTTGGTAACAACGAACGCTGTCAATCCATTGATGCGATGGATCTCAGCCTGTCAGCAATTGGTCATGTCGATTTTGGTCTTATTAGCAACCAGGTCAACAACAGCCAAAGCATTAGAGAGCAATACACCCTCTATCAACAGCATTCGAATGCTTCCACCGCATCATCATGTCCATCATCGTGTGAATCAGTGTCTTCGTCGTCTTCTTCCTCCTCCACGTCGTCTTCGTCCCATCTAACTCATGACGTTCGACATCGCCGAGAGTCATTGTCATTGAGAAAGAAGCAGACGTGCGGCCGTCCATCCAAAATGGCCAGCGCAGCAGCTGCAGCTGACGATTCTCCCATAAAGGAGCTCAATCAGTCCATCGAGAATTTGAATCTCAGCATAACACTTGGGCATTTGGATACCTGCATGAACCTCAGCGACATCGAAGAAGAAAGCGCCAAAGACAAAGAGGGCAATCTTGTAAAGCCATTTCATGACACCCTCAAGCACCAGCCTACTGCTTCCACGTCATGCCCATCAGACAGCTCGGTCTCCTCTGCCTCCTCTTCGTCCTCAACTTACACCTATGCCGTCCAAGATGGAGCACAGCAGCAGCCGCTAAACTTCTACCCCGTCACATGTGGCCGTCTATCCAACATCCTCAACGATTACATCATCCTACCCACCATTCTAGGCACCGGGTGCTACGGCGTCGTCCGAGAATGCGTCCACATTCGAACCAACAGATTATTCGCTGTCAAATCCATCGAAAAGGCCAAAGTGACAAGTCTTCATCATCTCCGTAGGGAGATTGACCTACTTGCATCTGTCCAACACCCGTCCATCATACGATTGATTGACTGCTACGAGGATGCACACCATGTTCACATTGTCACGGAAAAGTGCTCTGGTGAACTGTTTGATAGAATCGAGCAGTGTTTCAACAACAATCGCCAAGGATGCTTCAATGAACGGTCATCGGCACGTATCATCAAGTCACTCCTGGAGGCAGTGGCATATTTGCATGCCAGTGGGATTATCCACCGAGATGTCAAGCCCGAGAACATTCTACTTGATGATTCCACCAATGAGGAATCTCCATCCATCAAATTGATTGACTTTGGTCTAGCTAGAAGACATCGTCACGGAATCGATAGGAATCTATCCCAATTCCGTGGCACTATTTACTACATGTCCCCCGAGCTTCTCAAGTGCGATTACTCCTCTCCAACAGATGTTTGGTCCATTGGAGTTATAGCCTACATGTTACTAACCGGTTATCCTCCCTTCAATGGAGATACCGATCCTGAGATATATGCCTCCATTGCCGAGGGGAATGTGGAATTTCCTTCGTTCATGGGATGGTCCAACAAGTCTTTGCAGTGTATAGATTTCATCAAGAGTTTGTTAACTAAGGATCCACGGGAAAGGTTTACGGCGCAAGAGGCGTTGTTGCATCCGTGGATTGTTGGAATGACTGACTTTGATGTCTCGATGATTGGATGATTGGCTTGCAAGATGAACGTTGGAGAGGAATCTAGTGTGCTTTCGGAAATTACTATTGCCAGGCGGATTGTGCGTTTTGAAGACGATCGTTTATGACCAAGCCAATATGTAGTTGTATCGATACCTCTCTAGACCTAGCAGTAAAACGTTAATAGACCACAAGTACAGCAAATCAACCTTGCTCTCACACTTTTTACTCTGAGACCCCTGAGATTCGCTAGCTTTATTTGGCCACAACAAAGTCTTTCAGTCCGGGTCAGATTGCCCATTTTCTCAAGAGTCAAACAGCCCGAGGTTAGTGTACCAAATTCCTACAAACATAGGATGGCCCTTTCTCACATAACTCGTAACATTTCTCCTGGTAAATGCCCCCGCCCGGCGCGCTGCCCAAAAGCGGCACTCACTCCTTCATCGGAAGCGGCATTCCACCACCGGAAGCGGCAGATACGTCACCAAAGTCTGCATACAGGTACAGGTTGGAAGCAGCTGGTAGATAGTAAGTAGCAGATAACCCTTTACTTAGATTTTCAAGGGTGAGATTTCTTGCAAACCGGCACTCTCTGGCTATTTGCTCCAGTCGGGACTTCCGTAAATACATCTAAATAATGAGAGGAGCTAAGTCGTTCGTTCTGTCGTTCGTTCTGTCGTTCTGTCGTTCTGTCGGTCGTTCGGTCGGTAGTTCTGTCGTTCTGTCCGGGCCCTTTGGCGTGTCCTTTGGCCTTCACGGGCATTTTCGATCGACTCTTTCTTTGATTGGCTTGATTTGACCCCTTGCCCCCCCCGTTTTTAGAATTTTCGATTGACTCTTTCTTTGATTGGCTTAGATTTGATTGTTCAGGGGGGGGTATTAAACCTCTTCATAGATAATCCCTCTCACATAAATCAATATTCTCCCAACCGTGTCTCAGTAATCACTACACAGCATTCGTAGAAGGCAATGTACAACCTTTATTACATAATTATTAAAGTGTTACATAACGTACTATTTGAATACATATTAATTATTAAAGTGTTACATAACGTACTATTTGAATACTGCTATGTATATAAGTAGACACAATCAATATCGTAGTAGATAGCCGGTGCCTCCTCTCTTATTTAGAAAACCCGCGCAGCGGCTAGACGAGCGTCGGCGAGGCTAGTAGTATTGTACAGTAGGGTTCAAACGTGCAGAGATCACCGCGCAACGCTCAAGATTCATGCTACATGCTACCAGCTACCACATCTGTGTAATAATTCGCTATGCATTTTGTATAATGTACTGATGCATCGAGTATTCGCGAGGGAATGCCTGAACATGCACTGCACTTAACAGCTACTTATCCTTATTCTTTTGTGTTGTCCCGATCCGATGTCTAATGAAAGTAATATAAAGGGAAGTGCTTTTGACCTGAGCATACCACTCTCAGAGTGGATTTCCTTCAAGACGAAAATATTCGGTACACAGCAGCCTTCCGGTGGGGGGGGGAAATCCCGATGATTACATACTTTCAGCTCTGCAGATTGCCGCCTCACTTGCGGATCAGATTTGTAAAGCCGAAGGAAAAGATAGTGGTCAATCGCTTATTATGCCTACGCCGGGCACGCAAGATTGGATAGATCGAATTGTAGTCACGGCAAATGGTGACGCCAGCAATAATATTCGAGCAGAAATATTACCGTCTTCGTGTTCCGCTACGACGGTTAATATTGATTCAACACAAGCAAGGAATAATGGAATATAAACTGGGTACCCTGCATGCCTGGACATTCTGTATGTGTGTATGTAATGCAGTGTGGCCCTCGGGGCCTTGTCCCATTGGAAGTGTTCAGGTCAGATAATTTTAAATGACTATGTCCTACAATAAAATTGCTCTGCAAATAATTTTCAATGTGGAGTTGTTATGTTATGATATTTTTTTGACCAGGTCAAATTTTTTTCTGATTGACCCGCCACTGTCCTGGAAATTTTTAATTTTGGGTGTGCGTGTTATGTGTGTCATCAGGTGGATAGGCAGTGCTCTAGTGCTAGTTAGCTGAAAGCTGTCACATTTATGTTCAGATACGTGTCTGAGATCTCAGACAGGTATCTTTTTCATTGGTCAATTAAAAGCACGCTTCAAAGCACGGGCAGAAGACAAAAGATTGCAACACTAAAAAAGTCCTATTTTTACAATTACTTGTCTCTACCAGGTAGTGGGACTGCTCTTTTGGTAGAAGGTTGAAGGTTGAAGTTCGAACAGTTCTCATTCCATCTACCACAAAACACAATGGCGAAGGAGCGAGCGCGCACAAAAGACAAAAGATCTTTTTTGCCTGGCTGGGCTGGGAAATTGCAAATTGCACAACTTTTCTCCTCCGGCCTCAGGCCCCGCTGCCGATCAAAAGATCGCGTGGTTGCACTCAATGATGTTCTTCGGCCGGCCACATCTTGCTGCTGACATAAACGAACAACAAGCAGCATGCCCACCTTGAACGCCATGTATTAGCCTCGCCAGTGATATGCACACGGCCGCACAAATCTTGCCATCTGCTGCGGCAATCTACTCGATCAGCGCATAAAAAGATCTTTTTTACCTTCTCGGCACATCGCACAACATCGACATCGTCGATTCAGCCGGGTCGAGAGTAAGACAACATAATTGTGACAATATAGGACGCAGCAGCTGGGACAACGATATGCGACAACACCACAACAAATAAACCTTCTCATGGCAGTGGCAAACCTCTAACAATCTATTCGCTGCTGTGTGCAAGCATCATGCAATCGACCACATAATCTTTCCGGGTAAGGAAAAATAAAAAGATATCTCCGTACATGATCGCGATACTGATAGAATAATTGGCACTTCCAACCGTATTCAGCAATTCAACAATAATCTTGTCACTTTTGTGTCGTACTGATGGCTCAAACAATCAAATGAGACGGGGGTATCCGCATCCACATTACGCTCCCACGCCGAATCAAAGTCCTCCTTTGAATGCTACAGATGCCGATGCTAGTGCCGGCCAAGAGGATGGAACTGGAATGGGAAGCTCGCAGCGGGATAGAGGCAAACAAACATCACAGATGTGCACACAACATCATGATATCTATGCACTTCCATACACGAAATAAAAACAAGCAACAAATGCAGCAGACAACTGATACATATCAGCGACACACGTCTGAAATAGAACGTGAGTCAAAACTTAGCTTGCTTCGATCACTCCTCTGACTGCAGCGGATCGGCCTGGTCTTGTTGCGTGTAATTTTCTAAGTTATTATTAATTGATGAATGTTGACAACAAACCTTCGGCATATATATGATAGCACTGGTGAGTTTTTTGGGGGTAAGCGGGCATGCCCGCTGTTTATTTTTTTCCCCTGGTCAAAAATTTATCACAACATGCTCTACTGGCTTCGATGGTATCAGTTTTGCCGACAACTGGTAAAGATGTCACTGAACTGAAATGATCCACAAAACACAGCAACCAGACCGCTATGGTCATGTTCTCATGCCCGAAGAGATAAGTGCTCTACAATCATGGGAACCTAACAATCAACAAAGGTCCAGGGTAATAAAGGAATCAGATGTCTGATGGAGACACAAAACACAAGCAGGTCCAGAAAGGTAAGTGCAGATTCATTCAACCAAGCCAATCAACAACTGATTTTATTCAAAGCCAGCAGCAACTGAGCGGGAAGATCCTGCCACCCTTTCTCTTTAAACTGAATGTCATTACTTGTTCAATCTCTCCTTCTCACCCTCCCACTCTCACTCTCTCCTTCTCACATTCACATACGTAGGTGACACCAATGGGATCAGACACGAAGCCATCCGGCCCAACTACGACAGCAACAGCAACAACACACTTAACACCTTCCTTCAGCTGGGTGATGTCATCGAATAGAAGAGCGGCGATTTATGTGAAGCAGTGATCAAACGGCAGAGGTGGGTAGAACACCTTCACAAGAGAGCCGAGCATACAGCACAAACATGCAACGAAGAAATGGTAGACAAAATCCTCAACACAACATACAAGACTGCCATGGAAGATAATCTCATTCCAGATAGGGAGGAACCCATGAAAAGAATTGGCACCATGATCAAATTCCCTAACAGCACGTGGTCGGAGAAGAAGTCAGATTGGGAACTACCCAAAAATTACTTCGATGGGTAAGACTATTGAGCTGTACCAGTATGAGTATGCAATGTTGGTTGATAAAATTTTACCGGGGGGAAAATATTATTCTTTCTTGTAAATGACACCCGTTTCTTATAAGCAAGAAACCACTTGGCTAGAACGATGTCCATAATCAGAAAAAAATTGGTATCCTGTTTACAAGATTAGGAGGATACTGACTTCCTACCAAGCAGTATCCCATAGCTGCCAGTATGCTCTACTGTGGGAATTAAAAGCCCTACGTGTGGGACCAGAATTATTTCTCCCTAAATCCTTAAATACTAATTCCTACGTGTTTCCCTGTAGAAATGGCTTGGGTCAATTTGGGTCAAATGACTTACAGGGTAAGGAGGGCACCTCCGTGGCCCGGCCAGATTTGCTACGCTACACCGACCTGGGGCCCCGAGGGCCAGATTATATTCACTCGGGCTTGTCTTTTATGAACTATTCTCAAGGGGGGAACGCCCTCAAATTCAAACTGGGGCGACGAATGAATTGCTCTTAGAGGGCTTGGATCCACTCCCCATTGATCAAGGTGACGGAACCATTGATCTAGAGGACTTCAGTGTTGATCTTAATAATGGCGGTGATCATCTCGAAATTGATGATCTTAATAACGTAGGGAAGTATGTGATTTCAAACAAAGGGATCTTTCTTTCTGGAAAGTTCGATCAACTGCAACAGGGCAAACCATTCAGTGCATTGGCGTCGGCTTTCAACCACTTTTGCGATTATCTGGTACGCGATCGTTCAGTGAAGCAGAAATTGGCCCATCAGGTGGTTCGCACGCTTGGAGGGGATGCATATTACTTGTCCAAGCTTATACCCACGTTGGCAATCATTCTAGGTCTCGAAGGAATTGGCTGTGATCATGATGATGGCAACGTCAACGCCCAGAAGCGACTTCAAATGCTGTTATGTCAATTTGTGCAAGTGATATCCAATTCATTCGATGCTCCTGTAACTTTATTCCTCGATGACTTGCAGTGGGCAGATCCAGCATCTATCGCAGCTGTGAACCAACTCTTACTTGGCGGTGGCTTCAACTCGCAGAATCAGAATGTACATTTTTTCTTCTTAGGGTGTTTCCGGAAAGGAGAGGTTGACAGCGCAGTAAACGATGACGTGATTCCATCAACACACGTCAAACTTGATTCTATTGACGAAGAGACATTGGGAGCGATGGTCTCAGAAACGTTGTGCCTATCGCCGCGTCTGACGCGGACTTTATCGAGTATAATATACCACAAGACGAAGGGGAATCCACTTTTCGTCACTCGATTGATGATCTCGCTGAGCAAGGATGGTCTACTACGTCCAAGCTTGCGACGGCGACGGTGGGAGTGGGACGAAGAGAAGATCTTGTGTCAGAAGCTTTCCGACGATGTGGCCGAGTTCCTATTGCATACGATTCAAGCGTTGCCCATTGATGTGAAATCAACACTGAGCATTTTGTCTTGTTTTGGGTCATCGGTGAACTGTGCCTTCGTCAAGACACTTGAGAGGGTTCTCCACAAAAACTTGCGTGACGGCATAGAGACAGCTGTCGCCGAAGGATTTCTCGACGAGATTGACGATCAATATCGTTTCAGTCATGACCGCATCCAAGAGGCTTCTTACAACATGATGAATTACCTTGATCGGTGCCGCTTTCATTTCAGCTATGGTATAGCTCTAGCTTCGAAGGACGATGAAGAGGACGGCTTTCTTTTCACTGCTGTAACCCAACTCAATTTAGCGGGTCCTGAAGCTGTTGAAGGTGAAAGGCAATATGCCATTGTTGCAAACCTCAATCTCAGGGCCGGGAAGAAGGCAATGGAGATGTCCGATTTTGAAGCAGCTTACTCGTACTTTGATAACGGGATAACGTTTCTGCGGAAGAAGCACTGGGAGGAGGACTACACGTTGAGCTTAGAGTTGTTTAACTTGGCTGCAAACTGTGCCTTCGCTAATGGCGATACCATCAGCTTGAAACTTCTATCTCAACAAGTTATGAAAAAGGCTCAGTCATTTGAGGACACACTCAATGTTACATATTTCGTCGTATGTTCTCTAGAAGGGCAACCAGTAGCAATTGAAAAGGGGCTTGATATTTTGTTGAAGCTGGGTATTGATTTGCGAGGGTGTGGATCGAGTATAGAAGCTTGCGTGAAAGACACAAAGGATCTGATTTCAGCTTACACTTATGATGAATTATTGAATAACAGAAGAATGACTGACTCAAAAATGACAATGGCAATGAAATTCCTGAGCAAATTGATGGTAGGAATGGGTGCAACTAAGCCTGAATCAGCGCCGCATGTGGCGCAACAAATTATTCAACTGTCTGTAGATCATGGCATGAATCCTGTGTCTGCATTAGGGTTTGCGCACTTTGGCTCGTATGCAGCAAAGCTTGGCGATATTAGGGGAGGATACAACTACGTGAAACTGGCTTGTTCGTTGCTGGACAAATTAGGATCAAGAGAAAATGCTGGTGAGGTCATATGTATTCGAACACAAGTCGTATCACACATAGAGCCGCTTCAAGCTACACTGGAAAATCATAATGAGGGATGCGCTGCTGCAATAGCATCTGGTGATCTCATCCAGGCAGCTCTCAACTTGTATACAAGTTATTTATCCATTTTCTATGTTGGTGTGAAGTTACAAACCACAAGAGAAAAAGGTGAAGAAGTAATTAACTTCATACGTGGGAGATACATGGTGATATTCGTGCTACAAATACAACTCATACAGAATTCTGTACTCAAGTTGATTGGGATTGATGAAGAATTAGAGCACAGTTCAGCAGAGGAAGAGAGCATTCTCGCGACAAAGAACGGTAGCGTCAAGATGACACATTTCTTTCAGAAGTCATATATCAGCTTCATGTTTCGATTGTACGATGATACAAAAGACTACGCAGAGAAGTTCCTAGGTTGCGTCACTAGCAGCGCTTGTGCCAATTTGCTAGTCGTGCAATCTTTCAATGCATTTTATATTGGTCTCATTTCATTCTGGGTGGCTAGAAACTCGAGAGACAGAGACAAATGGCACGAAAGAGGCAACAAATCCAAACTAGCATTGAGGAAATGGGCAGAAACGTCTCAGTGGACATTTGAGAATAAATGGTACTTGTTGGAGGCAGAGGAAGCATTTACAAACAGCAACTTTGATGACGCTAAGATGTACTATGAGAAGGCTGTATCATCAGCCAAAGCTCACAAGGTAAGATGAAAAAAATGTTTATGCTTTCACATTGGGCCATATCATGGTGTCGTATACTCACTTATTGTTTGGAATGTTGTATGTATTGTATTAT
>CM074149.1:590921-631409 GCA_037178625.1 Skeletonema tropicum
TTAGTTCGTACACGAAGAAGCCTTGTCCTGTGAGTTGGCAGCGTATTTCTACCTCGATATAGGGGAGGTCAACATTGCAGCTGATTACTGTTTGCTTGCACATGAAAGGTATCAAGAATGGGTGAGTACTTCATTCTTAAATTGATTTCTATTGTTCTTTCAATCAATTGTTCATTTTGTCTCACATCTTTGTCGACCTCTTCGCAGGGTGCAATTGGGAAGTGTACAAGTTTGTTCAAGTTCTTTGGTAGCATTATGAACGATCGGTTGGGTTCAAGCTCGGCAATCGCTGCAGGTGTTCAGTCTGATCTAGCTCACCTAAGTACTTGATGCCTCAGAATAGATTTCAAAGAAGAGAAAGAAGGGTTAGCCACTCGCACATCAATTTGTTGGTATTTGGCGAAGCTACTTACCTATCGTGACTTACACCCGAGCAGTCGGACAGTCGGAAGCAGCGTTGTATGGTCCTATCTGTCGCCATTGAAAAACTACCAATGCATTTCATGAGAAAAAATGAAATAAACAAGAATCTACTATATTCGAAGATACTTTGGGAAGACTTTCCTTCTTTCGTCACCAGTTCCTCTTTTTTACTCTCGCCATAACGCCAGATCTATCTCAGTTTGGCTGTTATTTCTTCCGTTTGCACTGTATTCTCAATTTGGCGACTCGTAGAATCACATTACAATGATTCCTGCAACGGCTATGATCTCATTATTTCTATTTGGTATTGAAGAGCTTGCGACACAGCTTGCGGAGCCCTTTACAATTTTGCCATTGTAAGGCTTCTGTGACAAGATTGGAGCAAACTGTTATGAAATTGTTGGCTGGTCTGGCCAGGATTGATAGAGTATCAATATGCTCCAAGGCAAATGCCGATCCACAAATTTCAACTGAGAGCGTCTCTCACCTTTCAGGTTAATCTTTTTCGTTCAAATCTTTGGTCTTCTAAACTGCTTTTAATTGAAAGCAATAGCCAGAACAGGAAATAATAGGAGTAATTATTTGAGTTTCATTATCTACATCATGAGAATGGTCACTTACATACGACAATGAAGACCACTTAGCTTAGTACATTGTTGGAGAATCAGCCCAAGAATTTCTTACTTACTTAAGTATGGTCGGAAACAGTCTCGGGAAGGGGTCATCTAAGACGGTTAGAGTAACTTTTACACCTGGCGCATGACAGACCAAGTTTTTTGTGAAATAGAGGGTATCCGGTACTCAGAAAGGACTAAGTAAATGAACTAGAAGACCCTGTGTGTGATCGATGTTCTTGATATCGTTGAAATCTTCATATAAAATGCTTTCAGGTGATGTATATGATATGAATAATGATTTTTGCATATGGCTGATCTAACGCTAGCGGTTTACTAACTAATTTGTGAGAGTCCAAAAAGGAAAATATGAGACGGACAGGCGGTGTAAAAGTTACTCTAACCGTCTTATCTTCAATGTAGTACCGTACGGTACCTTCAGGACAGTCACAGAAAGCAAAATGTCCCACAAAAATAAGTACTGAGTGCATCTCACTGCAAGCATGCATTTGCAGATCAATAGCCATGACGGCCACATCTCTCCCTACGCCCCTTCCGCCGCCGATGGTCCTACCGACTCATACCGCCACCGATAGCCTCATGTAGACGGTGTCTACCGATGGCGACCGCGGAATAAATCATCTCGTGCGTTTATCCTCTCAGTTAGCGCCTTGACATTTCTTGTGTCCGTTCGTGAAAATAACGATCTCAACCGCCGAACGACAACATCATCATGGACTCTGTGCTCCTCTACAATGATATAAATCAGCAATATTGACGGGGAAACAATAGGATGCGAGTGGGTGGCGTGGTTATCGGTCAGGATCGCCGATACGGCTCATCAATTATTGCAAATACACGGCGTGATTACTTATAATCGGCACAACACGCTTAGTGATGTGAGGGGAAGTAATAATGACAGTAGGGCAGAGGTTAGTCCACAGTTGCTTGATGGTCTCGGGTGGTGTATTCCATTGATACATCTGGCAGTAAATCTGGCTCAGGTTTGTCCTTTGAATGCGTAACCCTAACAAGAGCGACAGATTTCATGTTCCTAACGAAGACACATATATTAATAATGCTTACACTCTAAAAAATGTCGGTCTATGCAGTTGAAGCACTCTTCCGATTTCCCTCCTGTTTCACATCATTCACTTGACGTGTACCCCAGCTAAAGTCGTCCATATGCCAAAAGGAATAGATCGGCAAAATGAAGCAAAACACAGGCACTCCCGCAAGGGCGTAGACAAGGAACCACCACCAATAGTCCCATCGAGATCTTAGGAGAAATACTACCACCTGTACGCCAATGACAATAGCCCAAACTACCAGCATAAAAAGTGAGATTGGCTCACCTGTAAAGAGTGTCATGAGTAGAATGAAGCAGACGTAAACAAGACTCGCTGGAAGAATCAATGTCGCAACTAAATCCAATACCACGATGCTCTTCATCGATAATAGACAGCATACACCACACATTGAGTCGTTGACTCGGATGAGCTCCAGCATATTGTGGAAAGTGGAGTTAATCCATCTCCTACGCTGACTCAGGAGCACACTGAAAGTGTGAGGCACTATAGTGTAACATGTCGCTTCAGGAACGAAAGACAGCTTCATATCCGGAAAGAACCGCAGCAGTAGCGTCGTCAACATCCTATCCTCTCCAAGATGGTATAGATTCTTTTCATGCATTGTCTTGACACTGTCGGTAGCGTAGCGTTGATAAACGTCGTCACATGAAAGAAGTGGACCCCTTGAAGAGTTGCCGAAAAGTCTATACATCGTGAAACAACCTGGAAGGCATAGAACGCATCCAAACACAGACTCAAATGCCTTCTTCATGTGATGATTCGTGTAATAATCGAACACTTGGATCATCGTCACCCAAGACTGTGACTTGTTGTCAACTTTTGTTTCTCCACAAAGGGCGAGAATGCGATCATTCTTGTTCATGCTGTACGCCATGTGCGATATGGAGTCCCTATCAATTCGAGTGTCGGCATCAATAGCTAATAGATAGCGAATCTCATCGAGAGGCAGCTGAAGATTGTCGAGAGCGTACTTTATGGCAATGTCAAGATCGTTCAAGGGCCTTGCGTGATAAAAACGATTAAGCAATCCCATGATTAGCAACTGAGAATCACGCTTGCCTCGATTGCCCGCCCGAGAAGAGCCACTTTCGCCTAGGAGACCACACTTAACAATCACAATGTATTTGAGCGCTTTACCGCAATCAACTTTTGTTCCATAATATATCTTGACACGATTAGTGGGGATCTCGCCAATGGAGCTACAATCATAGGTTCTATCTCTATCCGTGTGTTTATATCCCAATATGTTGGCGATAGTGTCGGGACAACTAATCTCTTCACCCTTGCCGGTAACAATACCGTCTGCAATTACAAGAAGTACCTTGTTGTCGTCGGGATAGGTAGTATCAATGACGCCATCAATTGTTTTCCGCAGCTCTTTGTCACCCTCGTTGTAGCAAGGTACCATGACAATCAGCTTGGATCGAGTGTCTGTTCTTGTAATGGTGTGTTTCGGACGGAAGAGGTAGGTCAATGAACAAAAGCACTGGATGACAAGTACTGCAGCAATCAGAATCATGATAGAGTACATGACAATGTTGAGGGCCTGACAAATAATGCGATTCTGCTCGTCCAGAAGGTCCTCTCTATTCTTGGCTGAAGTTTCATTCTGAAAAGTGAGTTTGTAGTGATAAGGACGGACAAGTGTGAAGGTGGGCATTAGACACAAGTAAAACCACATCTGACAAGCAACAATGAGTATAAACTACCAATATCTCACCACAGTAAACACCTCCATACAAAACATTATGGGTGCCACCCCGCTCACACCAATGAATACACCAGTACTTAATATCATGATGAAAAATATCGCCACCTTTTCTCTCCACGCCTGCTTTGCGTCAGCCTCATTGAGTCCAATGCAACACAATAAAACATCTGGTATAAAGATTGTACAAAGACGACAAAAGAACCACCACAGTTGGGGCAGACAGCCATTACCGTTCAATTCATCGGCGGGAATTACATCCCGTTCGGGAATGAATGTGATTTCAACTTTGTCTCTTGAAGGTGATTGGAATCGATGTGGTCCGATTGCATCAAAAAGATCCAGTGGCTTGCTCACTGTCGCATAGGCCCACACAATGTTGGATATATCTTGCGCATTGAATTCTGCTCTACGTTGCATTGCTTGATTCGCGAGATGATCAAACAGGTCGCTTCCGTCGTCAAACTCTGGCACGTATCTAATCAGAGCATATGCGTACGCTGCATTTGATAGATTCCGAGCATCAAAATGATCGAGTTTGTTTCTCAATGCAAATGCGAAGGATCGAAAGAGTTTCTCCTTTGGTGTCGTATCAGTATTCAGGAAGAGACGACTCATCACATCATTGCTATCTTCTCTGCGCCTTCCCCGCGTAAGCGACGCGTCTACAATCTTTGCCATGCTGTAGATTGTCTGAGACAATTCTACAGGACCAAATGATTTCAATGTACGTGTTGTATGCCCTAATATCTGGCTGAGACGGCGACCCAGCTCCTCGTGGCCATCTGGTAGAAGTGAGTTTGGAGCACTACTTTCGCTCATTTGTTTGGACACTTTGTTCCAGAACGAAGCAGTCGCTGCCGGAGTCAAAGCGGCAAGATTAACATACGCAATCTGAATCAATTCAGTGACGGTATCATTATTGCTGAATCTTGGAGCTGAATTGACAATCTGCCTGTGGAATAAAGGTACCGAGTTTGAGTTGTAAGATCGAGGGTTTGATGAGAAGTCGTGTCGAGATGCAAGTGGAAGGCGGCGCTGATTATATGATGTGCACTTTGGGCGGCTATAGTGAGAACGTGGATGCGGGTAAATACTGCGATAACTGTTCATATTTCCCCTACTACCAGCGGATAGATTGGCATTTTGATCTGATAGATTTGTGTTTTCATCTCGATGAGATTCATTTGATCTTGGCGGAGGACGAGCTCGCAGCATCTTCGCTTCACTGCCATTGGTATTTGCGACTGAATGGCTTCCATAAATTCTTGCATCCTTTGGGTTTCCTTCGCCAGATATCCTTCGGCGCCGAGAACGATCATTCATGTGATCATTCAGCTCATTACGGCCATGAGGTTCTGGAGAGCGAGGGCGTTTGCGAGAGTCCGAGGCCGAGGAGTTTCGCTGAGAAGAGTTGTTGCTGTTGCTTGAAGAAGAGTAGTTGTATCGGGAAGGATCACACGAGCGAGTGCGATGGCTTCGAGAGCGAGGCATATGGCCGCTGCTCCTTGCACGATCAGTTCTCCCTTCCATTCTCACATGTCGATCATCATGACGATGATTTCGTCCAACATGAAAGCCAGAACGATCACGACTGCGCACAAAAGAGGAAGCAAGATTTGGGCTACGTCCTCGGCCATCAGAAAGATTGCTGCCGTGAGGTCGCATATGATTGTCTGATCGCCCGGGCATTGTGTTACTTCTCTTTGAGGGAGAGTTGGTTATGCTGGGTTTGTCAAGCAAAGTGAACAGCTTTGGGCGGAGTTCGGTGGCAGTTGGATTCTGCGCATTGGATCGAATGTCAAGTATACCGATAGCCACAGGTTCTAAGGCCTACGTAGGAATTCAAATCATCGTAGAACGTACATACTACATAAGTCCCACCTAATGCTGCACTTTTTGACATCAACCATGAAGCTGCCGCTCCTACCGACGACCACAACCATGCACACGCTTCAAATATAACCAATATATGCACCTATATCGCTCCCAATTACTATTGGGTATATTATGGAGGCGTTTTTTTGTCGAAGTAGATGCCGTCGTTGAGATATTCGAGTCGCCATCAACGATATAATAATTGGTCATTTTCGTCCACCTGTGGTATGATCCTTTTGGCAATGATACGCTGCACTAAAAGGTCCCCTACTTTACATATCTCATCTGCAATATAATATTGACTTCCGTGGTCGTGCCCCACGTATGAGAGTGCTCCCTCTATTGATTATTACCTAGGAGCACATGTGATCGGACATGTGATGTTTCACATAATTAATATGCAACAATCAACCATATAAACAGTCCATAACAACAATGCAAACACAAATCTTCAACTCTCAACATAACAGAGGATGTCTGGGGGGTATACACGCTTCAGCAGCCGCAAAATAGGTGGTGGATGTCATATTATTTATCATGGTGTAGAGGCTTACATTTTGTAATTTATTGTACCAAATAATATTTAATATTATCCGATTGAAAACACTACTCCAAACAATAACAATGTATATTATTACCGCAATGATGTGTTAGTTCTGTTTTGGATGTGTTTTGGACATTATTGGTGGCTGTATACAACAATTGATGGTGTGAAGGCTCGACCGTGAGGAAGCCACGAAACAGCTTGTGCAAACTCGAAAAAGTTATCGGCGAGTTCGAGCATTGCGTAGACCTTGATGGGGAATTCAGACTTTGTCCTCCTTGGACTTGGAGAGTAAGAGCTGCTTGATGATCTTGATTCAGCCATGTTGTTGCTGTTGTGTTGGAGGTAGGATATGTGCCGGCGTTCGTTAGTAGCTGTCTTCTCCTGCGTAAAATAATGAGGAAAAGCGCAGCGCTCCGCTGAAAATATTGTAAAGTGAAAGTAGGAATGTACTCCTAAGAAGGTGAAACAAAGGGAACCTGTGGTGAGTCTGTATCTGATATGTATGTTGTAATCGGCCTTTTCTTTGCACTTTGCCCAAAAGAAGATGTGTGGTATTCGCGGACACAACAACTACCAGGACAATTTATAGTTAAGTATCGCATCAATGCGAAGCTCACACATACAATGCATGCGAACTGTCACCATTTGCTTTCAAGCCTCATCCCGGTCGTTTCGTCACCTTTTCCATATTGTACCGAGTGGCTCTTCTCGATTTCTTCGAAAACCGCATTATGCGAACCCCACTGACTTCTGGAACAAAATGGATCATATACATGTCCTGCGAACCCATTTCCGATCACCGTTATCTTTTACTCTACGTCGCACTTCACAGCTGTCTCCCCCGCTCATCCTCGCCTCGTCTCACACATGTAAGTAAGCTATAATTGTCTCGCTCTTCTCATGTCTCACTTCACTTCTCACTACATACTTCCCATACATACACACTTGTGTACATAGTAGTACTCAGTATGAACGCTCCTCCCTTCTCTCTCTCGTTTGGTAGGGTTATTATGTTGTGATGAGAAAAAAACTGTAGTGATCGACACTGTGCGATACTTAGGTATTGTGCGGCGCATAACCCATGACGAGCTTATGTATTTAAGTAAGTGCTTGTTACTCAGTGCAATAAGTGTTGGAAGGGAAAAAATGGGACTTCACTAGGAAGAATAATAATAATATAACAGAAAGGCTACTACTAGATTGAATTTGCATCGACTACTTCGTGCTTGGCTGCAAATTAATGTCACGATTCGATTCATTCCTTCCAAGTTTCAAGGCTCAATCATCTGAAACAGATGCATATCATGCTTTTATTTACTTTGTATTTATTTATTTATTTCTTCTCTACTCCTACTCAATAGCCTGTGCACGTGTGCAAGTCTTCTGCAGCTGGCTGCTGCAGCTGACGGCCTGTCATGTCCCTAATTCGTCGCTCGTCACTCCAGGATCGACATCGTGCTATACTTTTGTATTGTACTTAAATGTGGAAGAGATAAGTAGTGTGGATAACATAAGTAATAAAATAACTAAATACAATACTTCTTGTGAAGGCAGGCATCTTCCCTACCGTATGTATCTAAAGAAGTGAAAATTTAGACCATGTTTCCACGCAGCTGTCTATCAAGGATGGACTGACAGCATTATCATCGAGGAAGACATCTACAAATGCGCCCCCCATTCCCTCGAACGCTGCCTTGCCCTGATCAGATCCGTCAACACTCACCCTCACACCATCTTCTGAGCAGTCAAAGCGGAATATTGTTCCCTTGCTAGCCTGACCTCCCTTCTGATTAACTCCCTTGATAATCAACGCCTCCAACTCGTTGATGTCGGACGGATTGCCGTTGTACCTTGGCTTGACGCTTTCAGCGATTGCCCCAGCAATCTTCTCCGCTCCAGCGCTATAAGTCATTTCCAAAACAAATGCTGTCAAGGGAGAAGCAGGACTGAAAGATTTCGCCGCTTTGTGCATACCTGATCTTGATCCCATTGATAGAGCTTGGAGAACAACAGGTGAACTGTACATGGCAACTGCGTACACCTTCACGATGCTCTTCTTGCGAACACCTGCACCGGCAAGATACAATCCATCATCTAGTTTGGGCACAAATGTAACGCTTGTAGCATATTTTTGAATGGCTTTCATATTTGATTCGATGGCATTTTGCAGAGACGATGATGGCCCTTCATCGTCTTGCTTGTTAAAGCTCGATTCATCAGAAGGTTCGCCCAGCTCTAGAAGTGATGCAGCTGTGGCCTTCGCTTGAGGATTCGACCAGCTATCCATGCAACTATTCACAAGCGTAGGACTTACAGCATTATCGTCCAAGAAGACATCAACGAATGCACTTCCCATGTTAGCGAATTTGGCTGTACCTTGAACAGATCCATCGACATTGACAGTCACTCCTTCCTCAGAGCAGTCAAAGCGGAAAGTTGTGCCTTTGGTAGCTTGTCCTCCCTTCTTATTTACCCCCTCGACAATCAGAGACTCAAGCATGCTAATATCAGCTGCTGGACCACTATATCTGGGCTTCACACTATCAGCAATTGCGCCTCCAATCTTCTCAGCGGAAGCGCTGTAAGTCATTTCAAGCACAAACGATGTCAACGGAGTTGAAGCATCAAAGGTTCGAGCAGCAGTACGAAGTGTAGCGGGAGAAGAGACAGCATTTAGCACTGAAGCAGAGCCATACAAAGCTACCGCATAAACCTTTACAACTGACTTCTTCCGTACACCAGCTCCAATGAGGTACAATCCTTCGTCAAGTTTGGGGTCAAAGATGACACTTGTAGCATATTCTGTAATGGGTTTGAGTTGAGATTCGACTTTCCTACGCATCCGTATACCGTTTTCACCTGTTGATGGATTTGTCTCGTTATCAAAACAAGACTCGATCACTGGTCTCGTTTTCTGGAAGTGGTCTCGTTATCACCATAAATCAGGGTACTCCTAAGAAGGTATATAAACGTTCCCCTGTGGTGTGTCTGTATCTGATATGTTGTGATCGGCCTTTTCTTTGCACTTTGCCCAAAAGAAGATGTGTGGTATTCACGGACACAACAACTACCAGGACAATTTATAGTTAAGTATCGCTTCAATGCGATCAATGATGCGAACGCTCACACAATGCATGCGAACTGTCACCATTTGCTTTCAAGCCTCATCCCGGTCGTTTCGTCACCTTTTCCATATTGTACCGAGTGGCTCTTCTCGATTTCTTCGAAAACCGCATTATGCGAACCCCACTGACTTCTGGAACAAAATGGATCATACATGTCCTGCGAACCCATTTCCGATCACCGTTATCTGGTCCCGATTCAGATCGATGTTACAAGTACATACATACACTGAAGTTTAATGCCGCACGCGCTCAACATCAACAGTCAACAGAGTGGCTACTATTTCAGTACTATGGCTCAGCCTGGCTCTGGCTGCTGGTACCCTCTAATTTGCAGAAAGTAGACTTAGATTGTAATGGCTTCGCGTTCATAGCGAATCACCCATCTCTTGTACTCCTCTTTTCATGGCAAGAGCTCCTAGATTGTCCAACAACATGTTGAGAGATGAGAAGTTTTGCGCTCGTTGCTCACAACACCCGCTCCATCCTTTCATAAAGCATTTTGTAGACTATACAGAAAGAAGGTGATAGAGAACCACACTCTTATTTAACAGTACTCACAATGTTTATTAAGAGTCATCGTAACTCTTTTATTTAATATATTTTCCCTTGATACATACATCTTTCAAACTTTCTTAACAAGAACGTAAAATCACATCGATGTCGATAATCAAAATATCCTATGCTCAAGTCGAGCAGTCCATCACGATCAAACTTGACGCTGGTGCAGCAAACCAAGCTGATACGCTCTCGTTGCAGCACTCCTCGTCTGAGAGAACGAAGCAAGTGCAATCAAATCCTGTCGGTGCCCATCGGTAAAAAGAAGAGACGAAGAAACACCCATCATCTGTTGCATCTTCTGCGCCTGGAGGACTGCATGAACGCATCTTTTTTTAAGTTTCTTCACTTCAATGGCATGAGCTTTAGAATAGCTATCTTCGATGCCCATAAGGCATACGATGCTGTCATCATTGTTTCCCAAGAAGTAATCAATGGATACTCCAGACGCCAACTGATCACGAACTTTCAAGACATCTTTCACAGCAGCGAGCTTCATGAGTTCAAGGTCTGCCTCACTATACCAGAGATCTTGACGATCCACGTCTTCCCTGTCTTCATGCTTAGTGACGAGTTTAAGCATTGATTTTTTGGCAAAGCGAACAGATCTTACAGTTGGAGCTTGAGTAGGACCAGACGAACGAGGATGATCGCTGTCAGTGCGACCACGACTGTCGGAGGAGTCGGCGTCATTGTTCCAGCCCCTTGAACGGTGGTTGCTCAGTTCTGGCTGTTGTTGTTGATGATGATGATGATGATGACATCGTCCATGACTTTGACCACGAGAGGAGGCTTGATGTGGACTATTCCCTCGGCCGGCAGGGTGATTCTTGCCCTCGCAATCAAGATCCTGACACATCATGTTGTAGTGTCTGTGCGGATGTTCAGGGAAGTCTACGATGAGGTCATTGGCCATTGCATTGTTGCTCTGCATTTGCGCTATCTTTTGGTGATTGACTTGGCAATACATACTATGACGAGGAAGAGTCGTACTTTCAACGCCTTTTGGCTTGTCTTTTTAAGAGAGCAGGAGAAATAATAATCTAAATATCTGTCGTCGATCTGTTGATCTTCTTGTCTACTTATATGAACAGAATCTGTCTATGTGTCGGCCGGTAATGAAACTCGTTACCTGTAATGAAACTTGTTTGGGTAACGTGCTGTGCTTAGAAATTGAGAATGTGCAAGTGTCCGAGCGGACTTTTTACGATTCCCCGCTTTTGATGAATATTTGGAGTAGAAGTTGAGAAAATGCGAACCCTATCTATTTATGCATTGTGAGCTGCGAATCACATCTTTCTCGCGCATGTAGCGCGCACCATCCAAAAATTGTCCGTGTCATGTGCTTCTCCGACACGGCACCCGCCTCTACCACCATCACAAAACCACCGCACATTTCCACTCAAACGAGTTCTCATCGTTCTCCTTTTCTTGTCTTCCATCTGGTTTCATACATACCAGCCTCCCGACAACTTCCTTGCCGAATTTTCCCCAACATCAAGTCAAACCATCAGACTCCTTCACCTTCTCCAAACACTCCCTTATTTCTGAAGCCTTCCACAATCGTCCATCTTCTCCGCCGCCACGTTCAGCAGACAATGATTCAACCACATCATCAACCAAAGGTTCACCCACACTCAATGACGATGACATGAGCCTTTCTACCTCCATCAACATCGACTCCAACGAGACTGAGTTTTATGTCTCCTCTCCAGAACAACAAGCAGTCGACTCATCAAACAAGCGCAGCAAACACACATCGTTTCCTCCCAGCCCTACTACTATGCAACCTCCTGCGCAACTCAGGCCCACGTTCAAAATAGCCCTCTACAACTACATCATGACGAAGGATGATGCCAGCCTTCTGAAATGGTTCCAACTTTATCATGGCAAATCGGCGCCCTCCCTCTAAACAACCCGTGGATGTGTCCATTTGTGCACTGCACCGAACATCTACACGCTGACAAGCCAAAAGGTTTCGAAAATGTATCGGCCTTGCAGCGACATTTGTCTGATGAACACATCCACGAACTCGATAAACTACCTTTGACCTTCCTTAAAGAAACCAACTTATCAGTCTGCCATCAATGTAAAAAATCAAAGTTATTCAACACTCCAAAGTCTCTACAAACCCATGTACTCTCCAAACATACCCCATCTAGAACGAAAACAAATCGTGACATCCTTACTAATTATTTATTCGACGAACCCACTAGCTCCTGCCACCACAATCATTGGGATGAAGCCCTCGACTGGCTTAACTCTCACCAGTTTGAACCACCACCTTTCAGATCTACACTCCTACCATGCGTCAAATGGCAACTTGAAGATTCACTCCTAGACCTACTTGAAGACATCATTAAAGCAACCAACGAACTCAAGAAATCGCCACCCAAAACAAAAGCATCACTTCCAGCTTACAATGCAGACATAGCAGCAGGCCAACTTATTTACCTCTACGAACAACTCATCCTTGCACCAACTACGCACAACAAAAGCGACTCTCTTACACAACTCATCAAACGTCGCATTAGACTCTTTCGATCCGGTCAACTTGAAGCACTGTATGAAGAGTCACGTATAGTAACTTCCACCAGCCCTCAGTGTACATCTCTTGCCGATACAACCGAACAACAACTGCGCCAGCAACAATCAGCTCAAAAAGCAGCGGATGACGATGATTTTAAGAAAGCTACATCAAGATTATTAAAAGCCACCCCTATTGCTCCAAATTCACCAGAGAATATCGAAATCTGTCAACAACTCCATCCACCCACGTTAGATTACCAGCAAACTTTACCAAGAACTAGATCCCAAGTCTACACCAGCCCAATTACCTTCACACCAGACGAAGTCACCAAATGCATTCGAAATCTTCCAAAAGGAAAAGCTTTAGGCATCCAAGGCGACTCATTAGATATGTTTGCACGCCTTGTCAAAAAACGAGTACCACAACAACACAAAAAGATGCAAACCTCCACAACCGCACAACATCTAGCAACCTTCTTTTCAAACATTGCAAACGCAAACTTCGGCAAACATGAACGTAATCACATCAATACCATCTACTTCGTCGCTTTCCACAAGGATGTCAACAACCCAAAGAAGTTAAGACCCATCGGTGTCCCAAGCGCTATTCGCCGTATCACAGCAAACCTCCTCATTACCAAAAATAAGTCTGACTTTGCATCCTACCTTCTTCCATTCAACTATGCTATTGGAGTACAAGGAGGCATTTCCACTATTGTACACACCATGCGCCTTGGAGTTGAGAAATACATCTCCATACCTGAATCAACTGGCAACCTACCCACACGTGCACTTGTATCTTCAGACATCCGAAACATGTTCAATGCGGTATCTAGACACAAGTTAAGAGAAATTATTGCACACGAGTTCCCCCACCTACTACCATTCACCAACATGCTCTACGAAGACTTCCATACAGCCAAATTCAAAGATGAAACCAACACATGGCAAGAGTTCCGAGTAGAAGAAGGCTTCACCCAAGGCTGTCCCCTCTATTCGCTGGAATCGTCCTCACTCACATCCTCCGACAAATCAACACTGAACTAATGGAACGAGCCACCAAGCGACTTCAAAACAACCAACCACTCGACGACGGCAAAGGAGGAGCTCCCATCATAATGGCATACGTCGACGACACCAACTGTCTCCTACCTATTGAAGATGTACACTTCTTTCTGCAACGCTTCAAAGATCTCGGGATCCCACTTGGAGCTGTAATGAACACAGACAAAACAAGAATTATGACTACCACCTCCGGCCATTCTGTTCTTCACGCTCACTTTCAATCCAACTCCTCTATCGCACAAGATCTCCAAGAAGCAATCTCACTTTATTCCACCAAAGATTCTGTAATGTACGAAGAAACAAACGGTCTCCGCATCTTAGGCTCCCCAATCGGTTCACCAACATTCCAACAAGCCTTCATCACTGACTACCTCCAGAAGATACAAACTGATGCCAACAAACTCTTAGAAGGTCTCGACAACGACCAAACCATCATCCAACTCTACAGACAATGCACATCTCAACGTCTTAATCATCTCTTCCCTGCCGACGTCTATGCTCATGCTCATACTTAAATTGGAATCGGAGAAGCTTGGGACACATGGGATAGTCTCACTGCCAGAGCATTCGACAATATCAATGCACACATCATCAAATCCATTTCCAACAAAGACACAGTACCTACCCACTCACTACTCCTAATGAACATGAGCACAAAAATGGGAGGTCTCGGCCTCAACACTCCAAGAGACAAAGCCATTCCAGCTTCAATTCTAGCAACCAAAGGAACGCTCAACACAATCTATAATGGAGTATTTCTTGGACCGAAGCGCACAAGATTCATGCTACCTGACTCAATCACATCACTATATGCAGATAGAGAGAACAATCCATCCACCACCTTCCAAATCTTCAATAAATTTGCACCAGAAATAGCAAAGGCTGCACCGGAGACGATACAGCTCAAGGGATATCAACCTTCATCAACAAGACACCACTACAAAAATGCCATGATATCATCAATAAAGAAGCATCCTCTCGCCTGTGTAGAAAAATGATCACCTACCTCCCAAGCGACAGCACACACAACATCGCGGAAATCATCGACGGCAAGATGGGTCAAGGACTCCTAGACCTTCCAAGAAGCGAAGAAGAAAATAGACAAGACAACCGCCTCTTTAGATTCAACCTCCTCCGCTGTTTACGAATGAATATCTGGGAAACAACAGAACAACTCAAATGCCCCTGCTGCAAACAAGACTTCGATACAAAAGGAGACCATCTATATCAATGCAGCCACCTCAGCAAACAAATCAAAA
Source organism: Skeletonema tropicum (assembly GCA_037178625.1). NCBI lineage: Eukaryota > Bacillariophyta > Thalassiosirophyceae > Thalassiosirales > Thalassiosiraceae > Skeletonema > Skeletonema tropicum. The sequence goes on from CM074149.1 coordinate 605,716, forward strand.
CAAAGATGCACAACAAATGGAGAGATATGTGGCACAAAGAGATGGAAACACTCATTCCTTTTATCCAACTCACAGATTCAAAAATCAGAAAAGAAACTACAGGCCTAGTCCGCAGCATCAAGAAGTCCAACATCAAACCATTCGACACCCATTTCAACCTCCCAATCGTCTCAAACGAAGGCCATTTCAGATGTAAACTATCAAAAATCGGATTTGACATGATCACATGCAACTCTGACACTTGTCCTTCTCCATCCCGAGGTGGAAGTAGCGCTAAATCAAACAATATCGTCGCGTCACTCCTTTCGGCAGAGAAGACCAAGTTTCAAAGAGGCAGAGGTTCAAATACATCTCAGACCGACAGCTCATCACAAATAACACTTACCGGAGAACAAATCATCGGAGAGCTATTCTCAGACAACATGCAACTACTTCCTTTCGCAATCAGCCCACTAGGACTCTTCGGACCTACAATTAATTACTTCCTATACGGCACGCCTCCAAATGGCGACTACAAAACACTCCACAACATCGACAAGTCCAAATTTCCAAACGCATCCAAAATGGCTCACCAAGCATTCACTAGAACCCCATCAAACATCCTAGAACGAGCTGATTCAATTTGGAAATCGAAACAACGAAACTACCACTATGGGGGACCCTACAAAAGCCCAGACCCAAGCACCTACTACACACAAATATTCGGGAGAACGGTTTGTAAGGCAAACGGCTCAGCAGGACTAGCTGCCATTCAAGCACTCTATGAGAGCAACAATGGCCCGATAACAGCGTCGTCACTTAATGATGACCAAATTTCATATTTATTGTACAGTACAGGTGGCAGATCTACTTCACAAAGAAGTAGCTCTCAGTCGACTCAAGAGTCTTCTCAGCCATTCACAGATGCTTTTCTTTTTCACCGGCACAAACGGGCCAGAATTCAAAATACCAGTGACACGTAGTTTACCGTAGCACAGAAATAACCTAAAGCCCCACTGATACTGAGTACTACTTATTCAGCCAGATTCAGCCCTCGCAGCCTCCTCCGCAGCGAGCAGCCTCCTCCAAGCCTCCCGTCGCTTTCCAGCCATTCCTCCAACGAACATTGAGCAATGCCAGTCTTCGATCCTGAGTCAGGGCAAATACTCTAGAGAGTACCGTCAACTCCGAAATCACCCAACCCGGCTACATCTGGAACGAGTCCTACTTATGCCAACGAACTAGAGAGGACGCCTCTGCCAAGGCATCGGTAGCAGCCCCACCAACACAAGCATGGTGTTATTGACTACTCTCCGAGATTCCTGTCGAGTGCGCCGCAAAGAGATCACCTTCACCAAAGTCAAAGTCGTCTCTGTACCGTCTGTCCACAAAAGGCTGATCTCAACCGTACTCGCATCACCATTGATGGCAATCGTGCTATATACCCAGGTTAGGGAACCCTAGCTTTTACAGTTCCAGTTCACTCATTCACTCTGTCACTACAATGTCAATTCATCTGCCTTTCTTTCCTGATCTTCTATCATCAGTTATGGTGATTCTAATCCTTTTGAGATCATTGCAATCTTTGATGTAATATATACATTATGTGCTTTGAACTACACGAGAACGTAGGAATAGGAGCTATTCATATCAAGAAGAGGAAAGAAGTATGTGTAGATTCAGGAAGGATAAAGCCGGATGGACGACATAGCAACCTTTTTTGCTCACATCCAACCAACAACAAACTCTATTTGATTTCGTCTTGAGAATGACTGAAAGGACAATAACTGCATGGATAGATGGATGCCACGCTGCCCTGTCTGATAGATATAACTATTTGTAGGTATATAATATAACTGCCAAGAGAAAGGCGTCCCTACCCTTAATGCGTATGTTGATTGACTCGGTTGAAAGAAGTATTTGTTCAAATAGGTTGACTTATTTTGTACTGATGGAGTAAACAAGAGAGATGGAAATGTTTGCACTGCTTGTATTGCTTCTCTTTACTCGTAACCACACATTAGTCTGTGATAACATACAAGAAATGGAGGGCACTACAAGAAGGTATGTAAGTAAAGTACACCAACACCAAATCAGCAGTTGAATATACTTCTTAGCACTATATTATTCTTTAAAATGATTTCATTACAACTATACAATTCAAAAGTGCCAAGGCATACTTCTTATACTGTGCCAACACAACACTTGTTATATATAACTATACCCATCCGGCAAGAATTGCAACCCCACCAAAGGACTAGGAGACGCCATCCTCAAATCCATTAGTTGTTGAAGGTCAACAACTCCAATGGGGCCCTCGTCGTCGTCATCATCATCATGATAGTTAGTATTATTATTATGCTCCTCGTCGTCTTGAGTTAGATCCGACATTTCACTAGAAGAAGAGGAAGTTTCAGGATCCGTATCAGCTCCTGTAAATGTCTCTTCTGTCTCGGCTGTATTCGTCCGTTTCTTGGTCTTGTGTGAGGATGGTCTTGGTGGACTGAAGGATAGTAGACGAATTAGTTCTAGTGCACCCATGCAATCCTCCTCCTCCTCCTCTTCTTCTTCATGAGGCTTAAACTTGCCTTCATTACTTGGAACTCGAGAAGATGGTGAGCACTCGTCGTCCAATAGGGGCATTTGCAGGGACGACAGGAGCTCAACAGGATTCATCTGCTGCTGCTGCACGGCCGTAAAGGCGGACGACGATGATGCTGCAACACTAAACTCGTCGACGCCGGATTCGAAGCCCATCTGGCCAATGAAGGAGGAAGTTCGTCGATGAGTTTTGGAAGGGGAGGATGATGATGTGGTGGTGGAGCCGTAGCTCTCGTCAGACGACTGTCGTTGATAATAGTGCGCCTTTCTAGCCTCGAGCATTGTTATCATCATTATCGATGTCGTCATGATGGTGTTATCTATTTATTATGAAGCGGTGTAATATCGCCAATGGTTATATATCGTAGACTATACAGCTAACGCCGTTGAATCTCCGTCGTCAATTCAATTCTAAATTTTATGAAAGCAATTAAATGTCACCTAGTCCACCTACCCATCAGCATTACTCAGTGCAATGAATCATCCAACGGTGACGCTTTCCAATCAATGCCAATCAATTCCAGAATCGACGTCAAACCAGCTGTTTGATGCACTCGACGAAATGATGGCTCCGGAGTTGCTGTCAGTTATCTCCAAATGGCGATTTGATTTGTGGCTTGTGGAGAAATTTTCTGGTACATTCTGTCGCACAATAATGCAAATGCAGCAAATTTCAACGGAGGTTTGAGGGGTTCTGATTAGTTCCGTGACAATTGTTGGAAGTTGGATGTCTCTTCGGTGGAAATCGTGTCGTATCGGTGTAGTCAATCTTATAAAGAAGAAAAGAGACACATGTTACACGGTGACAGAACAGAGTTCACCAGCCGGTCGGTTCTGGACCATAAAGGGGTGCTTTTGGTAGCTTCTTATGAGCGAGAGTATGCAGGCCACTAACAGATTTATTGGCGAAGTTCATGCATTCCAAGCAAGAAGTTATAGACTTTTACACAATACAAGAACGAAGGCAGTCGGTTACCTTACTTGGTAGCTTCTTCCTTCCGAGAGCGGAATCCCACCAAGGAAACTAAAGATGATAAGCCCAGCTACAGACCTCCAATCCGTCGGCCGGGCCCTTTTCAGCATTTTTCCAGCGCAAAAAAATAGGAAGGCAGCACATAACAACCATGACAGTCATCGACCTACACACGGAGTTCATCTGCCGCAAAGACCACGAGAAGCAAGACAATACACGGCAGCATCATGTCAGTGATGTAGAGGGCGTTGTGGGAGTTGACACCTCTGCCTACCTCTACAAGGCAGTGGCTAGCCCAAATGGTGCCGCTGTCATCGACATCAAAGGACCATACGTTCCGCTCTACTATGCATTCCGTTCATTGTGCAAATGGTTCACATCTTTAAGAGTAAAACATAAAAAAGATATCCTACTTGTCTTTGATGGCACAGCACATCCGATGAAAGCAGATACGAAGCGGCGACGTAAACAAAAAAGAGAGGAGGGCAATGCAATGACGAAATTGTACAAAATTTATGAAGATGCGGCAAGAGATCTTAATGCTGCTGATTACAGTGGAGCACAACGACAACGACAAAACGTGGCTGTACCTCGGGACGACTTGGTTGCGATGTTGATCAATTGGTGTAAGGACATGGGTATATCTTATTGCTGTGCACCCTACGAGGCAGATTGGCAATTAATTGCACTACAACAAATGAAACTAATCAATGCAATTATGACGGACGATGGTGACCTCTTCATACTGGGCGGGGATAACATCATTACAGATACGTGCTTCACTAGCGGCAAGTGTTGCATCTACCGACGGGAAGATATTATTGCAAGGGAGAGCATGGGAAGTGGTGCATATGCAGATCATCTACCTGCGCTAGCATGCTTTTTAGGGTGCGACTACATCCCCCGGATTGAAGGTAATGGCCCCGTAAATGTAAGAAAGATCATGGCAGAATGGATAACGCTCACTACACTACAGCAACACTTTGAGCATCTATTGAGCAGTATCGAAGCAGAAGAAGACCACTCCGATGACAGTGAGTGGGCCAGTGATGATGCCACAGAAGCATCATATGAAAGTGAAGAGGAAGACGATGAGTACTTTGATCTTGATGAACAATACGATAGTGATGAGGAGGAGGATGAATGGGACCTTGATGATATCGTTGACGTAGTAATGGGCGATGATGATAGACGTAATGAACGTGAGATAAAATTGTGTGAGCGCGTGCATTCTATGTTGCATGATTCTGCCTTATATGCAAAGGTTTCTGGAAGTGATGCCGAACAAACAAACGAATACAAGATGGAAAGAGGAAAGATCGACAAGTGTCTACGAGAACTACTTGATGGCAAGGATACTCCTGACGAATCGGTGGAAAACAAGTTGTACCAATTGCGTGTGTTACACGAACTGGATGAACGTTTTGTGCACAAGAAGATGAAGAACTGTTTGCTCTCATTTTATCTGATGCACACACGGAAGCAGCGTATGGTAATGATGAATCAACTTGAGTTTGCAATAAAAGAGAATCATTCTAAGGGAGACTTACACTGGACATCTGAGCGGCGAAGTAAGTTACCAGCAGAATATTCGTCCTTGGCAGATCGTGGCTTCGCTGGTTGTTCTCCAGACTATCCAAACATGAATGGCGTGCGCCATCCATCTTTCCTCGATGGCCGAGATCAGTTCACTTTTGAAGAAGTCATGATGGATCGTGATGACTGTCAGGCTCGTTACGGGTCGGAAGCCTTCTTCAGTAGAGTGACTGACCTTGAATTCCTTCAGGATAGAGTACCAAGACATCGGTTTCATCATTTTCAGAATTGTCTATATTGGGCAATGGGACGAGCTAATTTGAATCAACCATTCCATGCTCCTTACATTCCTCTTCCGTATAAAAGCTGTGATTTAGTTCCAAACTTAGATGGGACAAGCTTGCGCCAACCTGACCGAGTATGGGCATCCATTTTTTTGTTACATTCGAAATAGTAGATAGAGATGTCCTTGTATACATGCCGGCAAGTGTCCCGCGGCAATAACCCCGTCGTGCAAGCATTGTACAAATATTGATCGCCTCAAAATTTGTGAGGTAGTTCTCATTTCCGGTAACATTGACATCAACATCGTGCTGATGAAACGCAGCTTCAACAAAGTTCTTGTGCTGCTCCCAATCCATTCCAAATAGGAATGTTGACATCCAATAATACTTTTTGTGATATTCATTGCTGAGCAGTGATTTGCGGTTGAGCCCATTAGTTTTAACCATGCATTCAAAGTCTTGACGCAGTTGTTCCACTTTCTTATCATAATCCTCTTTAGCCTTCTTCTGCTGCTGCACGAGGTCGTCAGCCAGGCTCTTCAACTTCACATTCTCTCTCTGCATGTCAATGAACTTTTGTACGAACTTGTGAGGATCGGCCTCCATCTCTCTCATTAAGTCAGCGTGCTCCTTCGCTTTGGTCGACATGCGGGGGCGAGCTCTATTGACAGGAGTTGCAGATACAGCCGCAGTTGGTCGATTACCTTCTGTTGATGATTGTGTTGTAGATGCTGTTTTTGCTTTTGGTGTTTTAAGCATTGAAGCAATATTTCCAAAACTACCTGCCTGAATAGTAGCTGCAGCGATCGCACCGTCGCCCTTATTGATTGCATGCACTCGTTGTGCTTCTTTCAATTCCTCGACAATGCCATTTTCCCTGAGTGTTGGGGCCGCAAAGTAATGTTTCCTATCTTTGCACAGATCAATCTCTGTCAAGTTACCAGCTTTTCCCACATCAAGAGAAATACGCCACATGTTAACTCTTTCCGATGCCATATTCCTCAGCGCAACTCTGAACTCGGGAGGGAAGTGCTGAATAGATATCTGTTCCTTCGAATTCCATTGGTCTGGCAAACCATCGGAATGTTTGGCGCCTAGTAGATGACGAGCGAGACAATTGCGGAATTTATTGTATGGCGACCGGCTTCGGTGTTGGGACTGGCCGGATATTTTGGAATGTTCACATAACATAACATCTCTTCATTGCCCATTGCCGCATATAACCAAGCTCTCTCACGACACTTCTTGTTATTCGGGCAGCAGCAGTGTCGTGTCCGAAGACCTGTCTCGGGATGTTTGCCATCACGAAATGCCGACTTTTCGTTCTTCTCCTTCTTTTGCCCTTGCGACGGCACGGCACCGCGAGGAGCAGCGGCTCCTTCGGCCACAGTTGTAGATGCAGTGTTGGCACTCGCCGTTTGCTGCGATTGAAGGCGATTGGACCGACGTTGAGGTTGATTACTGCTGGCGGTGTTCGACATCATGATTGTTGGTGACGGAAGCAATTTTTGTGAAGTTGGTGGATTTGGGGCCCGGCCGACGGATTGGTGGCGGGAACGGGGACTGTCTGGGCTTATGATCATAGGTACGACTTAATAAATATCGACCACAACACAGAACGATCATGCAACTAACAAAAAGCTGTGGTATGTAAAGAATTTTATTTCGACAGACCAAAAGAGCATCGGCTGTCCAAATGACTGTAAGTATGAGCATCACTCTAGACGTCACGTCTATGTACTTGCTTGTTACTTTTACTCCTAATCCTAATCATTTTTGCATTCATCTTTCTAGTCAATCATCTTCGTAGTCAATCATCTTTGTAGTCAAATATAGTAAGGATAGCATCTGTGATAAACACTATCCTTCGATCTGCTGAATTGCACCGTTAATGAATCTTGCAAAGTCGTCACAAGGAATGTTATCATCCAGAAAGGGCAATGGCTCGAAGTCCTCGTCAGAAGGCTTGTGCTGGACTGAGTTGCTGAAGCAGAAATCACTGAGATCGTCATGGAAGATATCATGCGATTGTTCTGGCTCGAAATGAAGCGATCCTTGGCCTTGGGCATTTGTTTCGTGATTAGATTGAGATGATGACTCGATGGCGCCTTGCAGTGGCATGTGATAGTTGGTAGGGATGCAAGGTTGCATCATGAGTGAACTTTCATTTGAAACCCTTCGTTGAAAACCAGGAGGAGGCGGAACCTCAAACGAATCATCGTGATGATTGTAGTCCACATTGAACTGAAAAGAAGTCTCAATTCCTGGCAAGGCCATCATTTGATAACTATTATCAGCAACACTGACGTTGCCAAGCTGTGGCTGTGGAGGTGGAGGTGACACTTGAGTGGCAGTATTAGGCATCGCGAAGCAGGAATGGGCGGCAATCGCTCCGGAAGCGTTGGGCAACTGCATAATGGCCTTTTTCATTGCGTCAAGGATAGCTGTCGGCCGCTCGTTGCAAACGGGAAGTGGTGGCATATCATCAAAGTTTGGAACTAAGTTACTGACAGCGTCTTTACTACAACCCTTGATCTTCGTTCGGACCATGTGCGTCATGTCTTCAGGCTTTCCACGGAGGAAGTTGTCGTGGTACCAGACTTGATGGTTACCTCTCCCGATTCTGTCATTGTAGAACATACGACGCGAGTATCAATGTGAGAAGAAGAGTTTGATGCGACAAGAGAAATATATATGTAAGGCCTATAACAAATCCTACCTTTGAAAGCCCCACAGATGCAACTGCCTCTTGAAAGATCGAATCTTGGTCTGATTGAAGAACACGGGGACAATCTCCTCCATGAACTTGACCTTATTGTGTATCCTGAAGGCTCGACCGTGAGGAAGCCACGAAACAGCTTGTGCAAACTCGAAAAAGTTATCGGCGAGTTCGAGCATTGCGTAGACCTTGATGGGGAATTCAGACTTTGTCCTCCTTGGACTTGGAGAGTAAGAGCTGCTTGATGATCTTGATTCAGCCATGTTGTTGCTGTTGTGTTGGAGGTAGGATATGTGCCGGCGTTCGTTAGTAGCTGTCTTCTCCTGCGTAAAATAATGAGGAAAAGCGCAGCGCTCCGCTGAAAATATTGTAAAGTGAAAGTAGGAATGTACTCCTAAGAAGGTGAAACAAAGGGAACCTGTGGTGAGTCTGTATCTGATATGTATGTTGTAATCGGCCTTTTCTTTGCACTTTGCCCAAAAGAAGATGTGTGGTATTCGCGGACACAACAACTACCAGGACAATTTATAGTTAAGTTCGCATCAATGCGAAGCTCACACATACAATGCATGCGAACTGTCACCATTTGCTTTCAAGCCTCATCCCGGTCGTTTCGTCACCTTTTCCATATTGTACCGAGTGGCTCTTCTCGATTTCTTCGAAAACCGCATTATGCGAACCCCACTGACTTCTGGAACAAAATGGATCATATACATGTCCTGCGAACCCATTTCCGATCACCGTTATCTTTTACTCTACGTCGCACTTCACAGCTGTCTCCCTCGCTCATCCTCGCCTCGTCTCACACATGTAAGTAAGCTATAATTGTCTCGCTCTTCTCATGTCTCACTTCACTTCTCACTACATACGTACTTCAGGGAGAGCTAAAAAAGCAAGGCAAAAAAAACGGTTTATTAGTGTCGTAGAGCAATACTAGTTCCTACCTTGATTTTTTTGATTCTAACTGCCTTTTTGAACACCCCCACCATGAGATCCGAATGCAACGGTCATATCACATCACAATACACAGTACATCCATCAATATTTGCCGCCCAATCCATCGCATCATCATGCCTCCTCCGTTGTTTGGCCAATTGGTTCATATTGCACCTCAGAATTTCGTTGGCAGACCGAATAGCGAAGGCGGAAACGGATTCGTTCAAAAAGACCATGCCGACGGATCATTTGATATCAGATATTGTATGGACGGGACGGTCGAGAAGAATATCAATCGTCTACGCATCACCAGCCTCAATCCACTTGTGACAACCGCGCGGCGAACCAACGGCGCAGATGTATCTCGTCCATCCATTCTGGCACCATCACACCAACCTCCTCAGCAACGGTCAAGTCCATCAACACAACAGCCAACACCACCTACTTCCCCTCGGGGTATACAACACATCATCATTCAAAGCCGAGCTTGGAGCAAATATGATCGTCATCCCAATCCACTGTTGGTACATTTACGTGAGGGGCGATCAAAGCAAAAGGCATGGTTGAGGATTGACGAAGGCGAATTCAACAAACACGAAAAGGGGACGAAGAAGGGGGAAATGAAATCACACCTCAATGAATTGGAAAACAAAAAACTTGTCATGATCAAATCGGAATTCCCTAATTACCTGCATTGTGAAGTATTGTGGCAGCTGGTAAAGAAGGCATGGGACGATTATCCTCTTGATAGAATTGCACGAACATTTGTGCATCATTCCCAGGTTGCAGCTGCAATCTATGCATGCGATGGTGGAGATGAGTTTGTGCAGGAGAGGAATGGATTGAGCTTTGGTGTAAGGAAGGCGTGCAGTCTGGATTACGGTGACGGGGAGGTTGGCGGTGATGTGTTAGACTTGACATCTATTGAACCAAGGGAGAGAGTTGCAAAAGGTGTGATTGTTGAAGAGGTGCAAGATGGGTTAGATCTTGAAGGTCATGCAGATAAAAAGCTGAAATATGATGTTCCAAACATGGAGCAGCATGATATATCAGAATATCTAACCTACGATGAGCTTGCATTCATCGCAGGAGATGTGGCCGACGCAGATTACGACAACTTTGATGATACGACGAAAGCAAGATATGACAAATTCGTCGAGGCTTGGTACAAAAAGCAAGACGAGATGGCGACGGAATAGACAAACGCCGCAGCGGTGGTGTAAATAATTAAATATATTAGTTTATTATGTTATTTATTATGATATCTCTGTCTTTTACTCATCGTAGTCCGATGTTCTGTGTAAAACATGATGTGATATTTTGTTCATCATCTTATGATCCTCTTCGGCGAAGTTGTTTTGCTAGCTAATTTGTACGTAAAAGTTTTGTTAGTGGCGGGGCCTTGCTTTTTTAGCTCTCCCTGAAGTACGTAGGTACTTCCCATACATACACACTTGTGTACATAGTAGTACTCAGTATGAACGCTCCTCCCTTCTCTCTCTCGTTTGGTAGGGTTATTATGTTGTGATGAGAAAAAAACTGTAGTGATCGACACTGTGCGATACTTAGGTATTGTGCGGCGCATAACCCATGACGAGCTTATGTATTTAAGTAAGTGCTTGTTACTCAGTGCAATAAGTGTTGGAAGGGAAAAAATGGGACTTCACTAGGAAGGCTACTACTAGATTGAATTTGCATCGACTACTTCGTGCTTGGCTGCAAATTAATGTCACGATTCGATTCATTCCTTCCAAGTTTCAAGGCTCAATCATCTGAAACAGATGCATATCATGCTTTTATTTACTTTGTATTTATTTATTTATTTATTTCTTCTCTACTCCTACTCAATAGCCTGTGCACGTGTGCAAGTCTTCTGCAGCTGGCTGCTGCAGCTGACGGCCTGTCATGTCCCTAATTCGTCGCTCGTCACTCCAGGATCGACATCGTGCTTTACTTTTGTATTGTACTTAAATGTGGAAGAGATAAGTAGTGTGGATAACATAAGTAATAAAATAACTAAATACAATACTTCTTGTGAAGGCAGGCATCTTCCCTACTGTATGTATCTAAAGAAGTGAAAATTTAGACCATGTTTCCACGCAGCTGTCTATCAAGGATGGACTGACAGCATTATCATCGAGGAAGACATCTACAAATGCGCCCCCCATTCCCTCGAACGCTGCCTTGCCCTGATCAGATCCGTCAACACTCACCCTCACACCATCTTCTGAGCAGTCAAAGCGGAATATTGTTCCCTTGCTAGCCTGACCTCCCTTCTGATTAACTCCCTTGATAATCAACGCCTCCAACTCGTTGATGTCGGACGGATTGCCGTTGTACCTTGGCTTGACGCTTTCAGCGATTGCCCCAGCAATCTTCTCCGCTCCAGCGCTATAAGTCATTTCCAAAACAAATGCTGTCAAGGGAGAAGCAGGACTGAAAGATTTCGCCGCTTTGTGCATACCTGATCTTGATCCCATTGATAGAGCTTGGAGAACAACAGGTGAACTGTACATGGCAACTGCGTACACCTTCACGATGCTCTTCTTGCGAACACCTGCACCGGCAAGATACAATCCATCATCTAGTTTGGGCACAAATGTAACGCTTGTAGCATATTCTTGAATGGCTTTCATATTTGATTCGATGGCATTTTGCAGAGATGATGATGGCCCTTCATCGTCTTGCTCGTTAGAGCTCGATTCATCAGAAGGTTCGCCCAGCTCTAGAAGTGATGCAGCTGTGGCCTTCGCTTGAGGATTCGACCAGCTATCCATGCAACTACTCACAAGCGTAGGACTTACAGCATTATCGTCCAAGAAGACATCCACAAATGCACTTCCCATGAAAGCGAATTTGGCTGTACCTTGAACAGATCCATCGACATTGACAGTCACTCCTTCTTCAGAGCAGTCAAAGCGGAAAGTTGTGCCTTTGGTAGCTTGTCCTCCCTTCTTATTTACCCCCTCGACAATCAGAGACTCAAGCATGCTAATATCAGCTGCTGGACCACTGTATCTGGGCTTCACACTATCAGCAATTGCGCCTCCAATCTTCTCAGCGGAAGCGCTGTAAGTCATTTCAAGCACAAACGATGTCAACGGAGTTGAAGCATCAAAGGTTCGAGCAGCAGTACGAAGTGTAGCGGGAGAAGAGACAGCATTTAGCACTGAAGCAGAGCCATACAAAGCTACCGCATAAACCTTTACAACTGACTTCTTCCGTACACCAGCTCCAATGAGGTACAATCCTTCGTCAAGTTTGGGGTCAAAGACGACACTTGTAGCATATTCTGTAATGGGTTTGAGTTGAGATTCGACTTTCCTACGCATCACAGCTGTGTCTGCTTTGTCCTCTGCCGTTCCTTCATTCGAGTCGGCCTGGTTTGGCATGCTTGCTAGCTCCACCAAGGATGCCGACAATGACTGGTAATCACTGCTCGACCACGTTTTGATACAGCTATCTATCAGTGTTGGACTAACACTATTATCATCCATGAACACATCCACGAACGCACTTCCCAAACCTTTGAATGCGGCCACTCCTTGCTCAACTCCGTTCACACTCACACTTACTCCCTCTTCGGAACAATCAAAGCGGAATGTTGTACCCTTGGTGGCTTGACCTCCAATGGCGTTCACCCCACCCACAATCAATGACTCAAGTTTTCCAATGTCAGAGGGGTCGCCACTGTGGCGGGGCTTGACGCTCTCGCCAATTGCTCCAGCAATCTTTTCCGCACCTGCGCTATACACCATCTCAAGAACAAACGAAGTCATAGCCGATGAGGAGTCGAATGTCTTCGCAGCTTCATGAAGAGTGGTGGATGAAACTGCATTGACAAGAACTTTAGGTGCACTGTACATTGCAACAGCATACACTTTGACAACAGACTTCTTCCTCACGCCAGCTCCAACAAGATACAAACCGTTGTCAAGTTTCGGCGCAAAAGAGACACTAGTAGCATACTCTTGAATGGGGCTTAGTCTAGACTCAAGAGCTTCAAGTTCTGCTCTGCCATCCACATCTCCGCTTAAGTCATTCATCCCACCTTCGTATTGAAATTCGTATGGAATTTTTCCTTCCGCTCGAGTACCAATTGTCAGTTCAGGGGAATCAACATCGTCAACAATGCTAGCAAGATTATACAATCTCAATGAAGTTCTTTCGAATACTTGGAACTTGGAGCTATCTTCTTGCATCAATGCAGCTTTTGCGTCGATGATTTCCTTCGCGTGACGCGAGGAGTTGTTTTTGACCCTCTCTTTTGCGATTTTCTTCATGACAGCGATGTTAGGAGGAGCTGTGCGGGCAACAAACGAGGATTTACCGACATGTCTAGTTCCCACAAGAATAGAATGAATCATACGTTGCGCGCGGAACATCATTGATTGATACACCACTGATGGTAGCGTCACTGGGAGATGAACGAGATGCTCGATTCCACGCAAAACCATGGTAAAGGGAACAAGTACACACTCAAGAGGGACGTCGGTTGTAATCGATAAGATGAGCAATATCCATGTGAAGAGGAGGAGAATCACAAGGAATCGCACCAGCCATTTTGACGATGATCCACCCTTTTTCTTCACTTTGTCTACTTTCCGGATGTCGACAATCTCTTCAGCAATACCTTCGGTTGTTATATTGCCTCGGATGAGGTAGTATTCGTCAAGTGTTTTAATGCGTTTTCTCTTCTGATCAGAATTAAGAGTTGAAGATCCAAGTGCTTTACGATATGTCATGGCAAAGTGCAGTCTCCTTTGATGCTCTGTCAAACCGTGGAAATCTTTGAATCCCTTAGGAGTGTTGAGATTGGCAAAAAAATTGTTCGTTAGCATCCTTTGTATCTCAGAGGGCCAGTCATGTTTAAGGGGGTACGTGACATCCAAGTTATTGCGCAGACGCCACTTTCCAATTCGACCAGTGTTGTGGAGCTGGACTCTAATACCAACATGTTTGTAAAATTGAAGATCATCGTATTCAAAGTTACAGAACGGGATCAATGGAACAATGTCATTCGTGCACGAGAATCGGGCATGTCGAATTCTGCCTGTCCTTTCCAAGTATTGGTACGCATGAATAAAGGCTGAGGTAGAAATAGGTAAATTAAACGTGAGTAAAAGAGCCAGTGCAATAAAGATTTCAAGTGATAGACTGGGAACATACCTTGAGTGCCAACACGAGGTGCTGCAAATGTCCAAATGTAAATAGTACTCAAATGGGCGAAACGAGGTTTGGCTCCAAAATAAAATCCACACAATGTTGCCAAAGCACCACCCAACGAGTGTCCAGTTATGCAAAGTTTATAATCACCGTCTGGAGCCAGTTCTTTGCCAATTTGTTCAACCTTTTCGAAGATTTCATCCATCTTTGACAGTCCAGTATCCTTCCTCTTTCGCAATAAATACAGGGCAAATCCAGAATGAAGGCTTAATTCGTCTTCTCTACCCGGGTAGTTGTGTTTGACGGGGTTGCGATACTCATTCGTATCAAATTTGAAATTCATGGACCAATTATGGGCGTTTACCGTGCCCCGGAAAGCAATGATAATCTTTTTCTCCTCTCGATTGACACAAATGCCGTAGACTACGTCATTCTGCGAAAGGTCGCTGAACCAAACCACTTCGATGCCTGACTCAATGAGATTCTGTTTCGATAGAGACACGAGAACTTGATTGTGAGAAACAATCAAGACAAGATAAGATATAAATGTAGTAGGGGTCTTTGACTTACATTCATCACGGACCCTTCTTTGAAATACTTTGGCTGCTTCCTCATAGTTTCACTCATCATTGCATTCATATCAACGAATCTATTGCAATTCTCACAGCCGGGCGCTACCACCGGATTTTCCCACTTCGGAGGTTTGCCGCCACTGATTCTGATACTGAGGCGAACAGCCGAAATGGCACGCCTCCATCTATGCCGAGCAACCTTTTTCTTCATATTAATAAGCATTTTTTCAGTCTCTTCGTCCATTTGACTGATCCTAGAATCATCAATCCACTTCCGAAACTGAGCAGTCTGCTGTCTCTCATACTCTTTGCTCTCCCCACCCACAATTTCGTGTTCAGCATCATCCTCGTCGGCATCTTCTAATTCATCAATCACAAGACGGATGATGGATCCAGCTGTTTTGGTAGCGCTCAAATACTTCGTAACCCCGCCTTTTTTGTACTGAGACTGAACTGAGTTGGTGTCTACATCATGCATAGTAGTTCGTGTGTGGCCCATGCGACAAGTTTCTCGAAGGTGAGAGTACATGTAAACAAGCATACTGATTCCGAGGAAGTATTGCCCTTCAGTAAGGACATCAAGCTTTTTGGACTGTTGAAGATCATTATTTGAAAAGAGGAGCATTCCAGCATCTTGTTCATCGTCATCATCCTCAGAAACTACAACTTTCTTCGTTGCTGCGACGATTGTTTTATTGTTGTTTTCCGCTGTTTGCTGAATCTTCAATTCTTCAGTCTCGGCAATATCACTGTGACTATCATCCTGGAATGAGACGTGAATTTGGGAAGGAACTCTCTTCATTTCTCCTTTCATGTTACTATCGACTGAGAGTATGGATCTCCCGCTTGCACAGCCTCGCTTCAATATCTTGAATTCTCTATCAGACATTCGACGTTTTGGCTCATCCTCTTCCTCGTGGACAGGATCAGCTTCATCATCATTCCTTTCACGACCTGGAATTGGATCATCTGAATCCTCTGGATCATCCAAATCCTCATCGAGAAATCTTTGGGTCCGTTGGCTAACCAATCCTCGTTGCGCCATGCGCTTTTCGCCATCAGATAAGCGTCGTTTGCCGTCAGATGAAGGTCGTTTTAATCTGTCCTCTTTTCCATGGACAGGGTATGCTTCGTCAACATTCTCTTCACGAACGGGATTTGGATCATCCGAATCCAAACTGGGACGTTGCAATGTGAGCTGGCTAACCAATCCTCGTTGCATCAAGCGCCATTCTCCGGCAGAGAAGCGACGGCGTAATTTGTCTTCTTTCCCATGGTCAGGATCTGGTTTATCAAAATTTCCAGATTGAGAGTGACAGTCTTCTTCCCAAGATCTCGTCATTTCCTGATCACTCTCAGTCTGTGACGTTCTCCTCCTAGGACGGGGTGCTGTTCCCATACTCTCCTTGTCCGAACCCACCACATCAACTTCGCTCATCAGTCGTCGATTCCTCAAATTGGCTATGGTATTTCTGCTCACTAATCCCGCCTTGGCTAATCGAATTTCTCCTTCGGCACGTTGTTCTAAACACATCGCCTCGACCACTTGCGCCATATCGTCTTCTGTATCATCTTGGATTATACGCTTCATAGTGTGTTGGCTCACCAACCCTGACCTAAACTGATCCACGCGACAGGCAGCATCACCACTGCTGCCAGTTCTGAGGATTTCCTCGCCACTCGTGTCACCTCTCGCTTCGTCTTCTGCCAGGTTAACAACATTGTCACTCGCATCATCGTTTGATTGAGCTTCTTCTTCGGCTTCTTGGAGTATGCGTTTCATATCTTCTTGGAGTATAATTTTCATAGTGTTTCGGCTCCACAATCCTGACCTAAACCGATCCACGCGACTGGCAGCTCCACCACTGCTGACCTCGCCAGTCCTGAGGCTTTTCTCATCACTCATCTCACCTCTCGATCCGCGTTCTACCGGGTTGACAAGATTGCTTCTCTCATCACTGTTTGGTTGTTGATAAGCGTTGGACATTTCCTGCTCCTCTTCACTCTCCTCTTGCTCCTCCTCCTCCTCCTCTTCCTCTTCGCTATCCTCTTCATCCGAGGATACATTCGCTAGTAGATTCCTCATGGTGTGCTGACTAACCAATCCACCCTTAAACCGATCCAACGTTTCATTCTTCTTCTTCTTCTTCTCCTTCACGACAGTAGTAGTAGTAGTGGTGGTGGTGGTGGTACCACGCCCATTACCACTGTCACTACCCCTGCTGCCCACCAACTCCCTTCGAGCCTCTAATATACGTGCACGGATACGTGCCTCCTCTTCTTCCGACTCATGACTTCTACTACTACTACCATCACCATTAGGGTCACGCGATGGAGAATGTGACGACAACGAACAAGTCGTTGCAGTCTTGGTCGTACTTGGATCTACCGACTTGAGACTACGTTTCAGGGGTGATGATGATTTCAGGAGGGGCGATCTTGATCGACGATCATTGTCCTCGGCAACATTATTATTTCTTCTTTTTCCATCTTGACGATGGAGATCCATTGATGGCATGGGATTGTTAGAATCATCATCATCATTATCAACTCCACCATCACCAGAATATTGTTGTTGTTTACTCTCTGGTACCACAACAATCACATCCGGTAGCAACTGTTGTTGTTGTTCCATAATCATTCCACTCATGGAACGATTGATCCATCGTCGTAACTTTCGACGTAGCCATTCCATACTCTCGGTAATTTCCAATTGATAATGTACCCAAAGAAGGACCAGGTCATTATGATTCGATATATGCTTCAATGTTGTGGCAAAGTTTTCATGAAAGGTGGTGGTCCAATTAGTAGTAGTAGTGTTGGAGGTAGAGGGAGGAGGTTCGTAATAGGATATTTTGATGGTATAGATTGTATTTCTTTGCTGTACTGCTGCAGTAGTAGTAGTTGTGGACGATGACGATGACGACGACTTTTTGTTGTCCTTGGCATGACAAGTCACCTTGAGAGGAACCTGTAGCTTCCTATCTGCCTTGGTAATGGTGAGTGCTGCGTACCATACACACCCGCGAGGGTTGAATTTGAAGGAGGAAATGTGATAGTTGTTGACTACTCCTTGCTCTTGATTCATTGTTGAGGAGGAGGAGGATGTGGTGGAGGATTGTAGTGCTGCATTGACACATTGAACAGTTTGCCCTAATAATTCAAGGTCGGTGAGGTTCTTCTTTGTGGTTTTATTACTGGGTGGTACTGTGTATGTAATGATGTTAGACGAATGAAGAGGAAAGAGTTGTTGTTGTTAGACATGTATAGTTGAGTAAAGCGTATCAACATTTGACACAGCAAAAGAGACGGAGTGACAAAGTACTCCACCCCCCACAGCCCAGCCCAGGCCATAATGTTAAGCCACAAAACCATATCCAACAAAAGGAGAGAGAAACTTACCATCTTCCACAGAACCAACAGTCCTCCTCCTCCTTCGATGCTCTTCTTCCATTTCACGTCTCTTACGTAGTTGTTCCTCACTACTTCTTCTTGGCGGAAGAACCTCATTCTCCTCCACTGCAGTTGCAGTTGCAGCTGTTGTTGGCGTAGAAGTTAACGATGAAGACAACTTTTTCTTCATTCGTTCCCCCGCTCGAAAGTTACTCACTACTTCTCCACCTTCACCATTGAAAAGGTTATCTTTTCCTTTCAACTTTCTCCCAACACCAACAACACCATTATTTCCACTACCACTTCCTCCTCCAGTAGTAGTAGGACCTTGTTGGTGTATTGTTGACCGTTGTTGTTGTTGTTGTTGTTGGCCGTCCCTTCCTTTCGACTGTCCCCCAATCCCACCACCATCATCATCATGATGATGTTGTAACAACCCACCACCACCAAACTCAACAGCAACAGCAGCAGCACCCACAGCCTCCAATTGATATCCTAGTGCACGTTCTTTGGTGACATTCATACTGGAATATTCCATACTTTTGTGTGCTCCTCCTGTTTCACTTGCACCACCTTTTGAGACTGCACTGCCTGCAGCACTACCTTTGGAGACTATACTACCTACAGCACTACCAGCAACACTACTACTACTACTACTCCCTTTCGAAGCAACACTATTACAAACTTCATTCTTCCAACTTTGTGCTCGTTCCACTCCTCTACTTGTACTTACAACTCCACTATTACTAGAAGAAGACACTGAGTTGTTGTTGTTGGAGAACATGTTGGCTACCATTTGATCGGCAAGTGTGGACTTTAGATTGTTGGAATTGTTGGATGATGATGTGAATGATCTACTGTTAGTGTTGGACGATGAATTGTTGGGCGTGGAGGTGAAGGATTGATGATGATTCTTGCTGGAAGATGAGTTGAAGGATGAATTGTGTGGACCATTCTTCACTGTGTTGCCATTGCTGAACGATCGACTATTGTTGTTACCGTTCGTAGTGTTGTTATTGTTCACCAATCGACCACCAGTAGTAGTAGTAGTAGTATCATTGATCAATAATTTCCCACTACTTGAAAGATGTGGACCCTCCCTACTCACCCCCTCCCCACCGCCACCTTTGGTAGTGCTACTGCCAACTACCTTGCGCGTGAGATATTTACTAAGACGGTTCTTAACTTGTTGCTTTTTGGTTTTTTGGGATGGTTTACTACTTCCTCCACTTCCTCCGATGGTTAGCTTGGTGCTGTTAGTATTACCCCTGCCATTCAATGAACCCCCACTGCCCACACCACCTTCACCCCTAGAGCCACCATTGTTAACACCATCACCTCGAAAGCTACTACCAACACTACCTCCCTCGGCACCCTTCGCACCACCACTATGAGTACTTTCCGTATCCGACGAAGAATTAGCATTATGAGGAGGAGGATGATCGGTATAGTAATAATCACGCATGGTCAATTCCGATACGTTATCCTCATCAAATTGGGATGGTCGATGGAGTGTTTTGGGGGGGAGTTTCATCTTTGTGTCCTTTTGCCGCGCTTTGTCTTTTGGTGACGTCGTTTGATGAGAGTGGTTTTGAGAGGTAAGTGTAATGTTTGTTAGAAAAAGAGTTTTGATTGATGGATGGCGAGGCGACTATATATTTTAAACGTGCAGTCTGCAGAGAGAGAGAGAGTGTATTATCTTCTTCTGGCAGTGACTTTCAACGCAAGAGGACGTGCAATTCTATGAGCTGTACTTGGACGATTATACTTCCTCGTTTCAAAATGAGAATCGCCACCCGTAATGAGAGGCCTTTGATTGAATGATAATTCTGCTGCTACTTTGTCCGTCAGAGTTGCATTTGTCACCTCACCTGCCGCCTTCGCCGCCGACAATCCTGCCGCATGCATACGCCCTTCTCAAGCATTGAGGAGCCGTAAGAAAACCCCTTCTCAGTTGGCCAGCAAGGAACAATCAAGTCCCACCAAAGACAATTCACACGTCAGTAAATCAACACGTCACAAGTTCCGAATGAGAATTCGGAGATTAGGTGGTGGATTAAACATGAGAATTGCATAATTGGGAGGGAGAATAGTGAGAATTTGGGTATTGGGTGGAAGGAGAAATGGGAAAGGTGACACTTACGTAAGTGCAGTTCGCATGATTCGATTGGGAAACGCAGAAAAGGATGTAGTAACGCAATCACCGATCAGTATTGGGAGAGAAAGATGGGGACACCCGATTGTCCGAGGGGAGCGCAGCGCGTTAAGGGAGATATCTAGGATGCTCATTTTTGATTGCTGCTCATTGCTAAATGAGAAAGAAGTATCGTAGTGGATTTGGGAAAGATAGGAGATACAGTGAGATTTGAGAAGAACGGGATATACGACCTTCCTCAACACTAAAGCCGAATCTCCAGCAATATATACTACAACCAAGATAAATGGATCATGTTTTTTTTTTGGGGGGGGGGGGGGGGGGGGCAGGGAGAGGCCGTGATCCCCCTACATCTGTCAAAATTGTCACCCTCTTTAGAGGTACTTACGTACATTCAAGCGACTCACACAATTGACTTTGGAGCTGACCAAAATACTCTATAGAGAGAGTCTAATCTCCTGTCTCTATGACAAACAAATACATGGAACAAGCAAAAAAGATTGGGTCTGGTTAAAAGTATATATGTTTGAGAGAAGAGGCAAAGATACGCCTCTCGACTCTGACTAAGATACCTACGTCTCTCCTCCACACGTGAACTCGCTTACACTTACACACCATCATCCATATTATACACTCTCCATCCACTGCAATTATTATTTGACTGCGGTATAGCAATTGAGTAGATAGAAGCATTATTCTCGGCTGCATCATGGTCTCTCGCTATCAGGCTCACTTAAAGTAGCCAGCCCCCCTTTTCTTCTCATTCTCAGCGCTGATAGCCGCCTATTTTCAAGCTGGAGCACACGAGCAATCTCTCTCTCTCCGTAATCCTCTCCACTTTCACAATTTTTCACGGCTGCTGGTCAAAAAAGCTCTAGCTCTGGCAGAAGACTCTAATGTAATCACCAGAATCAGTAATACGATGAATGCTCTTGACTACTCAGTAATGGTAATGAATGTCACATGCACATGATATAGCTGTGTGGCCATCCCTTTTTTGCCCCTCTAAGAACGTACTACAGATACAGTCAAATGAGCAGGTTCCATCAGATCATCATGTAGAAGAAGATCAAAAGTAGAGATAACTGATAAACCATTCGATTAATATATAATAGCATCCTCTCCCTAAGATAAATGTATTGCGCTTTTTCAGTCGGTCTTTCTCTAGCCTCTCAGATAGGGGTACATAGGATAGTAATAGTACCAAGACATATATAGTATTGTACGTACGTCTCGATCTCCTACAAGAGAAAAAAGCACTACCGCCGACGCTTATCTTGGATCTCTCCACGCTGGCTGCGGCCAAGTCTTTTGACTGAATACATCGGACTTCATTAATGGTAATGAATGTCAGGTGACAGCTTGATCCCTTGCCCCTCTTTCTCTAGATCTAGGTGCTTACAAGAATTATGGCCAAATGAGCAGTTTCCATCATGATCATGTTCATGTAGAAGAAGATCCAAAGTAGAGATAAGCCATACGAATAATAGCACCCTCTCTCTGAGATCGATACCCCACAGTTACGCTGTCAAAGAATGAGAATCAACATCTCCTTTTGTCTCATCTAATTGTTGTCGCTCGATAGGGATAGTGTTGATTGATACTCGACATTCTCTCAAGTTGGCACAGAAGTGGCTGAGATAATGTGGTACGAGTACGAAAAATAGTGCTGCATGTGGTTTCGAGTAGACCGCATTTTGGAGCAGTACTGTAAGTACAATAGTGCTGTACAATCCACTGGCAGTGATGATAAGATAAGTCTGGCTACGACTGAATGAAGTTTGACGCAGCTGAAACTGAGACGCATGAAGATTCAGCACATGACATGAACAAGGAGGAAGAGTTGAAGCTGGAAGACAATGTCGAAGCAGCGAAAGAAACGGTACAACAATGAGGAAAGCATTATATATCATCAGATATGCTCGTCACAACGCCAAGATCTTGTATATATAGATGATAGAACAGAGCCCTTGGGACGGACGGACAACGGACACAGGGGCATCGGACGGACAAGAATGCGAAAGACGAACTCAACTTTTACTCAGGCTCACGACGAAGCTTGGACAGTAATACGTTGAATGCTCTTGACTTTTCAGCAATAGTAATGAGGGGCAAATGATTGCTATGTGGTATCTGGATCATCCCATGTCCCATGTACTTGTACTTGGGAGAATTACGGCCAAATGAATGAGCAGTTTCCATCATGATCATGTAGAAGAAGATCCAAAGTAGAGATAACTGATAAGACACACGAATAATAGCATCCTCTCTCAGAGATCTATACACTGCAATCACGATGTCAAATAGGTGGAATTCACTCTCATCCAGTTGTCGCTCGAGGCAAGCTCGGTAGCGCATACGAAGCAACTTTGTGTACACCCTATGGTACTTGTACAACCTCTATGGTACATAGAAGATACGTCTCAATCTCAGAAAAAAAGCAACTGCCGTCGAACTCACAATCTTCCTCGTTGGCTATTTTCATGTGATGTAAATGTTGTCAAAAGACTTCACTTTGTTCACTTCAGCATGTCCGGTCAATCATCCAATTACTGCATGCGTCCTCAGGATCGCGACGGCAGCATCCATGCTGGTGGACGAGGACGCAGCCAACAACTAGATCTAGCTCCCTCTCGCTCTCGTGGGCGCAGTCGTGGTCGTTCATATGACTTTCATGATGAGCGAAATAATCGTCATGACAATCGAGGCATGAGACATGATGCAAGAAGTGATCAATATCACTGTTCTATGAATAGTGATTACGCGCCTAGTCCTTGGAGCCACCGCACTCCCTCGTGCGATCCTCATCCGTCGCGACAAACCTCTTCCTCTTCCTCTTCCAATCATCATTCTTATCAGCGAAACTCATCTCACTCTCGCAAACAATCTCGTTCCCCTGAACGTTGCCACCACGATACTAAATTCGATGATAAGTCTGAGCGATCTAGCCGCCCAAGGAGCTTCAGCTTCAGTAATGGAAGACCTAAGGATGTTAGAAGTAATGATTATGATTATGAGCGTTATCCACTCGCACGTTCATCTACCAATGGAGCGGATATGCATCGACCTCCAGTAAATGAATACCATCAAAAAGAAAACTCCGCAAACTATGCTGATACATCTTCTGGCACTCGTATAAATAACACGAACAATCGTCACAGCTATTACAAGCCGCAGTCTCGCTACCGCCACGAGCATTCGAAGGACACTTCTCCTCAGCATCGTCAATTCGCATCTCGACAAAACTTCTCTTCCATGCCTTCATTGCAGCAACACAAATCAACTCATTTGTTAAATAATAGTCGCACCATTCCTAATTTGATTCAGATCGCATACGACAATCTTGCCATTCTGAAGCCATCATTGACTGCTGCATTCTGGAACAAAGTGCTAAAACAAATTGAGGCGAACAAGCAGACTAGTCCGTATTATGAGCAGATGAATTCCCACCTCAACGAAGTATTCGAGCATACAATGAATACACTTAGTTTGCATGGTCCAATAGACTTGTCTCAAACGATCTACAGCATGGCGAAACTTGTTGATGTATTACGTAAGAATTATGGGAGAAGGAGTGGGCGTGGAGGAGATATTGTTGATATGCTGAGTAGTCGTTTGTTGAATAGTGACATGACACCGAAGAAGCAACTCTTTTTATCCCTTGCTAGTGCATCAAGAGACAAGCTCGATCACTTTGATGCAAGAAATGTATCAAATATTGCTTACGCATACGCTCTGATCAAGCATGTGCCGGAGTTTGGCGATGGAAGTGACCTGTTTGATCATCATCGCAACGCAAGCAGCACGGCGTGGGACTGAATTCAATGCGCAAGATATATCTAACATTGTGTGGGCCTATGCGACAGTAGACAAGCCACATCCTCGGCTATTTGAAGCAATAGGAGATCAAGTTGTTGCACACGAGCATTTGGGAGAGTTCAAGCCACAATCTATTTCCAATACAGTGTGGGCCTTCGCAAAAGCTGGTATATATCATCCGAAGTTATTTGAGAAGGTGGCAAATCATGCTGTACGACTAGATGTCTTGTATGGATTCAAGCCACAGGAACTTTCCAATTTAGTGTGGGCATTCGCTACTGCTAGTATTCCTCATCCTAGACTATTTGAGGCGGTGGCCAATCGCATTGTTGAATCTTACGGCTTGGATCGATTTGACCCGCAAGCAATTTCCAATACAGTGTGGGCATACGCTACTGCAGGAATCAATCATCCAAAACTGTTTGAGAAGGTGGCCAATCACATTGTTCTATCTGACATCTTAAAAAGATTCAAGCCACAGGAACTTTCCAACACCGTGTGGGCATAAGCTACTGCTAGTGTTCCTCATCCAAGACTATTTGAGACGGTGGCCAATCACATCGTCAAATCAGATATTTTGGATCAATTCGAGCCACAGCATCTTACCAACACTGTATGGGCATACGCTACTGCTAGTATTCCCCATCCAAGACTATTTGAGACGGTGGCCAATCACATTGTCGATTCTGATTTCATGAATCGATTCAAGCCACAGAATCTTCCAAACACAGTTTGGGCTTATGCTTCTGCACGCATCGATCATCCAAATCTGTTCGATGCAATGGCAAATCACATTGTTCAATCTTGCAGCTTGGATCGATTCAAGCCTCAAGAACTTTCCAACACAGTGTCGTCATATGCTACATCTCAAGTCCTTCATCCCAAGCTGTTCGAGGAAGTCGCCAAAAGTGCTATCAAGCGTAAAGACGAGTTCGTCTCACAGGGTGTCGCCAATCTACTTTGGTCATACGCCACCATGAGCATCATCGATAAGCAGCTGTTTTTATCATTTGAGTCAACTGCGGCGGAATTGGTTGATTCCTACAACAATCAATATATTGTTAACATTGCGTGGGCGTATGCAGTAGCTGATGTTGCTGCACCGGCACTCTTCAATGATCGTTCCATCAACAAGTGCGTTGCAGAGAAGGATAGATTTGAAGCGATAGAATTGTCACAGCTCCACCAATGGCATTTGTGGCAAACGAAGGAGAAGTCCAATCCTGGGCTACCAATTCACTTTCAAGAGAGATGCTACAACGCCTTCGTTTCTCGAGACCCAAATGTCTCAGAGCTGCAGCAGAATGTGGTGGCGCAACTTATTTCAATCGGTCTCAAACCAAAAGAAGAGGTGCTCGTGGATAGCGGCTATAGCATAGATGCAGTCGTAGAAGTGAATGGAAAGAAAGTCGGTATCGAAGTAGATGGCCCATCTCATTTTATCGGTCGAAGTGAGAAGCCACTAGCCAGAACTATTCTGAAGAGGAGGCAAGTTCCATCAATTGACGGTATAGAGCTTGTATCCGTACCATATTGGGAGTGGGACAAACTTGGCAAAGAT